>CM062809.1:1042980691-1043449024 GCA_031772625.1 Pinus tabuliformis
TCATTAATCTCAAAGAAAGTTATTGATTCTAGCTTGTGACTCCAAGCTCTGTCATCGTTTAAAATTGACTTTAACTTCTTATAAGCTTAGGATATGCAAAGAGTGATTGTCTTTTGAGTCATTTTGACCATTAGTCAGGATTGTGGTAAGTTGCTAAGCTTGTACACATATGATTTGTTCACACTTTATGCATTTCTTCACATTATGGTAGGCAAAGACGTTGTGTGGGTTATTAACTTATTATCGATGTTTCAAAAATAGTGTACAGCAATAACTCAGCAAGGATTTGAAAAATAAGTCAGGAAAAAATAGAAAAAAGTGGGCAAAAATGGAAAAACTCTGCGAAAACCAAGAAATGCTGTTTTTCTGAATCACCAATTCTGATAACATGTTATTATTGGGACTTAATTTTTGTTGTTTAGGGTAAAAATCCCATGTCAGAAATTCATGTATGTGCTAAACATTCTCTCTGTGAGAGGAAAATAGATTTTCTCCTCTCAATAAGAATGGAGGATGAGGTCTTCACCATCACACTATGGATTCTTTTGTTTGTTTGATGTGTCTGATGAAACATTGTTTGGAGAAAGCAAGTTGTTTGGAAAACTTCCTTGACTTGAGGCTACTTGGAGTTCCAGTTGTCATAGCCTTGAATAGTCATTGAGAAGTTGAAGGCCATGACCTTACTCTAGTACATTTTCTCTAAGTTACCAAGATACGGAAACGGATCTGGATACGGATACTGAGCCACCAATTTTTTTAAAAGTGAGGATCTGGATACGGAAAGTACAAAAATATATAATAATATTTTTTTAATTTTTAAAAAACATATTTGAAGTTCAAAATCAAAACCATTCATGAATAACAACGTTAGCATTGAATATAAAAAAGCATTCTTAAAACACTATAGAAAAGCTTTTATAATTTATAGTTTATATTATTTTAAATTATAATTATTTAGCATAACATATGATAGTTTAAATTATAACTATTAAATATTTAAATATAGGTTAACTATTAAATAATTTTAAATATTTAATATTTTGACTATATTATTAAAATAATATTTAATATATAAGGAAATTCAAATATAAAAATGTTAATATAACTATATTTGATAGTTATAATATGTTAAATATTTGAATAATAATTATAATTTAAACTTATTTATATTTATTTTTTCTAAATGACTATTTTAAACCATAATTTAAACTAATTTATATTATTTAAACTATTTAAGGTGTATAATTTATATTCTTGATATATCTATACTTAAATATTAAATGAACACATCACATTAAATATATTTTAATATTATAATAATATTGATTTAAATTATAGATATATTATATACAAATAATTATAAACTACATTCTAAATAATTATAAATAAAGTCTAAAATTTAAAACATACGATTTTATTTTTCAAACAGAATGGTCAACTCTATGGACACGATATACATAACGCAGCGCTCCAAGCCCATGGCTTTCGCACAACGCTCCAATGTCGTCGCCATCGCTCTTGTGGCCCTCTTTGTCACCCTCAAGCGCTACTATCCACATAGCGGTCCAGTGCTATTGCCCGCCCTCACATTTGCTCTCGTCTCCTCACTCACAGTGTTTACAGTGTTTGTCGACTACTCTCAGTTTTTGTCATTTTGTCTCTTATTACAATGGACAAAAGAACAATGGTGTTTAGATGCTGTCCAATTTTCTATGAGATTTTTCCCAAACGAACTGCCAAAATGCAGAAAATCGTTTGTTGTTGTCCGATCCGCCTCCAAAACCACTAGATTCGAGCCTGGGCTCGCTAAAACATTTCGAAATTGTTTGAAAATTCCAGATACGTTCCAGAACCCTATGCATGGCGGATCCTCCACGGATCCAGCGGGATCTGTATCCGCACTCATTTTTGATCCGCGGATCCGCGTTTTTGTCCTCTGATCCCCACAGATCTGGTAACATAGCATTTTCTTCATATAGTCATCAATCTTAGGGAGAAGTGTCAACAGATATAGCTGTCTCCTTTCACGTTTTTGCATTAAACAAAAATTTTCTGATCTTGTGTTTGGTGTCCTAGTAACCAAGTCATGAACCTCACGTTTTCACATTTCTGATCTTATGCTCAGTTTCCTGGCATCTAAAGCATAGATACAATGTTGACATAATTACCTTTTGTTTTTAGTCACTCCCTATCTCAGCTTTCAATTTCTTCTCAAGTTGCTGTCATGGGTTGACTTGCAAATGCTCTTTTCTTTGGTCTCTTAACCAAGGTTACGTGGGAGCGGGAGTGGGGAGTGTGGAGCAACATTTTCAAAAGCTCCCGGGTGGGGAGCAAATCGGGAGCTGATTTTCATATAATATATATTTTGATGCATATATGTCAACAAAAGCATATATAATGATGAATTAGATATAAAAAGCATAAAAACATGGATTAAACAATATAACATCAATCGTCTAGAAGTTATAATCTTCATCAACCATGTCCACAAGTTACAAGTTCTCATTTATATAGCATGTAAGGGTGCACATAACCAAAATAGCATCGAGCGCAATCCATCTCTGAACCGAAAATACATCAACAAATAGGTTATAGATGGCCTCTAGCATCCAAAAAAATCATGCCACAACAAATAGCTACATATCATCAAAATCATTGCCTATCTTGGGATCTTTGTCATTAATATCACCCTCAAAGCAATTAACATGAGATAGAAAATGTGTAGCATGTCAGGTCAAGATTTTGTTTGAGTGATGGGTACATTTTTAATAGGGTCATGATAGAGGAGTTCAACAACCAATGTCACTAACATCAAGATACATAGAGGGTTTGGTGCTCTTGATTAAATACGATTCCCATACCCTAGAACATGACAAAATCCAATGGAAACATTGCAATCCCCCCAATCTTGAAATCCTGAAAAACTGATATGTCTGCTGGATTTTGAGTGAGATCTAAAATTCTACTTTCTCCATATGAAATCCAATGAGGTTGAAACTGCTCTCAAACATCCCGAGTCATTTAATGGTAAAGTTAAAAAGTTAAGTAAAATGATCCTTTTACTTCAAAATTTAACATTACCATGAATTGCATATCAATACTAGGGCCATAGGCTTGAATATTAGGTTGCCCTACTCAAAAACTCTTGTTTCTTTGAAAAAAAAATTGTGTTTGGAACAACTTTGTGACAAAATTTTGTGAAAAAAACCAGGGAGTGATTTTTCAATTTTATTTTGTTGCTTAATTTCAGGAGTGTGCTCCTGGGTCGCTCTTGATTCACTCCCGCTCGGAGTGCTCTCTGGGAGCGATTCGAAGGGTGGGGGGGAGCGCTCCCCTGCAACCATGCTCTTAACAGACCTTGACAAACAATATGTTCAAACGCTTGGAGTATGAACATCAAAAAATTGCTAAATTCTATTAGGAGGCTGGAGAGTTCGACCCATATAAAGGCATTGAGTGCAAACAAATTTTGTAATGGGAAATTCATGTGCCCAGCAATGGGAAAACTAGTTATGTTACGGAGTGGGTAGACTTTCTTCCCATATAGTTAAGTCTTTTTTGAACCTAAGACCTAAGCGTAGACAAGGGAAGAGTCTCCAGTAAAATCCAACTCAAGTAAAAGCAGTCAACTTTTGATGTCATATGCTAGAATAAATCACAACATTTGGAATTTTGGACTAAAGTTATGACTGTGCCACACATGTGAAATGAATTTCCTTGTGTTCTTTGGTGCATTGTTTTACCTCTATTCTATGTTTTTTTAAATAGAATGCTTCCTTTAACTATTCATATCAGCAAATGTGCATTGGGCGTTATATACAATAAAAACAGGCTGCTAATGTAGCCACCAGTATCACTAGAAAATCTTACATCGGACAGGGTTGAAATCCAGTCACCTATTAGCCTAATGAATGCTTGTTTGGGTTTTACATCTAGCTTTACTTGAAATGTGTAAATAAGCTTGACAGATATTATGGCTGGCTGTAGTAGCTTGGAGGTTGCCCAGGCAGCAGTGATGGGAGAACCGACTAATATTATAGGATAAGGCATGTGGGGAAGTCGGAACATATTCAGGCTATGGAAGCGAAATCATCCAAAAATTATAACCTTCTCTTCATAATATGAAACTGTTTAAAGTTTTTTATTTGTGAAAAACATCTGCAGGAAGCTTTTGAAGAAAGCTGGAAATTATATTAATGTCCCTTTGATCTGGAATGGATCCGAACACAAGACAATGATTGTAAGACTCAGTACCTATGTGCATTTCTGCAATTAATAAGGGTAGGAAAATAATATCTTACAATGCAAATGCCATAAATTAAATGAGCCAAAAGAGAAAAAAATCAAAGAATTGAAGAAAGCAGAAAAATAAAAATAGGAGAGGAAAAGGAATTGAGAGGTCAGTGTCTTGGCCTTCCCATTATCTCCTAGCTCTCCTAGATTTCCTTGTAACTTCATTCTCAAAGGGTTGTTGGCCAGGAGGAGTGAATGCAAAGGAGGAGCTGTGTGAATCGTTCAATGACCATAGAGCCATGAACTGTACTATATCCTGAGATTGCTGAAATGGGAGTTGAACGACCATTGAATGCTGGTTTTCCAGTTTGGGTTTTCAGGGTAAAATATCTGATTTCATTATGATGCATTGCTGTATCTACTATGAGTTTTTACTGTTGTGTGATCTCATGTATTATGGTTGTTATTCTCATCTGTGTTTTAATGGATTGCTACGGAAAATGCAGACTGTTGGAAGTTAATTCTGCTGAGAATCAATGATTTCCTTTGTCTTGTTCAACACAACAACCATGAAACTTGAACTGTCGAATCAAATTGTTTTCACTGAGATCTATGGTTGTGATAGTATAACTGTTGCAATTGCTTGTCCAAATTTGTCTTTCTGTTTTTAAACTTTTATTAACAGCAAGTCGTGGATTATGGAGAGACTGTTGCCACTTAAATAAGATGTGGTTATTCTTTAACGAGCGTCTAGACTAATTGATGAAGGATTGAGGTTGTCTGACTCTCCTAGTGCCCATCAATAGTGGTTCTTGGAGTTTGAGACCATACGCATCAGCAAGGGCATTCTCTTCTATGCAATACGTGGAAGTCTTCTACCCTTTGACTGTTCAATTGGATGAAAGCCTGTAGGCAGCAAATGAATTGTTCACTTGACAGTGTATGCTTAAATTCTCACATTCCATCAACCTTTGGACTTTATCTTTGCTAATGCTGTGTCTCCAACACCAATGATTGACACTTAGTTGAGTTTGTCTAATTGTCAATTCGTGTCGCGCTTTGTTGTCTCTCACTGTTCATTAAAGGCTTGAGTCACTGATGTAGACATATCTATTACCTGTATTGAACTGGATTATATTCACATGGGCGTTGATTGGGAGTGAGATCATTCCAAAGCAAGCGAATGGGCATTAAGCAAAAGAGCCAGAGTGCAGAACCAACCATATAAAACAAATACATGGTCTTTCCCATGTCAATTGTTGAGTTTCAAAGGAAGAAAATGATTTGGTAGCTGTTGGCCTCATCCAAGCTTGTATATTCACATATCTTGCTGCGGAAATACTGCCTTGCATCCCTGTTATTACTCGTTGCTGGGGCAATACATTATACTTGATGTTTGGTTTGACTTTAATGCCAGAGAAATTAATTTTATTGTTGTTGGAGTGTGGGAAATGTAACGATTGAGCAAAGTGATATTGTCTTCATTCATGCTGGAACATATTACTCTTTGTTCATAATTGGAGCAGTACACATATATTTGTTAATTGCTCGATTATATTTACATGCACATATGTAGGTGCTGGGTAACTCCGCTACTTAGTATTTCTTAAGTTCAATGATTAGTGGCTAGCTGGTATGTTTATCATTTAAACGCAGTAGATATCCATTACCTTGTTTCAATCAAGAAACCACTGTGACCTGTTAACCAATAATTGATCAAGCCAGTACAATCAGAACTGAACACACACTCAAAACCATGATGGTGTCTCAGCTTCGAGCAACTTGAGTGATCTAGTTCGGTTTTATATCAATGTGCAAAGGGGTTGCACAAAGGCAGTTATCAGTGACAGGACAATTGCAGAGCTGTGATTATTATTGCATTTGTCAGCTGGTGGTTGCTTGTGTGCAGGTTACACCAGAGAACAACCCATCTTACCAGTCCTGAGTAGTGTTGCAGAGTAGTTGTATTCAGAACTGCAACAAGAACAGAAGCCTTGCTCTTAACAGACCTTGACAAACAATATGTTCAAACGCTTGGAGTATGAATATCAAAAAATTGCTAAATTCTATTAGGAGGCTGGAGAGTTCGACCCATATAAAGACATTGAGTGGAAACAAATTTTGTAATGGGAAATTCCTGTGCCTAGCAATGGAAAAACTAGCTATGTTACAGATTGGGTAGACTTTCTTCCCATATGGTTAAGTCTATTCTTGAACCTAAGATCTAAGCATAGACATGGGAAGAGTCTTCAGTAAAATCCAACTAAAGTAAAAGCAATCAACTTTTGACAACATATGCCAGAATAAATCACAACATTTGGAATTTTGGACTAAAGTTATGACTGTGCCACAAATGTGAAATGAATTTCCTGTGTTTTTTTGGTGCATTGTTTTACCTGTATTCTATGTTTTTTTAAATAGAATGCTTCCTTTAACTATTAATATGAACAGTAAATGTGCATTGGGAATTATATACAATAAAAACAGGCTACTAATGTAGCCACCAGTATCACTAGAAAAATCTAACATCAGACAGGGTTGAAATCCAATCACCTATTAACCTAACCAATGCTTGTTTGGGTTTTACATCTAGCTTTACTTGAAATGTGTAAATAAGCTTGACAGATTATGGCTGGTTGTAGTAGCTTGGAGGCTGCCCAGGCAGCAGTGATGGGAGAACCGACTAATATTATAGGATAAGGCGGTGGGGACGTCGGAACATATTCAGGCTATAGAAGAAATCATCCAAAAATTATAGCCTTCTCTACATAATATGAAACTGTTTAAAGTTTTTTATTTGTGAAAAACCTCTGCAGGAAGCTTTTGAAGAAAGCTGGAAATTATATTAATCTCCCTTTGATCTGGAATGGATCCGAACACAAGACAATGATTGTAAGACTCAGTACCTATGTGCATTTCTGCAATTAATAAGGGTAGGAAAATAATAGCTTACAATGCAAATGCCATAAATTAAATGAGCCAAAAGAGAAAAAATCAAAGAATTGAAGAAAGTAGAAAAATAAAAATAGGAGAGGAAAATGAATTGAAAGGTCAGTGTCTTGGCCTTCCCATTATCTCCTAGCTCTCCTATATTTCCTTGTAACTTCATTCTCAAAGGGGTTGTTGGCCAGGAGGAGTGAATGCAAAGGAGGAGCTGCGTGAATTGTTCAATGACCATAGAGCCATGAACTGTACTGTATCCTGAGATTGCTGAAATGAGAGTTGAACCGACCATTGAATGCTGGTTTTCCAGTTTGGGTTTTTAGGGTAAAATATCTGATTTCATTATGATGCATTGCTGCATCTACTATGAGTTTTTTACTGTTGTGTGATCTCATGTATGATGGTTGTTATTCTCATCTGTGTTTTAATGGATTGCTGTGGAAAATGCAGAGGGTTGGAAGTTAATTCTGCTGAGAATCAATGTTTTCCTTTGTCTTGTTAAACACCACAACCATGAAACTCAAACTGTCGAATCAAATTGTTTTCACTGAGATCTATGGTTGTGATAGTATAACTGTTGCAATTGCTTGTCCAAATTTGTCTTTCTGTTTTTAACTTTTTATATAACAGCAAGTCGTTGATTATGGAGACTGTTGCCACTTAAATAAGATGTGGTTATTCGTTAACGAGCATCTACACTAATTGATGAAGGATTGAGGTTGTCTGACTCTCCTAGTGCCCATCAATAGTGGTTTCTTGGAGTTTGAGACCATACGCATCAGCAAGGGCATTCTCTTCTATGCAATACGTGGAAGTCTTCTACCCTTTGACTGTTCAATTGGATGAAAGCCTGTAGGCAGCAAATGAATTGTTCACTTGACAGTGTATGCTTAAATTCTCACATTCCATCAACCTTTTTATCTTTGCTAGTGCTGTGTCTCCAACACCAATGATTGACACTTTGTCGAGTTGTCTAATTGTCAATTCGTGTCGCTCTTTGTTGTCTCTCACTGTTCATTAAAGGCTGGAGTCACTGATGTAGACATATCTATTACCTGCATTGAACTGGATTATATTCACATGGGCCTTGATTGGGAGTGAGATCATTCCAAAGCAAGCAAATGGCCATTAAGCAAAAGAGCCAGAGTGCAGAACCAACCATATAAAACAAATACATGGTCATTCCCATGTAAATTGTTGAGTTTCAAAGGAAGAAAATGATTTGGTAGCTGTTGGCCTCATCCAAGCCTGTATATTCGCATATCTTGCTGGGGAAATACTGCCTTGCATCCCTGTTTTTACTCGTTGCTGGGGCAATACATTATACTTGATGTTTGGTTTGACTTTAATGCCAGAGAAATTAATTTTATTGTTGTTGGAGTGTGGGAAATGTGACCATTGAGCAAAGTGATATTGTCTTCATTCATGCTGGAACATATTACTCTTTGTTCATACTTGGAGCAGTACACATATATTTTTTAATTGCTTGATTGTACTTACATGCACATATGTAGGTGCTGGGTAACTCCGCTGCTTAGTATTTCTTAAGTTCAATGATTAGTGGCTAGCTGGTATGTTTATCATTTAAACACAGTAGATATCCATTACCTTGTTTCAATCAAGAAACCACCGTGACCTGTTAACCAATAATTGATCAAGCCAGTACAATCAGAACTGAACACACACTCAAAACCGTGATGTTGTCTCAGCTTCGAGCAACTTGAGTGATCTAGTTCAGTTTTATATCAATGTGCAAAGGGTTTGCACAAAGACAGTTATCAGTGACAGGACAATTGCAGAGCTGTGATTATTATTGTATTTGTCAGCTGGTGGTTGTTTGTGTGCAGGTTACACCAGAGAACAACCCATCTTACCAGTCCTGAGTAGTGTTGCAGAGTAGTTGTACTCAGAACTGCAACAAGAACAGAAGCCTTGTAGCCTTGCTGAAGACTGACATCTCTCTCCAAGACTGAGAATAGAATAGAAAGTGAATTTCGCAAAGTATTCATGCTTGTGAAGCTAGTGGGCTATACAGTCCCTTGTTTATGGATCACCTTTGATCTCTAAAACAGGTCAAAGGTATTAAAAAATATGGCAAAGTAAAATAACATGGTAAGGAGTGCCTAGGGCTTCTTCTCCCTAAAGCAGAAATAAATAAACTAAATAGCATAATATTCTAACAAAATGGCGGTGGATCCAAAATGGAGAAGTTTTTCTGAAGTTGTTGTAATTTACATGTTAACCTTATTTTGTAAAGGTGCTTTGTTCTCACTTTCAAGGGAGAGTGTAAACTCCTTGTTAAACGATTTTTTAATTATGCTTGATTGTGAAGTTCTGAAAAATTCATACGGTAGCAGTAGCTCCCCTTACATAAGTTATTTCACATTATGCCATTGAAAAATGCACAGTAGTGCCAGTTCCGGCATAATGCCATTTCATCTAGGGAGTTTGGCAAAAGATTGTGACCTTGATTGTTCTCTATTATGATTCATCTCTAAGCCAAAATGAGATGCATTTCTTGGTGAGTTTGGGAATTAAAGGCAAATAGCTCATAGACGAAAAAGTTCCCAGCCCTTCATGATGTAATGCTCAAGCCTCCTCATGGATTTGCAAAAGCAGGAATGCTACCGGATAATTCTGCCTTGATCCCAAATACACAAGTGTTGGTTTTTTTTCCTAAGGAATAAAGTGTAATATTTTTATTTCAGATTAAATACTGTAATATATTATATTACATTCAGCAAGTGCCTGCACACAAAGGCAAGTATAAAAACTGCCATGATCCTGAACAGGATCCACTTGGCAAACGCTATAAACCATTAATCAAAACTTGACTAAGGCATAATGCCATTACATAAAGCATATCAAAATCTATTTTAACATCACTGCAGAAAGTCACAAACTTCACAGTTCCAAGGATGTAAAAATTATAAGAAAGAACAAAGCTGGTGTTCAGTTTGAACACCCTCCCTGAACTCACGCATTTTCAATACTCCAAACTGTAAGAAGACCCCTGCTTTAGAAAGCTTATCCGCCACAGTATTAAGCTAGTGGAAGACATGTTTGAATGAGGCAAAGGTAAGTTGGCTTCCCCATTTCTGTAGACTGTACCTGATTCACCTGTGCTTGGAGTTACAATTTTTGAAAGTGTACATCACCAATCATCTAGACACCCCAAATACCTATAAACTAGTTATACCTCTTTCCCTGCAATTATGACGAGTGTTGAGAGTGCATAGAACTTGGCCCTATTGTTTGAGCCATCTCCCAACCCCATTGAAAAAGAGAGTTGATGGGTAGACAAAATAAAATGGACTCACCCAACACTGCACTATCCTGGATTGCCTTGCAAGGCACCATCAAAATATCCCCAAGGCATTGTCTCATCAATATTTGGGGGCTCAATCTTCCCACGAATTTGTTGCTTTGGAGTGATCGTGTAGTCATCAAAACAATATTGGATTTGGAGGCACCATTATAAAGGAGTGGAAGAAACTTCCTGAAATATAACCTCATTCCTTGATCTCCATATAGCCCAACTTACCTCCAATGGGAAATCTCTGAATGTTTTTGTTGCAGGGTCCTCATAACAGTCCTTGTAGACCTGTGATAGGGAGTCTTCTCCCCATTTGCTAATGCCTCCAGTTAGTGTGTCTGCAGCACACCATATCTCAGGGGTAAAATAGCATCCAACTTGAAAGATAGTTTCTTCATGTTCCTTACATAAAATACATATGCTTGATCCCTGCTGGGATGTCCTATGAAGTATATCATACTTTATCAGAGAGTGCTAGCCAGCAGATTAAAAAAACGTCCTCTGTGTATCATACTTATCAGAGAGTGCTAGCCAGCGAAAAAAAAAATAGCTGTCTTGAACAACTGTTTTAACTTCTTTATCTTTGACCACCACAAATCCGGATTTGCTTGTGTTTCTGCCATGAATAGAGATGAGTAACCAACGCTATATGAGCCATCCACGGGATTCTTCGATCAGACCCAATTCTTACCATGCCTCCGTCATTAATTTTCTATGCCAGCGAAGAGCCCAGTATTGGGAAAGAGGAAATTAGTGCTTTCCAGATAGTGGGGCAGTTATGTTTACTTTTCTGAGAATTTCTGATCTGTTCCTGCATAGAAATTGGATCCACACACTTCCTGGTGACCTGATTCCATGGTTTGTTCTTTATTATTACAAACTTTAGTTCTTACAAAGGAACAAATAAAATTCTGTTCACAGAATTAATTGGATCCACACACTTCCTGGTGACCTGATTCCATGGTTTGTCCCTTATTATTACAAACTTTAGTTCTTACAAAGGAATAAATAAAATTCTGTTCACCGAATTTGTGTTAAGCTTTTTTCGATATTGATCTGCACAAGGTGCTTCATTGCTCAGCTTGTACTTTTTTGTGAGAATTGATTTTCCCTCTTCGGTTGCTCTCATAGGTAGGAAAAAAATATTTAGTGGATAAAAGTTAAAACTTTCAACTTCTTTTTACCTCAATTTCCGCAAAGCAATGCCAGCATTCATTTAAAAAGTACTAAAATTTACTTCTGAACCCATATGGATTTGCTTAGTAATTAAATATATTTCATATAGTTTTGCTTAGCTTCTGTAATTAATATTTCAAGGGTGATAAAGGATTACCAAAATTTCCATGGACAGAAAAAAAATGTTTCTATGAATTCTCTCTTGTTGTAGGTTGGATTTGCTCTTTTGGTTCAGTGATTCTCTCCTAGGTTTTTTGCGTATGAATGAACAAAAAAGCTTTGAAAGCTTTTTTTACTGCAGGTGGACGTTAGAATGCTATCTCTCCTAAGTGTTTCTTATTGCATTGCTTTTTGGCTTCTGGTTGGTTCCTTTACCCTGATTTTATTATTTACATTTACTTATATAGTCTCTTTGTTGAGTCACTAGTATGTGATTGGCTATATACGGGTACATTCCATAGTTAGCATATATGATTACGAAATTGATTCAATATGTAAAAAAATTGAATGAGAAAGTCTAATTTGAGAAAAATACAATTAAAATGAGTACCTTTTATGAATTCTTTTATTATAATTGCAAAACTAATATAGTTATCATAATGTGTTCCACCCCTTGTTAAGCCTGGTTTGACTACATTAAAATCAAATATCATAGTCAAGTTTGATTAAACTAGTGGAAAAATCAAATTTCTTCCTCTGCACTTGGTAATAGTCACAAATTTTAGAACTATAAATAATAGGTAAACTTGGGTCACGTGGAAGGTTCGGGGCCGAAATTGAATGAAAGGAAGAAAGAATAGGCGAGATTTCAGGAGATCTAATTCAAATTTTAGTCAAATGTATTTCAGTCGCATTTTTGAATTAAAATGGTCAACAGGTCCATATTCTGTAACCCATGGTACATTCTCTTAGGCCCCTCGTCAATCTCTAGTCTGTATCGCTTCTATAATCAGAGATTAACATGTGTATTTTCATGAGTTCTTTCATCCAATATTGCTTGGTTTCAATTTTTCTCCAGTAAGTTTAGTTAGCATGAATCTTACAATATGCATATAACATCTATTAACGTTGGAGTCTATCTCATCAACAACTATTTCTTAATAGCTATAGAGTGCGATTATCAATGCAAAGAAATCAGTTTTTATTTCCGGAAGAATCTGAATATACTTATCCAGTTTCCCAAGATATTGAACTTAAACTGACATATGTATACTTTAATGCAGGTTGTACAAAACCAGGAGAGAGAGATTCAAAGGTCAGAGAGACCCCATAATTCTGATTACAAGCTATCTAAATGTGATTTTTAGGGAAGTAAATGACTGAACTCTAGATTTGTTTTATGCAGAAGTTTGGGGGTGCATTATGCCATGGAGGAAACTCGGAATGAAATGCAATGTACACATCAGAACATTGAACACTCCCAAGTTGAATCCCGGAGATGTATTCTAAAGTACAAGGATGGCGACAATAAAACTCCAATTGTGAAGAATTTGAGATTCTTGAAAACTCTGGCTAGGGGCCCCCTTGTGCAAACTAGTGCTGTGGAAAGGAGAAGATCGACTCGTCTTGTAGATAAGGTTTACTTTAAATTCATTCCCTTTGATTTCTAGTATACATGATGTCAATTGAAGGTGTCTTTTTGAGTTGGTTAAGTTTTAGATGATATTGTTTATGGAAATTTTCATTATTTTTTCATTTCTTCCAGAGCCCTTGATTGCAACCTTGGGGACAAAAGCATCACAAAGTCGGGCTCATTAATGTGTTCATCAACACAAAGAGACCAAGGAAATTTTGAAGTCTGATTATTTACATGGATCAGGAGGGAGTACTTTCATACATAACAGATTAACTAAAATGGCTGCAGAAGCTTCGAGGATCAGCATGGTTAGGATGGACAATTGCTGGCAAGAACCTTGGAGTTTCCATAGACATTGCTATCATTAAATTTGGCAATTTTTTGTCACATTGATTCCATTGGAAACAAAGGTTACTGAGATCTTCCAAAACATTAGTATGTTTTGAATGTCGAAATTAGAAAAAATTGTGGTTCGACAGGAATTGAATTGAACTGAAGTGGATATGCTTGAAGATAATGTAAGGCCTCTTTTACAGTGTATCTAGGAACAGAGCTAAGGAATTGCTGAAAAGTGATCATCTGTTGACAAGCCAAGTTCTATCCCTTTTGTAAAAAATCATAGAAGTTGAAGGATACACATTCCCAAGGTGTTCTGCTTTGGAGTGTACTTGAAGGAACTGCAAGTGTTGTAAATTCAACAGGATCCATGAGCTATTATCAACTGATAAACCAAATGTGTTATAGAAATTCATAGCAAAATTCTAGAGGACAGATCCAAATCCAAGCTGCTAGAGAGAAGGCAATTCTCATCATTCTTCAGTCCAATAAGCCAGAGGTTTGAATTGATGTTAAAAAGAAACCGATTAATCTTCTGTTTCAAAAAGTTGAGGGCTCTATTCACCCAATGCGGGAGTATTCTTTTTGCAGTAATTATTGTCTGTAGAATATGATCTCTAACTTGGTGGAACTGGCATGAGACAACAGTTCGAATAACTGTGTTTTTCTTGTCAGAAACATTGAAGAAGCATTTATTTAGTTGCTGCAACACGTTTCTGATTACAACAAATAGAAGGTTGAACGGAATATGCTGAATGAAATGCTATATTGAGCTTTTTTCCTTATTGATCTGTATGTGTAAGCATGATCATATGGCCCTGCATTTTCAGAGTTGGAGGTAAATGGTTGTTTAGAAATGTAGTGTAGTATTTGAGGAGATGGCTTGTCTGCATTGCATGTGTTTTATGCAAAATATCTTTAGGAAAACTTGTGTATTTAGTATTTTCCCTTCTACATTTAAAGCATTGACTGAGGACAGAATTTGTTACCGATGGGTTAGTGGGAAAATGAGTCTATTTTCCCTTTAACATGAAAATCATTGAACTGGGGACTACACTAGGAAGAAATTGTTACAGATGGGTTAGTGAGAAAACTTCTGTTTCCCCGTTTACATTATAAGCATTGAATTTGGGGTTATACTAGGAAGAAATTTTTACAGATGAGCTGGGCAAAGACAGAAATGATCCTTGTTCATTTCTGAAATAGTCTCAAACTGCAAAACTTACAGTCTTGTTTCTTGAACTTATAATTGAAAATTTTCATATTCTTCTTGAATTGTTGTTGGATATTTACACCAGTATTTACATCATTCTATTGAATATATTGGATTGTGCCCTAAATGAGCCTTTGACAAGGTGCTATCATTATGGAGCCCCATTAGTAAAAATAGCCCAGGATTCTATGGAATTAATTGATCTAACCATGAATCGGCTTAAATGCTAGTGAAACATCTTGAGAGTTGACATCAACCAGGGTAGCATCTTGAAGGTACTGTTGAATAATGCTTCTATAACTAACCTTAGTAACAACTATATTTTCGGGACACCAACCGAAAGGTATTTCCTAATTGAGTTAAGCACTTATATGGAATATTATAATCAGAAAACATTCTGGTCTGATATAGACAATAACAAACTACTGCGATGGTCTACTCGTAACTAATGACTTCTTGTTTCTAACAATATAATTTCTCGAGTGATTTTATTTTCTGTTCTAGTCACTTAGTCATATATAAGATGCTATAGTTTCTAGGAGCCTTTTAATACGGATGTTGATGATTCAAGGAACTTTATCGCAGCACCGTATGCATTGATACGTTTGCAACAAATATGCAAACTAGGACCCAATCTATCAAATTGTCAATTAATCTCATTAAAAGTTGTTTGAATTTCTATGGCAAACAGGCGTAGTGAATTGCTGTTGAATAGTCAAATGGTGCGAAGATGAGTTACAAAGAGACGAAATTCTTAAGATAACTATCGACATCTAATGCATTAATATTACAGGAACCTACATCAGAGACATAATATTATAAGAGTAAATGGTGACATATATGTACATGATTCTTTTATAACAGTATGTGCAGACAGCACTTGAAAAAAGATAAGGGCATCACCATGGGGTTATAAAGAAAGCTTAAATTACTTTCCTATTGAAATTTTTGGACCAAAAGTCAAAAGTCAATGCAGGGCATTAAACATATAGAATCTCCCTCATGTTCTAGCAGTAACACTAAAAAGTCATTGGCACAGTGAAGAACTAGAAAATAAAGAAATCATTGACACAAAAATGAAGAATTAGCAAACTACAAGTCATTAATGTGCACAGCCAGTGAGCATAATCGTGACTAAATCCAAGTCATCATCTCTGAGCTTAGTCCCACAGGTCACAAACAGTAACCCCTTGTTCTTCTTATATGGTACGTCCTCAAGTCATTTAGGGGGCTAACACAAATATTAACTTCTTGTCCTTCTTATATGTTAAGACTACTTGTGATATGGTTCATTTGTCACCCAATGGTGTTGTGATTGTGGAGCCAAGGTTTTTTTTGACCCTTGACGAGACATTTGAAAGTGTGTTGGTAACCAAGATTTGGGATGTTTGGGTAGGACACAGTACACTATGAGAGGGCTTCTTAATAATTCTTGAATCATTGACCTTGATGCTCAAGTGCCCATTAATATTTCTCATCTCTTATTTTGGGCTTGAATGGGAAGGTAGAATTGGCCAAGATAACAATGTTGTGAGACTAGTTAAAGAGAAAATATTGTCTTCATTTTTAATTGTGATTCTATTTTGAAAATCTTTGAGATGGAGGAGAATTTTCACTCTAAAGGCAATGCTAAACCTTTGTAAAATAAGCCATTCAAAGTGGTTGCCTCTACAATAGCAACTCTCTAGATTAACTTAATCCTTTGTGTATGCCACGTTGCTTATTCTTAAGAAATTTAGAGCTTCTCACAATACTAGAAAACATGATTTAGAGTTTAGAAGGACCAAGAAAAGCATAGAGAAGCCAAGCTACTCTTAGATGATACAAGTTCCAAATGACAACTAGATCTCTATATACTGGACATTAGAGAAATTTGACTTTTTTAGGTGCCTACAATGACTTCCATATTGTTTAAACCTTGACATATTTTAGGTGCTACTATGACTTCCATATGGTTTAAACTTTGAAATATAAATGATGTGTCCCATAGAAAAAGGAAATTCGCAGATTAAATATTTTGGCAACTATTTTGTTGTGAGCAATTGATTTTAGGGTTTGGTACATGATACTTATCCTTTTTCAAATATTTAGGGGATGGATGATGGCTCCTTGTCTTGTAGGGATTGCATGCCTTAAGATTGACACTCGTAACAATATAAATATGTTGCAAAGGCTATTGGATTTCATAGTATTGTGATAGTACTAATGACAATATATACATAATCAAATAAACAATTGCAATTGAATACTCATGTTTGTTGTGCTATGGTCTAGCGGTTGAGAGGAGGCATCAACAAGTTATGATTAAGGTTCAAACCCTAATGGGCAAAGAGCCTTGGAAAATAAGTTGTTAGTTAAGTTTGATGGTGTTCCATATGCAATATTTAGTTTAAAAAATAAAAGGAACTAAATACATATGTAGCTCGCTCCAAGGCATCTTGAAGATTGCTAGGAATATTGTTGAGTAAAGGTGTCATATGTTGATGATAAGAGGTTTTATGTTGTGAATAAAGAAAGAACATATGTACAACCTTCTTCATTACTCTTTCCACCTTCCTTGGCACATGAATTATTTATTAATGACTTACCAACTGGAGGTCTTACATGCTTTATGATATTCAAGATAGGCTCCATTACTCTTTCTTTTGATAATATCTTTTCTTTATGAATGATTTGGCTGAGATCATTAATTGTTGTTGTTTTTTTAAAAAGAACAAGTTCCTTGATTAAAGACTTCTTGTGGTCCAATTTTCTTTTATTTTTTCAATGTAAACTCGTGGGAAAATCATTTGAGCACTTCCTCCCATTTTGTGGATTGTACACAAAGTAAACCAATTGACCTTGATTATGGCATCTAACTTGTTAAGGACATTAATTAAGAAATGTCATCAAAACAATAAACTTGGGAGATTAACTCTTTTAGACTGTAAGGTCCCTATAGTACTAGTGTAGCCCACTTATTTTTATTGTTATTGTTGTGCCAATGTAACTCCCACATTATTATTGTTTTGCCCCATAGAAGCCCATTATTGTTATTGTTGTGTCTTTATTATTATTATGTAGGCTTTAATTATATTGTGACTCTTTAGACTCCTATATATACCAAGGAGGTCTTATCATTTGTATCATCTAATAATTTTTAAATCTATGTGATGTAAAAAAGGTTGCCCCCTCGAAGAGGTTAATTTTGAAGTTGTTGATCTATCTTTTTTGTGATTTGGTTGCATAACATTTGGTATAAGAGCTTTGGATTCTAGGGGTTTACTGTTTCAAATAGGCCATCTGGACATTTTCACTATAATTTTTATTTTATTTATTTATTTATTTTTTTTTTTTTTTACGAAGCTTCAGAAACTGAAATTGCAACCACGTGGAGCCGAAATCTTGGTGAACTTCATGTAGGAATTTCAGATCTTGGTTCGCTATATTTTTTGAGATATGTTCCGAAGAATGTAGGGTTTTTACATGCTCCAGAATTTAGTCTAAAACAGGTGACCTAAGGAAAATCATCATAAATGTCTCTTTAAGCATCAAATTTGACTTTCGTAAAACGTGATAGAAAGTTTCTAGTGTAGCAATTTCAGGGGAGAAAGCTGAAACAATGACATGTGACATTCATTACAAGTTCGACCTACTAAACCAGTCCATAAACAAGCCATCGTGGAAGATTGATCATAACTTTATTTTGAGGAATCCATTTTTGGTCTGACTTGTGGCATTGGAAAGAATATTCAGAGGCTATCACAAGATGTAATTTTAGACCTTGGAGTGCTGAAATTACATAGATACAATAGTTTCAATATTGAGCTAAAAAAAGGTGCGTAATTTTTTAAATTTTGCATAATTTATGTTTAAAAAATCCTTTTGAAATGATTCAAAGGGCTTAGTGAAGCATATATATCATTGTTTGATTACAAAATGTCTCGAAGCAAAAACATAGACACACCTAGTAAGCAACCAAAAAGCTCTAATGTGACACATGAAGAAGAGGAAGAAATGCAACATAATATATCAAAATTACGAGATCAAGTGCAACAAATTTCATGCTCACAAAGAGTAACTAATAATGAACTAGAAGCTAAGATGTTTGGTTTGAAGAATGGTTTAAAATCCGACATGGAAGCAATGATGAATGTCAAGATAGATGGTTTAAAAACATAAATGAAAAGGGACCTAGAAGGTTTGAAGGAAGGTTTGACAAATTAGCTACAAAAAATGCTTCCTAGTGGTGATAAGATACTCCATGAAAATCACAATGAGAACAAAAGGAATAGGATTTTGACTTTAGAGACTCTGTTGGAGATAGTACCAAGGAGAGGTGTTACTAGACATTTATTCCTTTTAGCCTAGTGAACACATTAATTACTTTTGCCTTGGTGAAGGGAAGAATGATAGCCTAGGAGAAGATAAGAGAGGAGAAACTTCAAGGAGAGAATGAAAGATTGCTAAGGAGAATTTGTAGCAAGGAAGGATGCAAAAATTTCACGGAGGAGGGCACATAACAACACAAATTTCGAGGAAGAGGGCAGCGACAACATACATGAATTTTGAGGCAAGGAGGCACAATTTTCGAGGGATGTAGCACAAATTTTGAGGAGTTGTTTTACATGAAAATCGAGGAGGTTTTTGCTGTTGTGAGGCCTGAAATTTGAGGCACAAATTTCTAGACAACAACCATTGTTAGCATGGATTTTGAGGCAACAAACATGCATGAATTTCGAGGCAGATTTTTTGGCACAATTGCCTAGCAGTTGAGCTGAGAAATTGCAGAAAATCTGGGCATGTGATTTTGTGTAAATCTGAAAATTATTTCTAGAATTTGCATTTAATGCTAAGCAAAAAAAGGGAGATAAGTACAGTGAATTTTTGTACTTATTTTGTAATTTCTTAAGCAATAAAATTCTCTTTTGAAGACCAGTTTACCCCAAGAGGCTGTGGGGTTTCCCTATCAACTTGACAAAAAATAAGTGTCTGAGATGTGTGAATGTTTGCAAAAAATTATGTGTTAATTTTCCTCACACTGAAATTTATATTAGCATGACAAAACATGTGGGAACAATGTAAACTTTGAAATAGGAACTATAAACTCAAAATGAGAACTCTGGCAAAAAATCTCCGTAAAAACATAAAAAACAGTGCTAAAAACGAAAAGTGTTGATGCTGGAATAACACCTTTTTTTTTAAGGGTAAATTTTCAACATGTTTTAAAAATGGCGGTGAGTACTAATTTTTTGTGCAAAAATTGTCCAAAAAAACCCTCAAAACGAAAAGTGTTGACGCTGGAATAACACTCTTTTTTTCAAGGGTAAAATTTCAACATTGTGAAATAGTGGCGTAAAATATTTTATCATGACAAAAAAAACATTAAAATTTAAAAGAAATAATGAAAACATAAAATAAATTAAAAGATTAAAAAATTAAAACAATGAAAAAACACGAAACAAAAAAAAGTTAAAAAAATAACAAAACATAAATTAAAATATATACTAAAAACAAAACATAAAAAAAATAATAATCAAATATATAAAAAAAAGACAAAAAAAAATCAAACATAAAAAAAATCAATCATAAAAATCTAAAAAAAACAAAATTAACGATAAGAATTAAAAAACAAAAAAAATAAAAATTATAAACAAATAAATAGTAAAAAAACATATTTAAAAAAATGGAAAAAAAAATCTTGTAAACATAAAAAAATATTGGCAAAAGGAAAAAAAACAAAAATATGGAAAAAATAAAAAAAAGAAAAAAAGAAGAAGAAGAAAAAAAAAAAACCTAAACTAAACTATAAAATTAAGAAGGTAAAAATAGAAAAATTTAAAAAACATTAACAAAAAACAGAGAAAAAAAAAAGAAAATTAAAAACAAACTAGATTTAAAAAAAACAGAAGAAAATTAACAAAAAAAAAATAAAAAAATACTAAAATTAGGATTAAAATGTTGATTACTTAAAAAACAAATATAAAAAATATATAAAAAAGACAAAAAATAAAAATATAAAATGTTTAAAAAAATTTATCTCATAACCCATAAAAGAATTTGGAAAAAAAAAAAAAACAATATATATATATATAAAATTAAGTAAGTAAAAATATAAAAATTTTAAAAAATACTAACAAAAACTAGGAAAAAATAAAAAACAAATTAGATTAAAAAAATAGAAAATTAACCAAAAAAAAAAACTAGTAAATTTAATATTAAAAACATTTAAAAAAACTAGAAAAACAAAAATAAACTCAAATTATAAAAAGAAAACCAAAAAAATATGAAAATGGAGTAAAATATGTCTTTTCAAATTAAACAAAAATAAAATAAAAAACATTTCTAGAAATATGTATTTTTGATTTAAAAAAAAATAATTATTTTTTATTAAACTTTCATTTTTTATTTAAAAAAAAATTAATTTAATTTTTTTTAAACCATATATATATATATATATATATATATATATATGATGATGATGATGATGGTTAACGTCCGTTGAGACCAAATAATGGTCTAACGGACCTAAAGAAACAAATTATCTATTTTGATTTAAGATTTTATTCCTATGCTCAAAAAGCTTGGAGAGAAGCCTCCCGAGCTCACTATAATTTTGACATTGTAAAAGGCTAGGAAGGTCAGTGTTGTAGCAAAGATTGTGAAACTGAGATCTAATGTGGTTATACGCGGGGCACTCTAAGAGGAAGTGGTTTTCATCCTCGATGTTCCTATTCTCACATATATGGCAGATCCTTTCCGTCCATGGCGTTTTAGGAACTGCCCAACGACCTGTTTCACTATGGAGCTCATGAGAATTCGTTCTAATCTTTGCTATATTAATTTTCTTCTTTGAGCTAGTTAAAATAGAGAGATACTTTTGATCTTATAGGGGGGGTTGATGACCTTCTTATAATAACTTAATTTTCTTTTAGCCGCTAAGTCTTTCTCACACCACATTTTTTCTTTGAACTTAAAAGTAACAATATCTTTAATGTTATTTATGTTTTTCAATGCATCATTTTCGTTGATCTCCCAATAGTTTAACCAGGCCCTTGTGTCTTTATGCCACCTTCGATTGAGCCTTAGGTGGTTTTGGCTAGAATTTAAAGCTAGCTTAGGAAGTCTATGATCTTCTATGTTACTGATTTTGTGCTTGTACAATAGAAACCTAAGCATAGCTAGGCTCTCAATAGGGGAAAGACCTGCTTCTATAAGGAGAATAGGATAGGGTGTATTACTTTTAATTTTCAGGTTATAAGTTATAAAACGCTTCTGGATTTGCTCAATCTTTCTCCATGATTCTCTGGAGATGCTGCAACCCCAAACCTCACAGCCATATAAGATAACAGGAGTGACTAAAGTTTCAAAGAGGAACTTCTTTTTATCCCACATTACAAGATTTGCTATTTTACAATTATTTTCAAGACCAAAGTAAGCTTTCCACCCCCTATTAATCCTTTTCTCAATGCTATGGTTCCAGTTGAGCTTGTGATGAATATCAATTCCTAGGTACTTGTAAGAATACACTTCCTCCAAGTTATTATTGTCATACATAAAATTAGCGTAAGTGTCCTTCTTGGATTTGATAATCATAACTTTTGTTTTGTTAGTGTTAACAGTCATACCCATGGTAGAGCAGAAATCCTTAAGAAGCTTGAGTTGCTTATTAAGATCAGATGGACACCTTGCCAAAAGAACAATATCGTCAGCATAAAGAAGAAGGATGACGACTATCCCAGCTAAGATCGTGCCATCACATCCTGCTTCCTCTAAATAGCCTTCGAGCTTATCGATGTAAATGCCAAATAGGGTAGGGGAGAGGGGGCAACCTTGTTTAACTCCGATGTTACACTTAATATATTTCGACCATCCTTCATTGCTCTTTAGCTTGGCAATTACATTCTCGTATAACCTTATAGCGGCAGCTCTCAACTCGAGAGGAGCCTTTAGCTCTTCTAATCTATTCCAAAGGTTGTATCTAGGAACCGTATCGAAAGCCTTTCTAAAGTCCACACAGCAACAAAATAAATTGGATTTATCATTATGACATTCCTCCACAATGATCCTAAGCGTAACAAGGTGGTCTGTTGTTGAGTGATGCCTTCTGAAACCTGCTTGGCCTTTAGCCCGCTTACCTTCACTTTCAAGCCATATGCTTAAATTCTTTTCCAAAATACTACCATATAACTTGGCTAAGAGAGGGCTGATCATAATTGTTCGATAATTAGAGGGGTTATTTGTATCCCCAGTTTTAAAAATAGGGATAATGAGGCTCTCAGTCCAAGGTTTAGGGAACCCTTGCTTGACTGCTTGATTGAAAAGCTTGTGGATGTGGGGGATGAGGACAGGACCTCCAATTTTAAGATTTCCGCTTGGTAACCTTCAATGTCCTTAGCTTTCCCATTAGCGAGGCGATTAACCCCAAACTTAATGTCTTCTAAAGAGAAAACTTCTTTCGTTGTGAGAAGGGTTTTCAAATTATCCATGACATTTGGAGATTCATAAAGCTTTTTAAGATAGGAATTCCAATCGTGAAGAGCAATTTTATTATTATCCTTAGTCTTCCTAGTCAGAATCTGCCTCCAAAATTTCTTAGGAGCTACCTTAGAGAGGTGTAAGAGATTCTCCTGTCTTTGACGAATGTACTGCCTCTTTTTCCTTTTAGTTAGGGCTTTGAGTATTTTTATCTTGTCCATTTTAAGAGATTCATCAACAGCTTCCTTAATTGCTCTCCTTGCACTTTTACAATCTTTGTCATACCATGGATTGGTTTTGCTATTTCTTTTATTATTTGAAACTTCAATTGAGAACTTGTTAATAGAATATGAGAGGGTTGTAGTAAAATTATGATAGAGGTCTTCTATGTTGTCTATATTAGATAAAGGAAGCAAATTAGTCTTTAATTCATTTAGAAAGAGATCATTTTTATTTCTATCAAATATTAAGTTCTTTTGGCTATAAGTATTATTTTCTATGGGAACTCTATGCATGACAAAATTGAGAGTTATAAGTAAAGGCCTATGATCAGAGTCAGGTTCGTGGTCGTTTAAGATGTAAAAATTTATTATTTCGTTGTATAATGGGAGATCAGAAATAACGTAGTCTACCATGCTGCTACCAAGTCCATGGATGCAGGTCATCTTTCTAGAATTGGGCCACTTCTTTAGACCGTTGCAAATTATGAGATCCTGAGCACTATAGAGCTTGACTAGCTCCGACCCAAACAAATTTTCCCCGAGATCTTCAGAGTTCCTTTTGTACCTGCTAGCCAGAGTAGGGTCTTCGTCTAACCAAAGAGGATTAGGGTTGGAATGATTGCTTAGAATAATAGCTTGGTTTTTTGAAGTTCGAGCATTAAAGTCACCTATTAAAAGGATATTACCGTCATTCCTTAGGCTAGAAATATCATTCTCTAAACCATTGTAAGGGTTAGTTTTATCTAGATTCTTCTTCTTATAGAAGTTAGAATTAATGGGGGGAAAATAACATATTGCTATATAGGACTTATTATTATTAATGTATTTTATCTCTATCCAACAATATTGGTTGTGAGGGTCGTTTTTATAAATCCTAACATGGGGGGAGATGTTCTTCTTAATGTAACAAGCTATTCCCCCAATGCCTCTACGGGAGGATCGCTTGTTCCAGGTAGCCCATAGCGTAAAGCCATCTATGTTAGGGACCTTAGATTCTTCGTGCTCCCAAGTTTCAACAAGCAAAATAATATCAACATCATTTAAAATCCAACTTAGCTTGGGGCCTTTGTTCCATGGGAAGCCCCGACAATTCCAAGAAAGGATTCAGAGCATGTTTAATTGCTATTGATTACTATCTTTTTGGTTTATATCTCGAATAAAGGCTTTTATATTTCTGATTATTGCCCATTTTCCTTCCTTTCTAGCTTCTTTTACCTTTTGAACCTCCTTTCTTAATTCTGCTTGGTCTTCTGGAATGAGATCTTCATTTATGAATATTTCCGTTCCTTTTAGACTTCAGGTTTTACTAAGTATGTCGTGCTTATGATCAGTGGAGCTCACCTTTATGCGGATTAGTCTTCCTTTATTCTCGGTTAATTTCCCCAACCTTCTTGCTTCTGTGAGACACAATGTTTCAATTTGTAATCTATTATGTAGTTCTGTCTAGGCTAAGGCTAAAGTATCCTCATCTACTTGCTCTTTTAAACCGAATATTATAAGGTTTAAGGCCCTTCTGTTACGTTTGTGGTCTAATTCTATTAATTTTTTCATTTCATATCTAACTTATCTACCACATTATTTAGGGTGAGGCGGCTATTAACTTTTTCTTCTAGTTCTTTAATCATGTCTTTCATTTTAAGACTCTCTAAAGTATCAACATCTCCTTGCTGGGATGGTTGGTTAGTATCTTGGTTATGTTTTTCTACAACCTGTAGTCTAGTCTCCTTTGCCTCCATTTTATTCTCTAGTAGTTCTATTTTATTTTCTATTTGTTTTCTGATCGTGTCTTCAAGAGATGCAAATTTATTTTCCAGCATGGTTTCTAACTATTTTTGTAGCTTGGCTTCTCTTTCTTCTCTATGTTTCTCTAAAGACTCTATATACTCATAAAGGCCTTGTAGAGTAATTGTGCTAGGTCTTCCCTTGGTAATCTTTGGTAACTGTGGTGAAATATTCATACTTGAAATTATATGAGCAAATATGTATTAGAAAAAGAAAAAGATAAGGAATGTGTGCACCTGATATCAGAAAACCTGACTGTAGATCACCCGTCTGCCCTTGGTAATCTTTGGTAACTGATTGCAGATCGCCCATGCTCACCGCAACTTGCAGACTCTTTCACCGAGCCTCAGAACACTTTCACCGAAGAATATATAGAGTATGTTTTTAACTCTTTCACCGAGCCTCAGAACTCTTTCACCGAAGAATGTATGCGAAGAATATATAGAGTATGTTTTTAACTCTTTCACCGAGCCTCAGAACACTTTCATCGAAGAATATATGCGAAGAATATATAGAGTAAGAATATATGCCAAGAATATATAGAGTATGTTTTTAACTCTTTCACTGAGCCTTAGAACACATTCACCGAAGAATATATAGAGTACGTGTTTAACTTTTTCACTGAGCCTCAGAACACTTTCACCGAAGAATATATGCAAAGAATATATGCCAAGAATATATAGAGTATGTTTTTAACTCTTTCACCGAGCCTCAGAACTCTTTCACCGAAGTATATATAGAGTACGTGTTTAACTTTTTCACCGAGTCTCAGAACACTTTCACCGAAGAATATATGCGAAGAATATATAGAGTAAGAATATATGCCAAGAATATATAGAGTATGTTTTTAACTCTTTCATCGAGCCTCAGAACTCTTTCACCGAAGTATATATAGAGTACGTGTTTAACTTTTTCACCGAGCATCAGAACACTTTCACCGAAGAATATATGCAAATATATTACTTTGTTCTAAATCCATATAATATTTCACCGAGCCTCAGAACACTTTCACCGAAGAATATATAGAGTATGTTTTTAACTCTTTCACCGAGCCTCAGAACTCTTTCACCGAAGAATATATGCGAAGAATATATAGAGTAAGAATATATGCCAAGAATATATAGAGTATGTTTTTAACTCTTTCACCGAGCCTCAGAACACTTTCACCGAAGAATATATGCGAAGAATATATAGAGTAAGAATATATGCCAAGAATATATAGAGTATGTTTTTAACTCTTTCACCGAGCCTCAAAACTCTTTCACCGAAGTATATATAGAGTACGTGTTTAACTTTTTCACCGAGCCTCAGAACACTTTCACCGAAGAATATATGCGAAGAATATATAGAGTAAGAATATATGCCAAGAATATATAGAGTATGTTTTTAACTCTTTCACCGAGCCTCAGAACTCTTTCACCGAAGTATATATAGAGTACGTGTTTAACTTTTTCACCAAGCCTCAGAACACTTTCACCGAAGAATATATGCGAATATATTACTTTGTTCTAAATCCTTATATCAAGGTAAGAATATATAGAGTAAGAATATATGCCAAGAATATATAGAGTATGTTTTTAACTCTTTCACCGAGCCTCAGAACACTTTCACCGAAGAATATATAGAGTACGTGTTTAAGAATATATATATATATTATAAACAAAAAAATTATTAGAAATTTTATTTTATTTTTTTATTTTTTATTTTTGAACGATTTTTTTTTTTTAATAAAAGGAAAAAAATCATTAAATTTTTTTTTGAACACATTTAAATTTTTTATTTAAAATTAAAAAAATTACTTAAAAAAATTTGAAAGAATTATTAGAAAACTTTGATTTTTTTTGAATGATTTTATTTTTATTTTTATTTTATTTGTTTATTTATTTTTTTCGTGGCTCCTCCGCCCCCAGTGGTTGTTGGAGAGGTAAATCCCCTCTACGGGTAGAGGCGATCCCTACTAGCCCAGAACGGGTCTAGCAACAATCAATCAATGCTACTGTGCAAGTTCTTAATTGCAAATAAAAGAGAGGTAATGAACACCTACTTGGATTCCAACGCTATTGTTTGATGAAGAGATGCCGCTCTCGCTCCTTCGCTCTGGTCGGTCACGATCCTCCACGATCTTCGTGAATAAATACCTGCACACACGAAGAGAAAGACAAACACAAGCGTAAAATCTAATAAAAGCAATTATACATCAGTCAGAAAGGATGTAATTCACATTAACCATTACAAAGACAAATGAGAATGGAACCATAACAGTAGTCATCTATTATTAATCAATAACAGAGAAAGGTACAACCAAAGTTCTGACGCTGAGTCCTTCTCTAGAGGGTCCAGCCAGCAAGTCTCTTAAGCATTCACCCTTGGAGGTAGATTCTCCCAAAACAAAGCTCTCTCTCACACAAGCAATACTCACAACCTTCCTTAAGCTTCCTCTAGCAAATCCACACTTGTCACACCAACTACCTACTAGCAGCAACAGTCTAAGCACTATGAATTCCACACTATCCAAACTATAAAAAAAACTCCCTGCTCATGGCAATGGTAGAGGTTTAAATGGGAGAAGAGGTCTCCATGAATGGGGGAGGATGAGCTTATCTTCAAGGAAGGTGGCTTCAAATGACGAACAGACATGCCATAGAAGGGAGGGCGATACTCACAAGGCTAACAACCAGGTCTGGAGTTATCTGGAAGGCTGGCTGTTGGAACAAATTCGCCCAAACTGGATCAGCGCGGGTGCATAACAGGACTGGGGCGCTGACAGCGCATCATAATAACGGAGCAAGCTGTGTCAGCGCGGCTCAATACTTTCATAGGATGCGCTGGCTCATGAAATTCGACCAGCGCGGAAAACCCGTGTGCTTCCGCGCTGGCAGCGCATCAGTTACATTATCAACCGCCAGTTAGCGCGATTATTTTAATAACAGTCGCGCTGATGAAATAAACTTTGGCAAAGTGGGTCATTTGGCCAGTTTAGAGAGCATGAGCATGGTGCATTTGATTTCATGACACAGTAGGGAGACTGACAGGGAGACAGTGACAAATTACTGCGTAACAGATGCCCCCTAAAGCATGAAGCCCGAGAGAGTGGGAGGGGTGAAATGCTTTACAAAACTGCTGAACTGGAACACCACCAGGAAGGACCTGCACGCATGTACAACTGATATCTCGATTACATGTAGTCTAGGCATGGGCGCAGCCATCCAAAAGACATACGAAGAATGTCTGTGGTATGGACGCAGCCACCCAGCTGAAAAGACCATGATGATAAAAAAGGTATGGACGCAGCCATCCCAAAGACTCAGGTATGGGCGCAACCATCCATCAATGAGTCATGTAATAACAATCCACAAAATCGCAGCCTGGTTCGCAATAGACAAAAACCAGGGTCTTGCGCCCCATCCCAACCCGAACAAAGTACAAGTCCAAGCATGTGAATACATGAGCTGAAGTCGAACATGCATGAACATCGTCTGATTACCATCCAATAATGAAAACTGTTAACAGACGCGAGAGGTACCACCAATAATGACAATGGTCCTCAAGGTACTTATAGGTACAATCCGCGGCATGTGAATCAATGAGCTGGTGTCGAACACCCGTAGAATCATCCGAGCGGAGGCCAATGATGAAAACCTCATGTCGAACACGAAGAACCTGCCATTAGGGCATGCAAGCTCTAAGGCACCTGAAGGGAGGCTCTAGGTCACTTTCCTGGATAATGAGCTGAAGTCGACAGGAAGTAACCTTGATCGAAGGTGGGCCATGATGTTTCCCACATCATCGACACGAGACAGAGAAGGATAAAATATTTTGTGCGAGACATCAGAGGGAGGTGGTAAGCTTGCAGAGGCCAACTTCTCTTGAACATATCGGCGGCACAACAGCGGATTTGGCAGTATCTGACATCAAATGAGCAGAGGTCATGGTGACAAGGCAATGAGCAGATGAGAGGTCAAAATAGGATAACCCAAACCCACGGAGGCGAGTGCAAGACAAGATGAGAAATCCCCACCCAGACACGAATGCAGACGAGTGCCATGTTCAAGAGCGACATACTGCCGACACGACCATTATTACAGTTTTATTTTCCCCACCATTTCTGGCAGGTACCCCGATTATTTTTGGAGGACAAGCTTGACGGGGATAACATATGCTTGGGAAGGCGTCAGTTCGACGATGTCCGATGTCATTAAGTTTTAACGAGCCTGACAAAGGAAGAACTCGGCGTCTTTTCTTGTTTAGAGAGTCTGAAAAGACAGCGGCAAAGAAAACTCCAGGGGGGTCCTTTTTCGTAAAGTTGTGTCTCTCGAGCCCGAAAAAGTATAAAACAATGCTCGAAAGAACTGCCCGACTAGTATGATCGAGGAGTACTTTTCGTGAATAGTGACTTCGACCCGAAAAAGTAAAAAAGCGGTCGGAAGTACGTCGTTTTGGGGCCAATAACGAGTGCGAAACGACAAACACCCGATGATCTTTTTAAGTTAAACGGTAAAAAAAAGAGCTTTAAAAGTGACCGCCTCTCGTTCCGTTTAACGAGTCGAGAGGGAACCCGGCCATCTTTTCTTACTTTACGTCGGAAAAGAGCGTGAAGACGACGTTTTTTGGGACCAAGTGTTCATAGGATTGCTGTGACCACGCCGGTTATTAGAACCTGCACAAGAACACCACCCGCGTAAACCTGTTCGACATGTTAAAAAACATAGTAAAACATGCATAAAAGCATAATATAGCGACATTAGTGCTAAATCCATGGTAAAAACATGACAAAAAACCCACATTTATAAAAAACCATAGTTAATTATGAATTTTTACCATAAATAGGGGGGTAAAAGTCATTTTTTACCATTGTTACCATTTTGAGTTGTGAAGAACGTTGTGGAGCTGCAAGGTTGACGGAGCGATTTCCAGCCCGTGCGGACACCATTCATCCGGCAGCTTGTTCCAGGTAGGTTCTCCTCCCCCTGCGCTTTAATTTGAGTCTTTTTGAGAGCAATTCCATGGTGGGAAGTGGCCCTTTGGGCAAATTCTTTGAGCGTTGATGCGCTCTCGGTCAGCGCGGATTTCCCGCTCGGGTCCGCGCTGATCGATTAAATTTACACACACCACCTCTCGGGTCAGCGCGGAAAACACGTGTGCTTCCGCGCTGACCCAAGGAAAAAACAACGGGGCGCCATGATCAGCGCGACTGTTTTAAAAACAGCCGCGCTGACGCCGTAAAAATTTGTTTTTAAGAAAATGAACGTACAAACTCCAACGGTTAGCGCTCTAATATTTTTTCATGGTCTTGCAGGACATAATGGCCTTTGTTTGGCAAGAGAGAGCTCACGATGACGAGGATATAGCTGCTTATGCCATTGCGGAATGCCGAAATGCGATGCGGGCATGCGGGTTCTTAAAATTCTTCCTCACTCCGCGCCTGAGGGCGCAACCTGATCTTCCTGAGCTCTTAATCAGAGCTTGGAACCCAGTCGACGGAAAATTCACCATTCGTGGCCGAGACATTGAGTTTGACTCCTCGGACATCTATTTTTTGACTGGATTGTCACGCCGGGGCCAGATGCCCATCCTGGAGGGGCAACGTCCCAGCGGTGAGACTCTTGACCAGCTCATGGCTCGAGTGTGCCCACGGGCCGTTAAAACACGGAGTGGGAAGGTTGGTATTCCGACGGTGGACGACATTGTTCTTTGCACCATACTCTTCATGGTGACATGGGTAGCGGGCTCTTTGGCCAATCATGAGGCCTCAAAGACCCATCTACTACTGGCTCTTGAGTGTTTACAGCCCACCATTTTTAACTGGGCAACAGCAGTGACGACCAGCATGAAGAGGCAACTGAGCAACTGTCGACGCGGAGAGTCGAAGCAGTTTGCTTATGGGTCGCTCTTACTTCCGCTCATGCTGGAGCGGGTGCCGGCCCTACAGCTACAGAACATGGCCATGGATCCACCCAGAGGTCCCCGGGAGACGAGGGCCAGTCGATGGGGCCGTGTCATGCCGCGCGGAGGTGGCGGCCGCCCAGTGGCTTGGGGAGTGTATTTTCGAGAGTGGCTGGATAGGCAGGTCATTTTCGTAGAGGATTGGCCATATGCCGGTATGGACTTCCACGGCGATCCCGACATGCCACTGCCCGCGGGAGAGCATTGGGATGATGGAGGTATGACACTCGATCTCTTTTTAATATTTTTTAATGTTTTTGATTTTTCATGTACATGTCTTGATAAATGTCATGGTGTGCAGATGTGGGACCCGTGAGACCCATTGGTCTAGCCCCAGAGGCACGGAGAGAGGGGCAAGGTGCTGGAGTTCTGGCCCTGGCTCCTCCAGGAGTTGATACGACGGAGACTATAGCTCGCAACCTCGAGGGTTTACTGGTGGGGGTGCCAGATTACCAGGGGGTCGAGGAGGTCCCCATAGCTTCTCAGATCCACACAGTGAGGGTGGAACCCAGGATGCACCGCCTTTTGAGGCGGGTGGCACGGGCAGCTGTATGCTACAGAGAGCATAACCCAGCTCAGTAGTCATCTAGGTTTTATTTCCACTGATGTTTCGAGAGACATATGTCTCAAATGTACTGAGGACACCGGCTTTACTTTTGGACATATACACTTATTTTTGAGCACCTTAGTGCGCCGCACGATATATATATATATATATATATATATATATATATATATATATATATATATATATATATATATATATATATATATATGCTGTTTTTGGATGGATCGTTTCACATGTGATGATGTTTTTATATGCTATGCAAATGTCTAATACAAATGTGATCTAATGTATCAGTTTGCACAACACACGACCCATGTATTTTAATTTTTTATGCAAGCTTAAAAGCACATATGCAGGCACACATGCAAACTATGCTTGGAAAAGAAATTATTTACACATGCTTATTCTATGGTCTTATTATGTTTTCTATGTCTTCTTGTATGATGTTTATCTATTACGCAAATGTCTGTCCAACACATGGTTTGCCAATGCATCAGTTAACGTATTTAATCGTCTCGGAATGTGTTGATATGTGATGTAATCAAAATTCCTTTCTAACAATCTCACACGTAAATACAACCTTAGAATGCGTTGGTCTCTGACGGAATATCGCCCGTTGAGTTGATGGACGACAAGTTGAGAGTCCAGGTTTACCACCAATGCACGAATGCCGAGATCAACTGCTTCGGCTAGTAATTCAATTACAGCACTGTATTCGGCAACATTGTTGGTGGTACGGCCCAAGCACACGCCTTGAAGATCTAGCAACTCGCCGTGAGGATCGTAGATCGCCCACGCCGCAGAAGACAAATTGCAAGTACTACGGCAGGCGCCATCGGCGAAGCCAACATAAGGTGTACTAGACATCTGCACAAGAAGCAGAAAACAAAATAAGAGGCAAACACGCCTTCACACCAAAGCAACACAAGAAATCACACACACATAACACACTTGCTAAGAACACACGTATGTACAAACTAGGTGCACGAAATCATGCATAATATTTTTTCAAATAGAGCCCGTTGCGGGGCTTGTCGAGAGGATTTCCTTCGTAATCGATCAGCTCATATGCCCCCTTTTGCAAAAATCTCTTCACGATATAGGGGCCTAGCCACATGGATTCGAGTTTACCTGCCCCCAGCTTATCCTTAGCTTGATCATAGAGCAGTACTAGATCTCCCTCAACAAAGGAACGAGGTTGAATGGTATTGTCGAAGTGAGCCTTAACCCTCTTCTTCTGCGCTTCAATAGCTAGAGAGGCTAAGCGACGAGTCTCGTCTAGCCGTTCTAAATAAAGAAGCCGTTCCTCCACCGGAGTGGTGTTGGGAAGCAACTCGACAGCTAACTTTAACGAAGGAATCTCACACTCAACAGGAAGGGTGGCCTCCAGTCCATAAACAAGCTGAAAAGGAGTGAAACCGGTGGCGTCCTTCACAGAGGTCCGGTAAGCCCACAAGGCGGGGAACAGCATCAGATGCCAGTTAGACTTGTGCATATTCACGGTACGTTGGAGCATTGTGATCAAAACTTTGTTCACAGCTTCAACTTGGCCGTTGGATTGAGGGTAATACGGCGTCGAGCTATCTTGACGCAAGCCTAGCTGGGTCGTTAGTTCCGTCATCATGTGATTACGGAAATGTTTTCCGTGATCCGTGATGATAGCCTGGGGGACTCCGAACCGAGTAATGACATGATTAAACAAAAACTGCGCCGCTGTGTAACCGTCTTCGTTCAATGTAGGCATCGCTTCGGCCCATTTGGTGAAATAATCCACGGCAACGATGATATACCCATGCCCCCCGGCCGAACGAGGGTTACAGGACGTATAATCGATGCCCCATTTGGCAAATGGACCTACGGTAACAACAGGGTGCAGTGGTGCAGGAGGTGCACGCATTTTCCGGTGGTAGACCTGACATTCATGACATGCACGGACGACAAGGATGCAATCCTTGAAGATAGAAGGCCAGAAATAACCAGCACGGAGGATTTTCTGGGCGGTGGCATATCCGGACATGTGGCCGCCACAAGCACCGGAGTGGCAGTCATTCAATACCCGCTCAGCCTCCTCGAGAGTCAAACATCGGCGGAGAACAGAATCAACGCCGAGGCGGTACAGGGTATCACCAATAATGCGATAGGGTTGAGATTGGTGACGAATCCTCCGTCGAGCGTCTTTCGATACATTAGGACGGAAGGAAGACGTCTGCAAATATACTATGATGTCCCCATACCAAGGGTCGAGGGTGCTGATTAGAAACAACGTTTCATCCGGGATATGCTCTTCCGAACGAGATGGTACAGAAGGGGATGGCAAAGAACAAAGCAATTCTGCAAAGACCAGAGATTTCTTAGACTTGGCAGCAGTAAATTCCAAGTCAAACTCTTGTAGGATGACAATCCATTTCGAGTACTTGCCCCCCAGCAGCTGACGCGACAAGATGTAGGTCATTGGGTTGCAGTCGGAAATCACGGTCGTAGTACGCAACAGGATATAGTGCCGGAATCGTTGGACGGCGCAGACAGCTGCCAATGCCAACTTTTCGACATAAGCGTAGCGGGTTTCCGTATCCAAGAGATTGCGACTAAGGTAGTAGATAACGTGCTCGTTGTCATCATCATCATCCTGCACCAGAACCATGCCGATGGTGGTGTCAGCGGCAGCTAGATAGAGAGTATAATCACGGTGATAGTTCAGAGGTCTTAAGAGTGGAGCCGAGACAAGGAGGTCCTTGAGTCGCTCGAAAGACTCCTGAGCGATGGCATCCCAACAAAAGGGTGTGTCTCGCTTTAATAATCGTGTGAAAGCCTTAGCCACCTCGGCATAATTCGGAATGAATCGTCTGAGGAAATTTGCTTTGCCCTGCAAGCTCTGCAATTGCTGCAAGGAGGTAGGGGGAGGAAGATTCAAAATGGCCTCAACTTTGAGGGGATCCAGACGGATGCCTTCTCGGGAGACGATAAACCCGAGCAGTCGGCCTGATTCTACGCAGAAGACACACTGATGAGGATTAAGCCTAATGCGGTAGTGTCGACAGCAGAGAAAAAATTCGCGAAGATGAGAGGGGTGGTCCTCGCGCTTAGCTGGAGGTCATCCAGATAAGGTTGTACAATGTGACGAATGTCGTGAAAGGCATAAGACATTGCACGTTGAAATGTAGCGCCGACATTCTTTAGACCGAAAGGAAGCTTCTTATAGGCGAAGGTGCCCCAAGGACAAATAAAAGCCGTCTTATGCTGGTCCGTGGGTGCAATGTTGATCTGGTTATAGCCAGAGAAGCCGTCCATAAACGAGTAAATTTCACTTCCTGCGCACTCATCAATAAGCTGATCGATGAAGGGCGTAGGGAAGTTATCTTTTGGACAGGCACGATTGATATCACGATAGTCAACACAGACTCGGATAGTGCCCTGCTTTTTATTCACAGGGACTATATTAGACACCCAATCCGTAAGGGGAATGGGGTAGATGAAACCAGCTTTAAGAAGCTTTTCGACTTCGGCCTTGATGGCTGCAGCCTTTCGGGGGTGCACAGGGCGTAAGCGCTGACGAACGGGCTTAGCACCTGGGTATGTAGGTATTTCGTGCACCACTATACTAGGATCGATGCCGGGCATTTCCTCATAGGACCATGCAAAGACGTCACGAAATTCACGAAATAAAGCAGTATAGAGTTGAACTTCCTCAGGAGTGCAAGTGACTCCGATATGAATGTGCTCGACAATCCCTGGTTTGACAGAGATGTCGATCGGTTGGGTTTGCGTGATATTTCCCATATTTCCCTCTGAAGACACTTGATAAAGCTGAATGGGTGTTTGGAGGGGTGGGGATGGGACACACGAAGCAAACCGCTCGAGACATACGGTCATTTCTGGATGGGGAGGGAGAAACGGTGGTGGTGATCTGACCAAGGGGGCTCTTCGAGAGACATTGTCTCTATGATGGCTTCGTCGGAAGGAAATATTTCCTTCAATGGATCCGAAGTAGCCTCATCTCCTAGCCAAGGGAAATGATCATACGAATCGGGAACACTGCTCGGGAGAGCAGGTTCATCAGGGGGAGCCGATGCAGCAACAATCTCGATGTAGTTGAGTTCGGCAGGACTCAACGGCATCATATCACCCCAAGAGTCTTCCTGATTAGCAGGAGGAAGAACCCACGGATCAGAGCGTACAGAGATCATGTTAATAGGGGCGAGATTCGGAGGTGGGAGGGGAAAGACTCCCATTAAAGTGGGATCTTTGAAAAGTCCGGCACCCACGCTCTCGAGTGACTTAGAGGTATGCTCCACGAATGGCACATTACCTTCAGAAGAAGAGGCGAAGAAGGAGAGCTGGTCCACCGTGACAATCTTCCCCTCGTGAGGGAAACGAATGACATAGAACAGGGAGGAAGCCACGGCTTGCATGGCGTATGTCCAGCTCCGTCCGAGGAGGAGGTTGTAGGTAAGATTGGCGTCAACAACTTCGACCTCCACTTCTACGGTCTTTCCTTCCAAAGAGATGGGTAAGCGTTGGAGGATACCGTAAGGACGGGACTCTCTTCCATCGAACGCTTCTAATGTCGTAGGGGACTGACTCAAAGCAGGGGAACCAATCGCCTTCCAGCAAGCAACAGACATGATGCAGGTTGAGGCACCTTCATCAATAACCGTACGATGAATCGTTCTGCTATTGATGATGACCTGTATAAGGAAAGCGACTTGGTGAGGCAGTCTCTGTGTAAAACCCTCGAGATCGAAAGAAATCAAATCTGAATCTGCCGGGTCGATGCCACCAATCGCTGATAGCAGGGACTTCCTCTGGGAGGGGCAGCTCTGGAGGACTTCTAGAGCAGACATAGCAGACGGAGCCTGAGCTAAGTCCTCAACAATGCTATAGTGCTGGGCAGCACGAGCATTAGGGTTGTAAGATGACTTCCTGAGTACACCTTTTGGAGGGGGTCGGGGAATCGTCTCAGTGCTGGGACTTTCGATGTGGAGAGGACCAGAACTAGACGGAGGAGCGCTGGAGGGAACCTCCGGCTCTTTCCTAGCACGAGATGGGTAATCTTTCGCTCGAGTTGAAACATGGATGGGAATCGTTCCAGCCATGAACACTTGAGAACCGAATGAGGAAGAGGGTTGAGACGGGTCTGCCACCATTTGAGTCTGCTGGGAAGGGAAAGGCTCTTTAAGCACGGCAGGCATCCCAGGAGCACCTTTCAATAACCGACTAACTTCGGACCGCCTTGGGCAGTCCTTAGTGTAGTGATCCTCATCACAGATGAGACAAGGATACTTAGGTTTTCGTTTAGCTCCTTCCTCGGGTGGAGGCTTAGGGGCATCCTGTTTGGGTTGTCCAGATTTATCTTTAGCTTTCCCTTTCTTTTTCCCTTTTGAGGATTTATCTGCCACGGTGGACTGAACTGCGTTTACCTCGGAGGTACTTCCAGGATTAGATTGGCCCTGAGGAGCATTTCCATTAGAAGCGTTCTGTTTTTGCTTCCCAGGGTTCGCAGCCGATTTCTTCGATGACGAATTTACAGAGCCAATGACTCCATCAACAGATGGTTTGGGCGGAGCCTTGGGCTGTCCAGGCCTCGGGGCGTCTGGCAAATAATCATATAGAGTACCCGACTGAGAGTATACTAAGTCTAGGTACTGAGCTCGCGCGATCGCTTGCTCTTCAGTTACACAAGCTCCCATGGCTATGTCTCGCGCAATCGCAGGGACAAAGGAAGTTGTGAACCAATCGGTCAGGAGTTGATCAGGAATCCAGAATTTGATCAAGCGACGACGCCTTCTCCATTCATGTATATGATCAGATATATGGGTCGCCGTGTCCTGTTTGAGAGACGTGAGGAGATGTGTCCCCGTCTCGTACCGAATGGGTAACTGAAAATGAGTTAAGAACGCCATAGCCAGCGAGTTGAAATCTTGAAACGTGCCGCGATTCAGCTCAATATACCACTTAGCGGCTGAGCCGGTGAGGGTTCTTTGAAAGAGGCGGAGCCGGATAGAGTCATCAAGCCATGAGTTCGATGAACACCAGAGGTGATAGGTCATAACATGGGCTTGAGGATCTTCACCAGCTTTGCCATCAAATTTTGGACAATCATCGGGTATTTTAGTTGGAACTGGTGGCCAATACGGATTATGCAGAATGGGATCATTCGTCAGCTTGGACACATCCGGAAGTTCCAACGTCGCTAAGAATGGCAACTGAGGGTTAAAGGACATTTGTGGCTGTGGATTCGAGGCAGTATTAGGGTTCCAACCAGGTGGTGGTTGCCCCCATGGACTCTGTCCAGATGGACCCGGCCCGAAAGGGCCTGGCGCATAGGGACCTTGCCCGTAGGGGTTCTGTCCATACGGATTCTGTCCATATGCAGACATTTGTCCCTGTATCTGCCCCCCAGCACCCCATGTATTAGCAACTTGACCCGCAGGTGCAGCATACTGATAATTTTGGTAAGGCGTGACCTGCATCTGTTGATAATTTTGATAAGGGGTAAACTGAGTTTGCCCCTGGGGTTGCTGGTAGCCATACATTTGCTGGGTTCCATACTGAGCTTGATAAGGAGGCTGCGCTTGGTAGGAAGGTTGGGGCTGTGGCTCGCCTTGCATTTGATAACCCATTTGAGTTTGAGGCCCAGAATAATGTCCTTGAACTGGCTGGGCTTGGATCATCTGGCCGGAAGGTTGGCCTGGTTGAATTTGGGATGGACCTGTTTGCCCAGAAGGACGTACTTGCTGGGTGCCAGGTTGTCCTTGAGCAACCAAGGGTTGTCCTTGCGGAACAGATGGCCGAGCAGGCTGGATGGCTGGTTGACCTTGCGGTTGGCTAGCCTGTCCAGATGGATGAGTAGGGCGGACAGTGGGTTGGCCTTGTTGCACAGAGGGCTGGCCCGTTTGTCCGGAGGGTTGTACTGGCTGAGCAGTGGGTTGGCCCTGCTGTACGTAGGGTTGCCCCCCTTGCCCAGAAGGTTGCATGGACTGAGCAGTGGGTTGGCCCTGCTGTACGTAGGGTTGCCCCCCTTGCCCAGAAAGATGACTAGACTGAGCAGTGGGTTGGCCCTGCTACACGTAGGGTTGTCCCCCTTGCCCAGAAGGATACCCCTGCTGGACTGCTGGTTGACCTTGAGGGATATAATTTTGCCCAGCTTGTCCGGCGGGATAACCCTGCTGGAGACCAGGTTGGCCTTGTTGGATGTAAGGCTGTCCTGGTTGTCCATACGGGTAACCTTGCTGGGTACCGGGTTGCCCCGGGTAACCAGAAGGTTGACTCTGATAGGAAAAAGATGGACCACCAATGGCCGAAGGTTGTCCCGGGTAGGGTTGTCCTTGTGGGCCCCCAGATTGTCCTGGGTAAGACTGGCCATAAAGTGGTTGCCCTTGAGGGGCTTGCACATAAGGTGGCTGGCCTGGATTAGGTGGTCCTTGAGGCTGTCCAGGAATCGCCTGGCCCCCATGAAAAGAATGAGTACCGGCGTCATAAGTAATAGATAATGGTACCGAGACTTCAACAAAATGTTGAAGAGGCGCGGATTGAGCGAACTGGAGGTACTGACCGGTAGAATCATAATAAAAGAGTGGACCTTGGTAATTCGGGTCCACAATGGGTTGCCCATGGGCATCATACGGCCCCCCTCCTGGAACAGGACCAGAAGAGGGTTGAGCACTTTGTGCAGGGTCGATGACTCCAGACGAAAGTCCTGGCTGGCCATTACTCACTTGACCGTGAGAGGGACCAGCCCCAGGGTTCGTAGATGAAGATGCTGTCACAGCACTGACGACTGGAGTTGAGTATGCTACACAAACAGTTGGAATCGTGGGAACTGAGGTAACAGGTGTATTAGGGGGTTGCGAAAGAAAAGGCTCCGTGGTGGCAATGACACTAGGATCCCATATAGTCGTAGAAGGCATTCTAGCAGCTATTCTATCCCTCATCGACTGATATCGTGGGGGGAGAGGAGAAGTAGCCGGAATGGGAGATTCAATATTTGACACCACGGGTGTCTCACCTGCGCTGGGAGATGTCTCGTCCATGTGGGAAGTGGACATCGGAGACGACATACCGGGAGGGGTAACAGGAGTATCGTCCTCGTCAGGCTCCCAGATAGGGTTCCAATCTTCTTCGTAATCCGCGTCGCCCGGGGCACGTACGTTGATAGGCTGGATACTCGGGATAACCGGAAGAGTATCGCTTACAACTGGTACCTCAGGAGCAACAGAAGATGGAGAACCTTGATCACTTGGACCGGGAGTTGACGGGTCAGCCAGGATGACAAACCCCACACAAAAACCTAAAGGAAACTAACGATAAATACCCTACTCAAGCTAACGCACACAAGAACTAACCAGGTAATGTTATCGTGGCCGAATAAATTTTTAAGACACAGGAACCAAACTTGGCCTTTTCATGTTTCAAGAGTCGAGAAAAGGACGAAAAGATGACTCTAGTCTCCTTTGAATGTTTAATGAGCACGAAGTGACAAGACGCTCACTGGCACCTTTTCTTTTAGGGAGTCCGAAAAGGATCAAAAGTGACTGCTCTGGAGATTCTAGGCAAATGGTTTACCAAGCAATCCGTAAAACTGCTTATACACCTTGGCAATCGTATGAGAACCAAGGACTTTCCGTACTGCAGTCAATCTTCCCGAATGCTGTGTTCGGTGCGTTACGGTTCGCAGGGCGGCAGACTCGACTTCCTATGGATCAAGGATAAAAGCCTAGTGGGGTCTCCCTATATACGCGACGGTACGTGGGAGCACAGTCCGTGTTAGACCACTATCGAGTCACAGAAGGAGGAATCACCCAACCGTAATGTGAAACAACAGTGACTATGTTTAAAGACGCCGGAACACGTCTCTAACCTAGACCTCTAGATGTTTGCGTTAAGTTCCAATGCGTTTTTAGGTTTATTCAGTTTATTTTATGGTTGATCTTGAATTAAGTTTCGGTTTCAGGCCTTATCGTGTGATCTCTCACAATTACCTAGATGCAAACTACATGCCAAAGAATACCATTTCGTTCGATGAATTCTAACTATGAGAGGGTTAAGAGTTTTCAATCAAACAAAATGAACTCAAACAATCAAACAATCTAATGCAGCTAATGACAAAGAAATGAAATTTTCCTTTTAAGAACACAAATCAATGAAATGCTCTTCTTTTCATTAACTATCGAATGCAAAAGACATTAGTTTGATTTCTTTTCCAATGGCACTGTGCACTTTAAAATGAATTTTGAGAGACAACAACACCGAGTAAAAAGAAGTAACTCAATGACAGACACAACAAGCGTGAAAAGAGCTGATTGAACCCTATCAACTGTGATCTGTGTCTGGGTAGTGAAACAATCTGAGGATCGGTTCAACGACAATCACCTCAAACAAACAAGCAAAGAAAGCAAAAAGAGGAAGGTTTCCGCAATAGCAAAGACGAGCAGCAACGAATCTTTGTGAACGAGTGATGAAACAAGGTCAATCCAATGACAACGGGATGATGGCACTAGGTCACGGGACACAAAAACGAAATTCGTCCGACAAGACTTCGCAAGCAAGTGTTTCACAATTCAAACAATAAATATCAAGTCATAAACCAAGTAGAAAGAGCTGGAGATAGTCAAACCAACAGGCTCAGGAGGCAAAATTGAAACAAATTCAATTTTACAGGATCAGCGCGGGTAGCGCTCAGCAACAATGCGCTGACAAGAGGTCACGCGTAGCAACAAAGCGCTGTCAGCGCGGAAGAACACGACTTAAGCGCGCTGGTTCGATTTCAGAACCGTCGCGACTGTTTTACGTACAAGCGCGATGACAACGGGGTCAAAGAGACAGCTATGCGCTGTCAGCGCGACTGTTTTGATATAAACCGCGCTGAGGCTAAAAAAGAGGCAGAATCAAGCCAAAAACTCCCAAACCAAGGCCAAAACTCTTTAAACAATTTATACACCTCCCAGACTGAACCAGGAAGTCTAAAAGCAGAGAACTAATCCCCAATTTTCAAAAGAGAGAACAATCAAACTCAAACACAAAAATGAACAAAAAGAGACAAAGGCCAGCTCCCCAGTGGAGTCGCCAAATTGTTGGAGAGGTAAATCCCCTCTACGGGTAGAGGCGATCCCTACTAGCCCAGAACGGGTCTAGCAACAATCAATCAATGTTACTGTGCAAGTTCTTAATTGCAAATAAAAGAGAGGTAATGAACACCTACTTGGATTCCAACGCTATTGTTTGATGAAGAGATGCCGCTCTCGCTCCTTCGCTCTGGCCGGTCACGATCCTCCACGATCTCCGTGAATAGATACCTGCACACACGAAGAGAAAGACAAACACAAGCGTAAAATCTAATAAAAGCAATTATACATCAGTCAGAAAGGATGTAATTTACATTAACCATTACAAAGACAAATGAGAATGGAACCATAACAGTAGTCATCTATTATTAATCAATAACAGAGAAAGGTACAACCAAAGTTCTGACGCTGAGTCCTTCTCTAGAGGGTCCAGCCAACAAGTCTCTTAAGCATTCACCCTTGGAGGTAGATTCTCCCAAAACAAAGCTCTCTCTCACACAAGCAATACTCACAACCTTCCTTAAGCTTCCTCTAGCAAATCCACACTTGTCACACCAACTACCTACTAGCAGCAGTAGTCTAAGCATTATGAATTCCACACTATCCAAACTATCAAAAAAACTCCCTGCTCATGGCAATGGTAGAGGTTTAAATGGGAGAAGAGGTCTCCATGAATGGGGGAGGATGAGCTTATCTTCAAGGAAGGTGGCTTCAAATGACGAACAGACATGCCATAGAAGGGAGGGCGATACTCACAAGGCTAACAACCAGGTCTGGAGTTATCTGGAAGGCTGGCTGTTGGAACAAATTCGCCCAAACTGGATTAGCGAGGGTGCATAACAGGACTGGGGCGCTGACATCGCATCATAATAACGGAGCAGGCTGTGTCAGCGTGGCTCGATACTTTCATAGGATCCGCTGGCTCATGAAATTCGACCAGCGCGGAAAACCCGTGTGCTTCCGCGCTGGCAGCGCATCAGTTACATTATCAACCGCCAGTCAGCACGGTTATTTTAATAACAGTCGCGCTGATGAAATAAACTTTGGCAAAGTGGGTCATTTGGCCAGTTTAGAGAGCATGAGCATGGTGCATTTGATTTCATGACACAGTAGGGAGACTGACAGGGAGACAGTGACAAATTACTGTGTAACAGTGGTGGTGCGGCCCTAGGCGGAGGGCCTGCGTGGCCCATGGTGGTGTGCCACCATGGGCGAGTGGAGGGGCCACTGAATTTTTTTTTTTGAATAAAAAAAAAAATTGTTATATATATATATATATATATATATATATATATAATTGTTTATTTATTTATTTATTTTTTAAATTGTTTAAAATGTTGTTTTAAAATTTTTTAACCATTTTTTTTTTAAATAAAAATTGTTTCTAAATTATTATTATTATTATTTTTAAATAAAATAAAAATTTAAAATTTTTTAATCTTTAATTTTTTTTGTCTTTAAATACAAAATGTAAGCTTAATAAAAAAGATTTATTTATTTATTTTTAAATTAAAAATACAGTTTTTTTAGAACTGCAAATGTTTTTTAATTTTTAATATATATATATATATATTTTTTTATTAAAGAAATATATATTTTTAATTTTTTCATATATATATGTTTTTTAGTTTTCTTTGGTTTTTAAAGTTTGTTTAAATGTTTTTAATATTAATTTTACTAATTTTTTTGGTTAATTTTTTTTTTTTTTTTTTAATCTAGTTTCTTTATTTATTTATTTATTCTTTTTAATGTTTTTTTTTTTTTAAATTTTTCTATTTTTACTTACTTAATTATATATATATTTTTTAAATTTTGTTTTTTTGTTTTTTTTGTCTTTTTTTTTTTTATATATATTTTTATATATTTTTTTTTAAGTAATCAACATTTAAAAAAAGAAAAATAAAACAACTTGAAAATTTGTTAAGTAATCATAATATAAAAAAAATTTGGACATAATAAATTTTAAAGTGTGAAAAATAAGTCCTCTAAAAAAAAGTATGTTGCATCAACACGTTGTATTAGCACGTTTCAAAATCAACATGAAAATCACTAACATTTAAAAACAAATATTTATATTTGATGCATAAGAAAATTTAAAGTGTCAAAAATATGCTCCCAAAAAAAGAATTGTATTCTGCATTACCAATTTTCAAAATCGGATCACGTTTTTACTAGCCCTACGAAACGGGTAATTGTATCGGTTATTTAAAGTGCCAAAACTATGCTTTATAAAAAGTATGTGTGTTCTGCATCACCCCTTTTCAAAATTGGGTCAATTTTTTGCTATCTCTACAAAACGGCTAACAGTATCAGTTCCCGTTTCAAAGTTTACGTTCTTTGGGCTGGGCCTAAACAAACGCATGCAAACTTGTAAACTGGGTTAAGGGTGCATACCATAAATTTTCTAGGTGGTACTAGAGCATCATGATTTGTGCAGGGGGTGTGCTTTGGGAAAGTACACCAAGGCACCTTTCTAGAACAATGACAACAAAACTGCAAGTATACTTGGACTTGATTCATTCTGATGTATTTGGTCCTATGTCCCATGTTTCATTGAGTGGATATGATTACTATGTCACATTTAGTGATGACCACTCTAGGAGGACCTCTATTTACTTCCTGAAGACCAAGGATGAAGTCTTCCGAAGATTCCAAGAGTTTAAGGCTCTTATGGAGAACCAAACAGGGAGGCAAATTAGGGTGTTGAGATCAAACAATGGGGCGAGTACACTTCCGCGAAGATGAGGGATTTTTGTGGGAGTGTTGGCATCAAGAGGGAGCTCATTGTGCCTTATAACCCTTAGCAGAATGGTGTGGTAGAGAGGAAGAACAAGACCATTGTGGCCTGAGGCATTTAACACTGTTGCTTATTTGCAGAACAAGAGCCCACATAGTCTTGGGGGGAAAGAATCTTGAGGAGGTGTATATTGGCAAGAAGCCAAAAGTCGGGCACATCAGGATGTTTGGGTGCCTTACATATTCACACGTCCCTGAGGAGAAGAAGACGAAGTTGGAACCCACTGCAAAGAGGGGTATCCTAGCGGGTTATAATGAGATTAGTAGACCCTACCGTATATATCTTCCTGCACAAAGGAAGACAGTCTTGAGGAGGGATGTGACCTTTCAGGAGGAGAGGCCTTTGAGAAGGTCTCGAGAGGCCGATCATGTATAGTTTCAGGCTCCTCAACAGGGGGATGCAACACAGGTTTCAGAGGAATTAGGTGGCACATCAGGATCATGAGGTTCACCTTCTTTAGGGGTGACTAATTCACAGAGCACAGTTTCGCTTGGTACAAGATCACCTAGTGTAGGGTCATTAAACATAATATCTTAGAGCTCAAGATATCCTTTGGTCATTCAGAGCCTTCCTCGCCAGGAGGAGAGACACTAGTTGAGAATTTTCCCATGTCACCACTGGAGAATACTACAGGGAAGATGAAGCCAAGATGGCTTCGAGAGACTCTGAAGGAGGCTCAGGAGGTAGTAGGGAGAACCAAGTGTTCAGTGAGGGAGAGAAGACCACTAGAGAGGTTGGGTGGCTTTGTAGCAGATGTTGCAGAGACATAGCCAACTAGTTTTGAGGAGGTCGCTAGACAACAGATCTAGAGGGATGCCATGGTGGAGGAGTATGCCTTTATCATGAAGAATGATGTCTTGGAGGTAGTGTCACGCCCTGATGGGAAGTTAGTTGTGACTTCCAAGTGGCTCTATAATATCAAACATGTTGTGGATGAAATCGTGGAGAAGTTCAAAGCTCGGTTTGTGGCGTGGGGGTTCTCACCGATAGAGGGAGTTGACTATGATGAGACCTTTGCATTGGTTTCTTGCTATACTTCCATTAGAGAAATGATATCTATAACAATTGAGATGGTATGGAGGATTCACCAGATGGATGTGAAGACTACCTTTCTCAATGATGTTAAACAAGAGGAGGTGTACATTGAGTAGCCCGAGGGCTTTGAGTTGCATGGGAGGGAGTCTCATGTTTGTAGGCTGAAGAAAGACTTGTATGGACTGAAGAAGACACCAAGGGCATGGTACAAGAGGATAGATGCCTACTTGCAACAGATGGGGTTCCAGAAGAGTGTTGCAGATCCAAACCTATAATTTATCTTGGTAGGTGATGATCCACTCATTCTGGTACTATATTTGGATGACTTGTTTATTATAGGGGAGGACAGTCTCATCCAACACTGCAAGAGAGATCTTGCTTCATAGTTTGATATGACTGATATGGGGCTCATGCATTACTTTTTGGGGTTGGAGGTTTAGCAAGAGGATGGACACATCTTTATGGGCCAGGGTAGATATGTAAGAGATATCTTGAAGATATTCCGTATGGATGGTTGCAGGCCTATGGCTACTCCTATGATCACCAACTAGAAGAAGCTTCATGATGCTAATTCCGAGTTGGTGGATCCCTCTTTGTATTGTCAACTGATTGGTTCGTTGATGTATTTGGTCAACACTAGACCAGATATTTGTTTTGCAGTCAACACATTGAGTTAGTTTATGATGGAGCCCAGGAGAGTACAACGGGTGGCTGCAAAACATGTGTTGAGGTACTTATAGGGAACAATGGATCATAGTTTGGACTATGTCAGATGAGATGGAGTTAGATTGATTGGTTGCACATACTCATATTGGGATGACAATGATAGTGACCGGAAGAGTACTTCCAGATGTTGTTTCTCATTGGGCTCAACAGTTGTGTGATGGTTCACTAGGAAAAAAAAGTCACTGGCATTGAGCAGCGTAGAGGCAAATTATATGACAACTAGTCAGGCTGGGTGTGAGACATTATGGCTTCGCAAGATGCTTCATGGTTTATTTGGTCAGATGATGAGACCAACTATGATTTACTGTGATAATTAGAGTTGTATTGAACTCTCTGAAAATCCAGTATTTTACGAGCGGTCAAAACATATAGAGATTAGATACCACTTCATCAGAGATTGGATTCAATGAGGAGCAATGAAGCTAGGTATATATCCACTGATGCATAGGTAAAAAACATTCTCACTAAGTCTTTGCCAAGAGGAAAACATGTTTTCTTCAGAGATAAGATGGGAGTGGTGAACAACACCTTCCTTAGTAAGAGGGAGTGTTGGAAATAGTACCAATGAGAGGTGTTACTAGACATTTATCTCTTTTAGCCTAGTGAACACATTAATTACTTAAATTTGTCTTGGTGATATGTAGGAGTTGTATTAATTTCATGGGTGAAAAATGTAGTGAGAAGTGTTGTATCATATACTTTTTCTATTTCTAATATTAAAGTCAATTGTACTTTATAAAGTGACTTTATTTGTAAAGTACATAATGTACTTTTCTAATATTAAAGTGAGTTAAAAAATCACTTTATGAGAAAAATAGAAAAAGGTACACAACTTGAAAAAGGTACTAGGATACTTTTACGTAATGGGGCCAATATGCGAGGGGGGTCATTTGGGAGAATTGATCTCAACCACACATCTTGAGATTTGGAGATAAAATCTCAACCATTGGATCTTAGGTTTAGGGATTCAATATTTTCAAAAGAGAAGAAAGAGGGAAAATGGATTTCATTCTTCACTTCACACTTGAGAGAACATGAGGAGAAGAGAGGAGAGAAAAAAAATTCAAGGAGAGAATGAGAGATTGCTGAGGAAAAATTACAAGAAGGAAGGAGGCATGAATTTCTAAGAGGAGGGCACATAATAACACTAATTTTGAGGAAGAGGGCATCTACAAAAAGCACAAATTTTGAGGCAACAAGGCATGCTTTTTGAGGGCTATAGTACACATTTCAAGGAGTTTTTTTGCATGAAAATCGAGGAAGATGTTTTTGCTGCTATTAGGGCCAAAATTCGAGGCACAAATTTCGGGACAAAAACCACTTTCAACATGGATTTCCAAGCAGTAGAAAAGCACAAATTTCGAGGTATAATGTCTCACCTTCAATGTGAATTTCAAGGAACCTTCAACACAATTTTTGAGGTACATTTATGGGCATGATTTATTAGGAGCTAAGTTGAGAAATTGCAGAAAATCTGGGCATGTGATTTTGTGTAAATCTAAAAATTACACTAGGCACAAATTTCCAGAATTTGCATTTAATGCTGTAGCAGAAAAATGGAGATAAGTACAGTGATTTTTTGTACTTATTTTGTAATTTTTTAAGCAATAAAATCCTCATTTGAAGACTGGTTTTCCCCAAGGGACTGTGGGGTTTTTGCAGGGTCAACTTGACAAAAAATAAGTGTCTCAGATGTGTGAATGCTTGCCAGAAATTATGTGTTAATTTTAAGCTAATATAAAAGTGAAAAATAGTAGAAGTAATTTTATTATGTTTGCAATGAATGCATACTGAAATTTATATTATCATGACAAAACATGTGGGTTGGGTCTAAACAAACACATGCAAACTTGTAAACTGGGTTAAGGGTGCAGATCATAATTTTTCTACAGACTCCAATAGTGGGTTGAAGACTAACCACATTCCAAAGATCGATATGAGAAAGTTTGATGGCAAATACCTAGTAAAATTGATACTACAAATGGAGCAATTCTTTGATTTACATGATGTGTCAAACACACAAAAGGTACGCATTGCATCTTTATATTTAGAACAAAATTAGTTTGTGTGGTATTGATGACTTTGTTCTCGTAAATCAATTGTCACTTGGAAATTTTTTGCAGAAGAATTGGTAGCACATTATGAGGATACAAAGAGAAATACATTTTTTAGCCAATTGATAAATCTCAAACAAAAGGGTTCAATGGCGTAGCACATTGAGGACTTCCAAAGATTGAATATAAAGGTAAATGATATTCCAGAGGAGCATAGGATTGATGTATTTATAGGCACTTTAAAGGATAACATCCAACTTGAGGTTCATCTTTGGGGACCTGATTCATTGGAAAAGGCATTTAAGGTAGCATGAAAAGTTGAAAGAAAAATTATGGCAACAAGGAAGTCTACCACTCACAACTATAAATATGGAAGTGTTGCTACTATTAGCCTTTCACAACCTACAAGTTTGACACCACAACAATTGGAGGAAAAAAAAAGCAAAAGGGCTTTGTTACAGTTGTGATAGAAAATACACTAAATGTCATAAGTGTGTTGGGAAGAAATTATTTTACATAGATTGTGAAAAGGAGGAAGAAAATGAACAAGAAACATCAAAATATGAGGATATACACATGAAACCAACCCCCTAGAGAAAGAAGAAATGAATCATCTTGTAATGCATTGACGAGAATTACCACTCCTTAAAATCTCAAGATAGAAGGATATATAAAGAAGAAAAAGGTAATAGCGCTGACTGATTCGGGTAGTACTCATAGTTTTATTCATTGTAAGATAGCCAATGAATTGAATTTATTTCTATATCCAGCACCAAAGTGTCAAGTGATGGTTGCAAATGGAGGAGCTATAAATTTATCTGGAAAGTGCCATAATATATAGCTAATCATGGGGGAATATGTATTGAATAATCCAATGCTTTCCTTTCCCATTAGGGGAATTTTGAGGTCTAAAATGAGCCTCCTAAGAAAAATGTATAACCAAAATAAACTTTATAAGAACCAATAGGATTCAAGATGATGATGTCAACCATGGGGGATGATTCACCATTTTTGGAGTAAAAAAGTAAGAAGATTAAAAAATAATAAATAGTAAAACTATTTTTTCAACTTATCTCCCTAAGGTTTTACTCAAATTTCGAGCAAGAGTACTCGTTGGATGCAAAATTTAATTCTTCATCCAAGGAGTACCCATGTTGCATACTTTCGATGGACTCTGCTACATGAAAAATGAGAAATACATGAAAAAATGTGATTTCAATCACATTTTTAATGTATTTCTCATTTTTCGTTTAGCATGGTCCATCAAAAGTATGCAACATGGGTACTCCTTGGATGAGGAATCAAATACTACATCCAATGAGTGTTGCCGCTTGAAATTTGAGTAAACCCATAGAGAGATAAGTTGAAAATATGAGTTGAAAAATAATTTTTTATTTTTTCTCCTTGAAATTTGATGATGTAATCTAATCTTATTATTTCCACTATTATTTTTATAATTTCCTTAGGAGGACCATTTTAGACCTCAAAACTCTCCTAATGAATGCATGGTGCTGATGTTGTAGTAGGAGTCCAATGGTTATAATCTTTGGGAACAATAGATTTTAATTTTCATGAACGGAGGCCGCTAGAGGCGATTCAAACTTCTCTCCCACGCTTGACTGGTTCTGCTCCCCAGGCTCTGCCTGGCAGGCTGCCGCCAGTCGCTGCCTTCCTCTCTCCTACGCGCTGCGCTTCCATCCTTGGGCCTCCTGCCCGGACCTACGCTGGGGCCCATTCCCTGATCTCGCCCTTTTGAGCTGGCTTCTCAGTCTTGAATGGCTGGGAACGCACCCCCCCCTGATCTAGAGAACCATGCAGAGCTCTTCGCTTCCCTGATCCCTGATATTGCCTCTGCTAAAACTCGTCCCTCTGTCTCTAAGTTTATCAAGAAACTAGATGAAATCCCCGAGGTATCTCTCCCTCCATCTCTGCCAAGGAAATCAGCAATCACCCTCGTTGAAAGAGGTCTCGTAGGTCAGTTCACTGGCCTCTGGCCTTCTCCAAGATGAGTCAAAAAATGGGTGGAGCGCAACTGGATCGCAATGACACAAGGGAAAATAGCCATCAGATTTTGTGGAAGGGGTTATTATACATTCATCTTCGAAACAAAAGAGGACACGAATTTAGAAACGGCCCCTACTTCATGGACTCAAGAGGCCTCTATCTGAATAGATGGACACCAGACTTCGATCCGGAAATGGACATCCCAAACGCAGTTCCGGTTTGGGTCCGCCTCCCACACCTGCCGCTCCACTGTTGGGGGGACGAATCAGTAAAGGCAATAGGGAATGCAGTCGGCAAATATATTGACAGATCCGAGCCAAGGGAGAACATGCATCCGTGCGCCAGGATTTGTGTAGAAGTAGATCTTGGGAAAGGCCTGCCGGAAGCCATCAAGATCAAGTTCGACCAATGGATGCACGTCCAACAGCTAAACTACGAGCAACTGCCCTTCAAATGCAAGGTATGTCACAAATACGGACACTTTGCAAATAGATGTAGCAAATCAAAATCAAATGAATCCATTGAAAATGAAGAATCTCCGGAAGGCCAATGGGAACAAGTAAAAAAGAAAAAATATTCTTCCTCTCAAGGGCCCAGCTCTAAGCCCTCCCTGGAAACCCCCCCGCCTTCCCTCCCCTCCCCCACCCAGCTCAACTCCCTCTTTTCCCTCCACCTCCAATCCTTTTGAATCCTTGGAAGTTGAAGATCCTTCTTCTCCTCCCCCTTCCCCTCGCAACATCTCATTAGCTGTCATCTCCTCACCTTCGATCCCTCTACCCTCCCCTTCTCCCACAATAGAGAGAATACTCACCAGAAATAAACTGAAAGAAACCAGTCTTCCCTTAGATCCCCCAAGAAAGGCAGGTAGAAAGTCAAACAAAAAACTTAGAGACGAGGCAGCAGCAAAAGAAATGGCTACTGGAGCACAACAACCAATGGACTCCTATCTAGACAGGCAAAAAGGAAGTGGGGAAAAAACCAAGGAGAGAAGCGAGACTCACCTAAAAAATGGTAAATGATGAATCTGGTCTCTTAGAACTGTAGGGGGATGGGATCCTCCTTAAAAATAAATGCAGTTCGTGACTTAATAAATCAGGAGCAGCCAGACATTGTCCTTGTTGGTCAGGTAAATCCCCTCTGCGGACAGAGGCGATCCCACTAGCCTATAACAGAACTAGCCACAATCAAACCACGCTGCTACGCAAGTTCCTAGTTATGCATCAAAGGTGAATCAGGAAGACCAACCTGGAGTCCAACGCTATGATTGAAGCAGAGTTGATATCCCCGCTCCCTCGCTCCAACAGATCATAAACGAACACCTGCACATGCAAAGGAAGAGACAGATACCAACATAAAAGCTACCAAGGCACAACTATATTTCAGTCAGAAAGGAAATAAATCAACACATCACCGTAATAGACAATGAGATTGGAACTATAATAGCAGTCGCTCATCAATTAATAATAAACAGGAAAAGTTACAACCATTGTTCTGACGTTGACCCTTCTCCTGGCTGGGCGAGTAACTATATGTGTCTTGAAATGCATCTCCTCTCCGGCAGCATAACCTCTCTAACACTCACTAGCATTCCTCCAAGAACTCAAGAACTCAACATCTAACACTCCATGACTAACGATTATCACTACTCACTCGATTATCACTACTATCACTAGCTTGTCCAATGCATAATGACAAGCTTATATAGATGAAGAAAGGAGGAGGATACGATGAACCGGGACACCTTTTGTGGATTAACATTATCCCCAAAAGCCATTAAAGATGGAGATAGGATAGAGCTCGACATAAAGCTGATTTTTTATCCTCAGAAAAGCTCCATGTAATGAAGGAAACAACAGTCGGACGTGCATTAAGGAAAAAAGCATGACTAAACTTGGTTGGCGCGACTGTTGCTCTAAGACAGAGCGCCAATGGTCGCGCCCTCTTTTGAGGATCTCCATGATTGGCGCGGGTAAGATACTGTGGACTTGCGCCAATGGAAAAAGAGCACTTTTCAGGGATAATTTGCAGAAGGTGTCTTCAGGGAACATGGAGTACATACTCAGGGAACATAATGTAAGTGTTTTTAGACTTTGTCACTTCTTATAACTCCCGGGATGAGTCCTCCAAGGTATGACAAGAGGAGTAACAGGGATGGTGACAAATTACTGTGTAACAGATGCCCCCTAAAGCATGAAGTCCAAGAGGTGGAGAGGGGTGAAATGCTTTACAAGAACACACAAGAACACATAAGAGCACATATAGTTACTGCCGCCGAGGATCTGTATTAAGAGACATGACTGATAGTTCAATTACATGATGTACGTGGTATGGTCGCAGCCATCCATAAGAGAGTACATAAATAATCTAGATCCATAGTATGGACGCAGCCATCTGGTTAGGATCAATGAATTGACTCAGGTATGGTCGCAGCCATCTAGTGAATGAGTCAAGTATCAAGAATCACGCCTGGATTACAACAGACACAATCCAGGGTCTTGCGCTCCATCCCGCCCCAAACAAGAGTACAAGTTCAAGCATGTGAATATATGAGCTGAAGTCGAACATGCATGAACATCGTCTGATTACCAGTCAATAGTGGAAACTGTTAACAGACGCGAGAGGTACCACCAATAATGACAATGGCCCTCAAGGTACTATAGGTACAATCTACGGCGTGTGAATCAATGATCTGAAGTCGAACACCCGTAGAATCATTCGATCGGAGGCCAATGATGAAAACCTCACGTCGAACACGAAGAACCTGCCATTGAGGCATGCAGGCTCCAAGGCACCGGAAAGGAGTCTCTAGATCAACTTCCTGGATAATGAGTTGAAGTCGACAGGGAGTGACCTTGATCGAAGGTGGGCCATAATGTTTCCCACATCATCGACACGAGACAGAGAGATAATGTTGTGAATCGAGATTGTGCGAACTATCAGAGGGAGGTTTCTTTGCAGAGGTCAACTTCTCTTGAACAGATCGGCGGCACATTAACGGAATTGGCAGTATTTGACATCAATGTATCAAAGGTCATGATGACGAGGCAATGAGTGGATGAGAGGTCAAATAGGGTACCCAAGTCCATGGAAGCAAGTGAAAGATATGAGATGAAATATCCCCACCCCGGACACGAAAGCAAAAAGTGCCATGTTCAAGAGCGACATACTGCCGTTACGGTAATAATTATGGTTCAAAAATTTTCTTTTCCCCCCCGCCATTTCTGGCGAGTACCCCAGTTATTTTTAACAAGCTTGATGGGGATAGCATATGCTTGTGTTGTGACAAAATCCGATGTCATTAAGTTTTAACGAGTCTGACAAAGGAAGAACTCGGCGTCCTTTCATGTTTAGAGAGTTTGAAAAGACAGCAGAAAAGGAAACTCCAGGGATGTCCTTTTTCGTAAAGTTGTGTCTCCTGGGCCCGAAAAAGTATAAAATAATACCCGAAAGAACCGCCCGATCATTACGATCGAGGAGTACTTTTCATAATTAGTGATTTCGACCCGAAAAAGTAAAAAAGCGGTCAAAACCACGTCGTTTCGTAACCATTAACGAGTTTGAAACGACAAAAACCCGGTAATCTTTTTATGTTTTAACGGTCGTCAAAAAGAACTTAAAATGACCGCCCCTTATTACCATTTAACGAGTCAAGAGGAGTGACTCGGCAATCTTTTCCTCTTTAAATGGTCAGAAAAGAGCTGAAAGCAGACCTTGAAGTAACCTTTTCTCGTGTTTTACCGAGCTCGAAAAACCGAAAAAAGGAGCTCGTTATGTTGCTTGAGTGGCACTAATCCCTGTCAACATACAAAAACAGCGTAAAACCCTACTTTGACATAAAAACATTCACAAAAACATGATTTTAATGTGTTTTTTAAGCCAAAAGAAGTTATAAATAGTGAAATGGTAAAAAATAAAATTACTTTTCACTTTTTACCTTGTAAGTTTACCGTTGGAGGGTTTTGGGTGCAAACTTCAACTGCTGATTGCGACCAATCCAGGAGACCATTCGAGCCGCCGTTTGAAACAGGTAAGAGGCCTCATCCTTAGCTTCATTTTTACTCCATTCTTTCAGTTTTCCATCCACAGAATGATCCTCTGCAAGGGGTATTGCAAAAAATAGGGTTGCGCCCATTGGCGCGAGTTTCCCACGCGGGTTCGCGCCAATGGGCTATTTTCCTAAAAGGAGTCGCGCCATTTTCGCGACTGTTTGGAAAACAGTCGCGCCAATTGCGCGAACCAATTTTCACATAATTTTGACCGTTGAAACTGCAATTTTCTTTGATTTTTGGTTTCACCATTGATCTTATGATGACATTTTGGTGTTTTGGTTGCAGGAATTGGTCAGAATGGCTATAGAATGGAGAGAAAGGGAACATGAGGCCATAGATGCTTTGGCATTGGAAGATGACGCATGCATGGATGCTTTGCGAGATTGTGGCTTGAAAAAATTCTTCCTTACCTCATATCTACGTGCACAGCCCGAGTTACTAAGGTTTATTGTGGACGCCTGGGATATTGAGGATCAGGTATTCCGCCTGAAAGACCAGACATTGGAGTTGGATGTCTCTGATGTCTATTTTATTACTGGACTATCTCGGCGGGGTGCACGGCCCATCTTGACCGGTAGTAGACCTTCTGGGGAAAAGATGGGGGAGGTAATGGCCAGAGTTTGTCCTGGGGCCCATTTTGGATCTAACAGTGCCAAGGTGGACATTGTCACTATCCCAGATTTGGTGCTACGAGTGATACTATTCACTATCACTCGGACGGCTGGGGTACAGGCACCCCACGAGGCCAGCAAGAATCACTTGCTGCTGGCAACTGAGTGCCTACACCCTACATTATTTGATTGGGCCACGGAAGTAACAAAAAATATCAAGAGGCAGCTTACCAAATGTAAGCGTGATGGCAATAAACAGTTCGGATATGGATCCATCATAGTATCGTTTTTCCTGGAGCGACTACCGATATTCCGGATCCCAGGAGGTATAGTGGCAGATCCAGTGCCACGGGAGCCGAGGTTGGCTCGATGGGCACCACTTATGCCCAGAGGAGGTGGGGGCCAGCAGATGGCCTGGAGGCCCGAGTTCTTCATTTGGCTCCAACACTAGTTGATCGTCGTGGAGGACTGGCCCTATGCGGGCACTGATTTTACTGGAGATCCAGACCTCCCGTTGCCTGAGGGAGAGGACTGGGACGAGGAGCTAGGTAAGGACCCTTTATGTTTTTAATATTTTTACATATTCAAGTTTTTATAATTCATGTCTGTTTCTTACAGCACCTATATATATGTATGCAGACGTTGGTGCAGAGCGACCAGCCGACTTGCCTCACAACGTACGGAGAGTACAACCTGCAGCGGACCCTCAGGCAGAGGGTGATGATGATGACCTAGTACAGAACCTCGAGGCACTTACTCGAGGGATCCCAGATTATGGCAGACTGGCAGACGTGCCTAGAGCGTACCAGAGGCATACGGTGGGAGTATCTACTCGCGTCCATCGTCTGTTGAGACGTTTGGTGCGGGCGGTGACATGCTATCATGAGCATCACCGCGATTAGACGCCTAGGTTTCATTTTTGCACGTTTTTGAGAGACATGTTGTCGACGGCTGTATGAGTTTTGGACATGTATTATTTTTTGGATTATGTAATGCGCGGGGCGCAAACATTTTGACACACACGTATATATATACATATGTTCATGGTTCATTATTGTGTTTTCATGTGCTTGCTTACATAATGTTTTAATTACAAATTATGCAGATGTCTATCTAATACATGATTGGCCAATGCATCAGATAATGTGTTTAATTGTCTCGGAACATGTTGATATGTAATAAAATCAAAATGTCTTTCTAACAACCTTACACGTAAATACAACCTTAGTATATGATGGTTTCTGATGGAATATTGCCCGTTGAGCTGGTGGACAACAAGTTGAGAGTCCAGGTTCACTATCAATGCGCGAATACCGAAATTAATTGCTCTAGCAAGTAGCTCGATTACAGCACAGTATTCGGCGACATTGTTAGTAGTACGGCCTAAACACACACCCTGGCAATCTATTAGCTCACTATGAGGATCGTAGATTACCCACGCCGCAGAAGACAAATCGCGGGTACTGCGGCAGGCACCATCAGCGAAACCAACATAAGGTGCATCCGGCATCTGCACAAGAAGCGAAAAACACAATAAGTGGTAGCTATGTCTCGAAAACCGACACACAATACACTAAAGTACATGTATGTACACAATAAAATGTACCAGCATCACGCATAGTACTTTTTCAAGTAAAGCCCATTTCGGGGCTTCCCAAGAGGGTTTCCTTCATAATCAATCAGCTCGTAGGCCCCTTTCTGCAGGACTTTCTTGACAATATAAGGGCCTAGCCACATAGACTCGAGCTTTCCTGCGCCTAGCTTATCTTTCGCTTGATCATAGAGTAGGACCAAGTCTCCCTCAACGAAAGAACGTGGATGGACGGTCTGATCGAAGTGAGTCTTGACTCGCTTCTTTTGCGTTTCGATGGCCAAAGAGGCCAGGCGACGAGTCTCATCTAACCGTTCTAGGTAAAGAAGGCGTTCTTCTAACGGGGTAGTGTTGGGAAGCAGCTCGACGGCTAATTTCAATGAAGGGATCTCACATTCAATTGGAAGGGTAGCCTCTAGTCCATAAACTAGTTGAAATGGAGTGAAACCAGTGGCATCCTTCACGGAGGTTCGGTAAGCCCATAAGGCAGGGAATAACATCAAATGCCAGTTAGATTTATGCACACCAACGATACGTTGAAGCATTGTAACCAAGATTTTATTGACAGCTTCAACTTGACCATTGGACTGAGGGTAGTATGGAGTTGAACTATCGTGTTGCAAGCCTAGCTGGGTTGTTAATTCCGACATCATATGATTACGGAAATGCTTTCCGTGATCAGTGACAATGGCTTGAGGGACGCCGAATCGCGAAATAACATGATTGAATAAAAATTGCGCCGCAGTGTGACCGTCTTCAGTTAATGTAGGCATCGCCTCGGCCCATTTCGTAAAGTAATTGACGGCAACGATGACAAACCCATGCCCCCCGGCCGAGCGAGGGTTACAGGTCATATAATCAATGCCCCATTTTGCAAAAGGGCCGACGGAAACGACAGGGTGCAACGGAGCAGAAGGCGCTCGCATTTTCTGCTGGTATATCTGGCACTCATGACAAGAGCGGACGGCAAGAATGCAATCCTTGAAAATAGAGGGCCAAAAATAGCCAGCACGAAGGATTTTTTGGGCTGTAGCATATCCGGACATATGTCCGCCACAAGCACCAGAGTGGCAGTCATTTAGAACCCGTTCAGCTTCCTCTAGAGTAAGACAACGGCGGAGAACGGAGTCTGCACCAAGACGATATAACGTATCTCCAATGATACGGTAGGGTTGAGATTGATGACGAATCCTCCGCCGAGCGTCTTTAGACACACCCGGGCGGAAGGAGGACGTTTGCAGATATGTGATTATATCTCCGTACCATGGATCAAGGGTGCTAATGAGGAACAGGGTTTCATCTGGAATTTGATCATTTGCAGGCGAGGTCGAGGAAGAAGATGAATCAAAACGGCGTAAAAAATTGGCTTTCCCCTGCAAACTCTGCAGTTGATGCAAAGAAGTTGGGGGAGGGAGATTGACGATAGCTTCATCTTTAAGGGGATCCAAACGGATGCCTTCTGTAGAAACGATAAAACCGAGAAGTCTGCCAGATTCAACACAGAAGACACATTTGTGAGGATTTAGCCGGATTCGGTAGTATCGATAGCGAAGAAAGATTTCGCGAAGGTGTTTAGGGTGGTCTTGACGTTTAGTTGAATGAGCAGGAAGATCATCCAGATAAGGTTGCACAATATGCCGAATGTCATGAAATGCATAAGACATTGCACGCTGGAAGGTAGCACCGACATTTTTAAGACCGAAAGGGAGCTTCTTATAGGCAAAAGTTCCCCATGGGCAAATAAAAGCAGTTTTGTGTTGATCTGCGGGAGCAATATTGATCTGGTTATAACCGGAGAAACCGTCCATAAAAGAATACATTTCACTGCCGGCACACTCGTCAATGATTTGATCAATGAATGGTGTGGGAAAATTATCTTTAGGACAGGCTTTGTTTATATCACGGTAATCGACACAAACCCGGATTGTACCTTGTTTTTTAGTTACAGGGACAATGTTAGAAACCCAATCTGTAAGAGGAATAGGGTAAATAAAACCGGCGTTAAGAAGCTTTTCTACCTCGGCCTTAATCGCCGCAGCCTTCCGGGGGTGTACAGGGCGTAAACGTTGACGAACAGGCTTAGCATCTGGGTACGTGATTATTTCATGCATCACGATACTAGAATCAATGCCACGCATTTCTTCATAGGACCATGCGAAAACATCACGAAATTCGCGAAAAAGTTCGGAATAAAGTTGAATCTCCTCTGGAGTACAAGTGACTCCGATGTGAAGATGCTCGACTATCCCGGGTTTAACAGAGATGTCGAGGGGTTGGGTTCGTGTAATGTTTGCCATATTTCCTTCAGAAAAAACCTGATCAATTTGAATAGGCGTTTGAAGGATTTGTGATGGGAGACAAGGAGCAAACCGCTCGAGGCATGTCAGAAAATGCTGCGAGGCAGGGAGAAATGAGGAACGATGGTGAGAACTATACCAGGGAGGTTCCTCCAGAGACATAGTCTCAATAATAGCTTCGTCGGAGAGGAATATTTCTCCTAGAGAATCCGAAGAAGCCTTATCTAGAAGTCCTGAGGATGGAGTAAGCGCAGAAGAGGGAGCCAAGGCAGCAATGATTTCAACATAATTAAACTCGGCAGGACTCAACGGCATCCGGTCGCCCCAAGAATCTACTTGGTCTGTGGGGGGTACGAGCCACGGATCAGAGCCAGTAGCGATCATATTGACAGAGGCGATATTTAGAGAAGGGAGTGGAAAAACACCCATAAGATCAGGATCTTTGAAAAGTCCAGCTCCCAGACTCTTAGGTAATTTGGAGGTATGCTCCACAAACGGGATGGTGCCTTCGGAAGAAGAAGCAAAAAAGGAGAGCTGGTCAACGGTAACGATCTTCCCTTGATGAGGGAAACGGATAATTCGGAAGAAAGATGAAGTAACAGCTTGCATCGCGTATATCCAGCTACGTCCGAGAAGGAGGTTGTAGGTTAGAGTAGCATCAACGACTTCAACTTCCATCTCAACCATCTTCCCTTCCAAAGAGATTGGTAAACGTTGGAGTATACCATAAGGACGAGACGCTCTTCCATCAAAAGCTTCCAAGGTAGTGGGAGATTGGCTTAACATTGGAGATCCAATAGCTTTCCAACAGGCAACAGACATGATGCAAGTCGAGGCACCTTCATCAATAACTGTACGATGAATCATTTTGGAATCAATAATTACCTGTATGAGGAAGGCGATTTGGGGAGGCAGCCTCTGAGTGTGGCGTTCCAAGTCAAAAGTTATTAAATCCGAATTGGCCGGGTCTATGCCACCAATGGCAGATAGCATGGACTTCCTCTGAGAAGGGCAGCTCTGGAGAACCTCTAAAGCGGACATAGCCGACGGAGTCTGTGCTAAGTCCTCAATGATGTTGTAGTGCTGTGCAGCATGAGCATTCGGATTATATGAGGATTTCCGGAGTACTCCTTTTGGAGGGGGTCGAAGAGGCGTTTCAGTGGTAGGTCTCTCGATGTGGAGTGGACCTGAACTGAACAGGGGAGCACTTGGGGGAACCTCAGGCTCCTTCCCGGCAGATGACGGATAATCTTTCGTTCAAGTACTGATATTAATGGGTATTGTACCAGCCATAAACACTTGAGAACCAAAGGAAGAGGGAGGCTGAGTAGGGTCAGCCACCATTTGAGTTTTTTGAGTGTGTTGGGTGGGAAAGGGCTCTTTGAGCACCGCAGGAGTCCCAGAGGTGCCTTTTAACAAACGACTAACTTCGGACCGCCTCGGGCAATCCTTGGTGAAGTGATCCTCATCGCAAATAAGACAAGGATATTTGGGTTTGCGTTTAGTTCCGTCCTCAGGTTGAGGTTTTGGGGTTTCCTGCTTAGGTTGTTCGGGCTTATTTTTCGCTTTCCCTTTTTTCTTCTCTTTCGAAGCCTTGTTTGCCGTATTAGATTGGACGGCATTAACCTCAGAAGTAACATTCGAACCAGGCGATGCCTGGGAAGGTTGTCCATTCGAAGCAGATGTTTTTTGCTTTGCAGGGTTCGCCGGATTTTTCTTTGAGGATGAATTAACAGAACCAATGATACCGTCAACAGTGGGTGTTGGCGGGGCTTTAGACGTTCCTTGTCTTGGGACATCAGGCAGATAATCATATAATGTACCTGACTGAGAATAAACCAAGTCAAGGTACTGAGCTCGAGAAATAGCTTGCTCTTCAGTGACACACGCCCCCATGGCGATATCCTGAGCTATCGGAGGCACGAACGAAGTTGTAAACCAATCGGTAAGAAGCTGGTCGGAAATCCAAAATTTGATCATACGTCTACGCCGTCTCCATTCATGGATATGATCAGAGATATGCGTAGCCGTCGTTTGTCTCAAGGAAGTGAGGAGGTGTGTGCCCGTTTCGTATCGAATGGGTAACTGGAAGTGAGTGAGAAATGCCATAGCCAAAGAATTGAAATCTTGAAAGGACCTGCGATGAAGTTCGATATACCATTTAGCAGCAGAGCCAGTGAGAGTCCTTTGAAAAAGGCGAAGCCGAATTGAATCGTCGAGCCATGAATTAGATGAACACCACAAATGATAGGTCATAACATGGGCTTGTGGGTCTTCATTGGCTTTACCATCGAATTTTGGACAGTCACCAGGTATTTTAGTTGGAACTGGAGGCCAATAAGGATTATGAAGAATAGGATCATTGGTTAATTTGGATACATCCGGTAATTCTAAAGTCGCTAAGAATGGTAATTGAGGATTGAAAGGCATCTGGGGCTGTTGGTAGGGTGGAGCACCAGGGTTCCAACCAGGTGGTGGTTGCCCCCATAGAGTTTGTCCGGAAGGATTTGGCCCCATAGTGGATTGGCCATAGGGATTTGTATAGTGCCCCCCAGCATAAGGATTACCAAATGATGCTGCAGGTGTGCCATATCGCTGTTGATAAGTTTGCGAGGGATTCGCTTGCGGTTGCTGGTAGTTCTGGTACGGGGCAAATGAAAATTGCCCTTGAGGTTGTTGGTAGCCATACGGTGGTGGGGCTCCAAATTGAGTTGGAGGACCAGGCTGGGTTGGATAAAAAGTTTGTGATTGAGACCCAGCCTGCATTTGAAGACCAGATGGGTATTGGGGTCCCATTTGGGGCCACGGACCGGATTGAGCAATGCCAATAGACTGTCCTATAGGTTGGGCTATCTGGCCAGAAGGAAAACCTTGTTGATAGTGAGGTTGGCCGATCTGTCCAGAAGGTTGTACCTGCTGATACTGAGGTTGGCCTACCTATTGGAACTGTTGTTGCGCAGTTGAAGGTTGTCCTAGCAGACTAGATGGTTGAGGAGACTGGGCAGTTAGTTGGCCCAACTATGTTTGAGGCTGACCAGCCTGCCCAGAGGGTTGTGAATACTGGACAGTAGGTTGACCAAGTGGTTGAGTAACTTGTCCAGACATTGGACTATACTGGACATTGGATTGGTTTGGGTTAATAGTTTGTTGACCACTTTGTCCAACGGGATAGCCCTGCTGGATACCAGGTTGGACTTGTTGAAAAGACGACTGACCTGAGTTACCAGAAGGTTGCATATAAGAAGAGGAAAAAGGAGCAGCAGTAACGAAAGGGTTTCCATGAAAGGATTGCCCTGGTTGGTCTTGAGGGGGTTGTATTGGAGATTGCGCAGATAAAACTTGACCACCATGGAAAGAGGTGGAGGTCCAATCAATTGACAATGGGACCGATACCTCAACAACCGGTTGAGATGACAAATATGGATCATATGGCTCCTGTATTGGGACATTTGTCATGGGGTCAAAGACTCCAAACAAAGAAGCTGAGGGACGACTAGAAATAGGAGTCGAGGAGGCTGCACACACCGTTGGAGCGGTTGTGACGGAGGTAACAGATAGACTGCGACTTGGTGGAGTAAAAGGCTCCGTAGTAGGAAAAGTGTGTGATGACCAAATGGGACCTGTGAACGGAGTTCCAGAAGGCGTAGCATCTCTCAAAGCTTTATAGCCCAGTGGTAAATTTGTAGTAGTAGGTGTACTACTAACATGTATAGGGTCCGTTGAGGTGGGAATTTCACCGCTCGTTGCAACGGACTCATCGGTCGTTGTCGGGGACAAATCATCCATGTCAGATGAAAAAGGTGGGACTGACACACGAGGAGAAGTATGGTCCCAAAAAGGGGCACCGTCCTCAAAAGATTCCCACGTAGGGTTCCAATGAAACTGGTAAGTCTCGTCACCTGGGGCACGAGAACTAAGTGGTTGTATACTTAGAACCACAGGGAGACTCACAACCAATGTTTTGGTAGAAGACAAAACTGGTGATTCCGCCAGGATGAAACTTACGAAATCTACCGAGACAATCCCTACTTCGGACTGACACAAACAAAAGCTAATTGGGTAAATGTTATCGTGGCCAATAAATTTTAAGACACTGAACTTAACCTTTTCATTTTTTAAGAGTCGAGAAAAGGATAAAAGATGACTCTAGTCTCCTTCGAATATTTAATGAGCACGAAGTGACAAGACGCTCACAGGTACCTTTTCGTTTAGGGAGTCCGAAAAGGATCAAAAGTGACTGTTCTGGAATTCTAGGTAGAAGGTGTGTCAAACTTTTCGCAAAACCACAGAATACTTTTTAGGGTACGGGTAGTCAATCTTCGTGAATGCTGTGTTCAATGCATTGCAAATCGTAGGGCGGCTGACACGGTTTCCTATGGATAAAGGCTTTATTCCTATAGGGGTCTCCCAATATATACTCGACGGTACGTGGGAGCACAGTCCGTATTGGCACCTATCGTTTCACCGTGGAGGAATCACCCAACCACTCGACGATAAACTACCAGGTTTAAAGACGCCGGAACACGTCTCTAACCTAGACCTCTAGAGTATTTGCGTTATGTTCCAATGCGTTGTTATGTTCATTGAGTTCATTTTAAAGTTTATCTTCGATTATGTTTCAGTTTTTGGTCCTACCGTATGTGATATCTCAAAAACTTCTTAAATGCAAACTATATGCCAAAATTATTTCATTTGATTCGATGAATTCTATCTACAGGAGGGTTGAGATTTTTACACAAACGAAGTGATCACTCAACAAACAACAAAGATCCTAATGCAGCTAATAACAAGAAACGAAATTTTTTCTTTTTCTTTTTAATAGCAACAAATAACAATAAATGCTAACTAATATGATGCAAACGATTTTTTTTTGTTTTTCTTTCCTTTAAGATGGCATGATGCATGTAAACAAATTTTAAGAGATATGCACAATCCAAGTTCACTCAATGGAATAGAACCAATTCTGAAACACCAAAATGAACCATGCAAGCAAGGAAAAACACAAAAGAATTTCACTGAACCATGTAATCTAAGTTCGAATGAAATCGAGTGAAATCCAAAGAGGCTAGAAGTGAATCACTCAGAGTATAGAAGATCAAGCTTTAACAAGTCACTGGATAGGTGCAGAACACAACCAACAAGCTGACTGGATAATCAAAAGATCAAAACTTCCCACAGAAGGCTAGACATGCAAAGTCACTAGATGTCCTAGGGCTGAGTCGAAAATCAATAGAAATGAGCAAACAGCTGAGGGATAAAGGCTAAGACCAATCAAGCAGAGGTTCAACACATTTCCAGAGGCTGTAAGAGATATAAAAAGAGACTGAAAGAGCTTTCCACCCACACCCAGGAAAAATTTACAGAGCTGGCGCGACTGTCAGCCTGCAACTTGCGCTACCACAGGATTGGCGCGAGTTGCTTTTGAGCAACATGCGCCAAATGGCGCGACTGTCAGAGAAATAACCGCGCCAATTAAGCTTGCCGGCTAAAAAAATAAATGATACGACCTCAGGTCGGGTTGACAGTGCTCAGATGGGTCAAACAGTAAAGAATAAACTCAAAACTGACTCAGGAAGCTCATTCACTCAAGCAAGCAGAAGAAAATTAACATGCAAGACAAAAATCAACTAGCTTCTCCCCAGTGGAGTCGCCAAATTGTTGGTCAGGTAAATCCCCTCTGCGGACAGAGGCGATCCCACTAGCCTATAACAGAACTAGCCACAATCAAACCACGCTGCTACGCAAGTTCCTAGTTATGCATCAAAGGTGAATCAGGAAGACCAACCTAGAGTCCAACGCTATGATTGAAGCAGAGTTGATATCCCCACTCCCTCGCTCCAACAGATCATAAACGAACACCTGCACATGCAAAGGAAGAGACAGATACCAACATAAAAGCTACCAAGGCACAACTATATTTCAGTCAGAAAGGAAATAAATCAACACATCACCGTAATAGACAATGAGATTGGAACTATAATAGCAGTCGCTCATCAATTAATAATAAACAGGAAAAGTTACAACCATTGTTCTGACGTTGACCCTTCTCCTGGCTGGGCGAGTAACTATATGTGTCTTGCAATGCATCTCCTCTCCGGCAGCATAACCTCTCTAGCACTCACTAGCATTCCTCCAAGAACTCAAGAACTCAACATCTAACACTCCATGACTAACGATTATCACTACTATCACTAGCGATTATCACTACTATCACTAGCTTGTCCAATGCATAATGACAAGCTTATATAGATGAAGAAAGGAGGAGGATACGATGAACCGGGACACCTTTTGTGGATTAACATTATCCCCAAAAGCCATTAAAGATGGAGATAGGATAGAGCTCGACATAAAGCTGATTTTTTATCCTCAGAAAAGCTCCATGTAATGAAGGAAACAACAGTCGGACGTGCGTTAAGGCAAAAAGCATGACTAAACTTGGTTGGCGCGACTGTTGCTCTAAGACAGAGCGCCAATGGTCGCGCCCTCTTTTGAGGATCTCCATGATTGGCGTGGGTAAGATACTGTGGACTTGCGCCAATGGAAAAAGAGCACTTTTCAGGGATAATCTGCAGAAGGTGTCTTCAGGGAACATGGAGTACATACTCAGGGGAACATAATGTAAGTGTTTTTAGACTTTGTCACTTCTTATAACTCCCGGGATGAGTCCTCCAAGGTACGAAAAGAGGAGTAACAGGGATGGTGAAAAATTACTGTGTAACAGTCCTCATCGAGGAGACCAAAATCTCAGACCAAGATTTTCAAAAACAAGTTAAATGATTCAAAAATTTTGAAGGTTACTCAATAGGATCAGAAGGAGCATCGGGAGGTATAGGAACACTCTGGAACAAGAATAAATGGACTCAAATCAACCTCCAATCTTGCAATTGGTGGATAAGAATAGAACTTAGAAACAAAGCCTCTCAAGAAGTCTATAACATATACAACATCTATGCTCCAAACCATTACAGGGACAAATCAACATGTTGGGACTTATTATCCTTAGAATTACAGTCCTCCCACCACAGTAGCATAATGCTGGGAGGAGATCTGAATCTCATAAGAAATGTGGATGAAAAGTTAGGAGGAAACTTTCATTCGGACCCCTAAAGAGAGGCGCTGGAGGCTATAATCTAGTCTCATAATCTCATTGACATACCTCCCTTCAACGGGAAATACACATGGAGTAACAAAAGAACAGGCTGCCACAATATCAAAGAGAGGTTAGACAGATTTCTCGTGCAGGAAAGAATCGCAGCAAGCTTCTCTTCCATCAAGAGCAAAATCATTCAAGCTTCGGCCTCTGATCACAAACCTGTGGTGATGAACATGGAAAAAGGGAGAAATCTGGGGCCCCTCCCCTTCAAATACAATAAAATATGGGATTATAAAGAAGACTTTCGCTCCCTCATTCAAAATCAGTGGGCAAAGGAAGTGTGGGGATCGCCCTACTACGTCTGGGAAACCAAATTAAAATCCCTAAGAGTAGTCATTAAACAATGGGCCAAGGAATACGCAACAATGGAGAAGAGGAAAAAAATGGATCTGCATACGCAAATGGAGCAGTGGAACAAAGAAAAGGAGAACAACCAACCCACAAACGAAGATATAATCCATGAAAATGAAATGTACAGGGAGCTATATAGACAAAATCAAGCTGAGGAAGAGGAACAAAGGCAGAAATCGAGGTGCCTATGGCTGAGGGCGGGCGACAAAAATACCTCCTTCTTCCACAACAACATAAAGCTCAGGCGCACTGGGAATCAGATAGATAAAATTGAGGCAGAAGGGCATGAGTACAGCGACCAAGATGAAATTAAGGAGGCGGCTTTCAACCACTTTAAATCTCTTCTAGCAGCAGCCCCTCAGTAGTCGGACAGCTCTGACTTCCTCAGCGCAGTTGAGAACAAAATCTTAGACCCTCAAAACAGAGATCTGGATTAGGAGGTCACAGAAGAGGAAATTAGGGAGGCAGCATTTAGTATGCAACAGGACAAGGCTCCGGGCCCTGATGGTTTTACGGTGGCCTTTTACCGAAACCATTGGGACACAATCAAAAAAGACTTTGTGCAGATGGTCAAAAACGTTTTTAAAAATCACAAGATGGGAGACAACACAAAATCCTCACATCTTGCTCTCATCCCTAAGGACGTTAACCCTCGTTCTTTTGACTGCTTCCGGCCAACTTCCCTTTGTAATGTTTCCTACAAGATAGTAACCAAAATTCTTGCCAATAGGCTCAAAAAGCTCCTTCCTTATTTAATCTCAGAGAACCAAGGGGGATTTGTTCCCCACAGGAAAATCACAGATAATGTCATACTTATTCAAGAGGCAATTCACAGCAGCATCAGCAGGAAGGAACGAGGAATGATAATCAAACTTGATATGGCAAACACTTTCGATAGAGTCGACCACCACTTCCTAACTGCAGTTCTCAAAAAGTTCGGGATTTCAAACAACTTCATAAGCACCATCTCTGGTTGTATCTCCAACCCTTGGACTGCCCCTCTGATTAATGGTCACCCAAGCAGGTATTTTAGAAGCACCAGGGGATTGAGGCAAGGCTGCCCTCTCTCCCATTTCTGATACATCATAATGGCAGAAACTCTGAGTATTCACTTAGAAAAACTCCGCAAGCAAAAAGAGATCACTGGAATTGGTATAGAAAGAGGGACTAAAGAGATTAATCATTCGCTCTTCGCGGATGATACCCTTCTCATTGGGGGAGCCTCAAGCCTAATGGCAAAAAGATTCAAGAAAGTCTTGGACGCCTTCCTAGCTGCCTCTAGAGGGATGCTGAATAACATAAAATGTAAGATCTATACCTGGAATGTCCCTGATCAAATAAGGTAAAGAATCTCTCTGATTCTGGACATTCCAATGCAGAGGAACTGGAGTTATTTCTCTTATCTTGGTCTGCCTTTAGCCAAAGAAACAGTTAAGGCTGAGATATGGGCCAAACACATAGAAAAGATGAGAGGTCTCCTTCAACGTTGGGGAGTTTCTTGGCTAAATCTGGCTGGTAGATCGACCCTTATAAAGGTTGTTCTCTCCGCTCTCCCCATCTACCAATATGCGGTCACTTTGGCTCCCACCAACACACATAAGCACATGGAATTATTAATGAGAAGTTTTCTCTGGCAGGGGGGAAAGCAAGAATCCAAGAAATTTAGCCTTGTCAAATGGGAACAAGTCATCCTTCCCTATGACAAAGGCGGGCTTGCCATTAAAAATCCAAGCTTCTCCAACCGGGCTATGGGCTTTAAACTAATTTGGAGAATCCTCACCGGCAAAGGCTCTTGGTGGGTGGAAGTATTGAAGAGAAAATACCTGAATGGACCAAATTTTAATCTTCTTTCTGAAACAATAGCTGAAAGATCTTGCACCCCTGTTTGGAAGCTAATTAAAAAAGTCCTTCCTCAGTTCAGAGAGAACATTTCCAAAGTGCCTGGAAGTGGTAAGGAGGTCAATATCTGGACTGATAGAATCATGGGTGCCAGGCCAAGAAACCACAACCAAAATCTCAGGCCTCTGCACATCTAGATGGAAGCTAAAAACTTAACCTCCTTATATGATATTTCAACTTGGGACCAAAACGCCTGGCAGGGCTGGAAGGACCTTCAAATCCCCAATGAACTCAGAGAATTATGGCTTAATCTTAAGGTCTCCCTCACAGGCGCAACACCCACCAAAAGAGGGGCTGAAGATAGGTATATATGGGACCCAAGCGGTGGGAAATTCACTGTCAGAGACGGTTACAAATTCCTCCAGGAATCCACTTCGACAACCAAATGGAACCTCTTCACAACTGTTTGGAAATCAGAATGCATTCCAAAGGTCAAACATTTCAATTGGACTCTCCTCAAAGGAAAGGTGCTTACCGCTGAAAATCTAAGGAAAAGAGGGATCTTGGGGCCATCAATATGCTGCTTCTGTCGCGCTGAGGAGGAGAGCAGCCATCATCTATTCTTCCACTGCCCCCTCGCTCAAAGTTGTTGGACTCAGATAGTCAGACCAATGAAAATTGAAGAGACTTTTGATCAGCTATCCTCCCTTCAAAAAAACTGGGTAAAATGTTATCCTTATCCTAAGAAAGGTAAAAACAATATCACCCGTATGTGGAAATGCATCCCAGCTACCCTTAGTTGGCAAATCTGGTTAGCTAGGAATAACTGTATTTTTAATGACAAGAAGCCCAACCTTGTCCGCATACTGGCAAAAACAACAACGCTCATATCTGAAACAATAAGTGCAAACTTGGTCGCTCCTCCAGACCAATCAAGCTGGCACAAAGAAGAGATGGAATGGTATAACAAATTCAGCATCAATCACAACAACAATCAACTAGCACACCCCAAAGCTAGCACGAGAAGAATACACTGGAAGCTCAGAGGCACAAGGGAAGAAGTAAGTCAATGGATCCTAGATCAGAATCGCCCTACTTTGCATTTCGACGGGGCCTCCAAAAATAACCCGGGGGAAGCTGGAGCAGGGGGTATCATAAAGGACAGCCAAGGCAAAACTCTGGTAAGCTACGAATGGGGTTTGGGCCAAATGTCCAACAACCTGGCTGAAGCTTACAACCTCTACTTAGGCACCCTCATTCTGAACCGGCTGAGAATCAGGAATCCAATAATAGTGGGAGACTCGGCCATCGTCATTGCAGCTATGGTGGCGGGAACAGAATTTAAAAAAGAGGCCCTTAATAATGTAAAGCTCAGGATTGAGGATAATGTCAAAGAAATGGGAGACACGACTTTCAAACATGTTCTAAGAGACAACAACACTGAAGCAGATCATTACGCCACTAAGGCATCCAACGGACAGATTGACCAAGTTAAAGAAAATGATCTCATATATGAAAAACCAGTCCCGTAGTCGGCTTAGTTGCCTGTCAAACTCTCCGACCAGTCATTCCAGCATCCATTCGACCTTTTGTCTTATCATTCCCCACCCTCCTTCTTGTGATCTCTGGCCAAAATCAGTCAAGTCGCACGCTGCATGCCAGGCTTTGAATTTCGATCCCCCCTTCTCCATGCCCACCTCTCATCATTTTTGGTCCGATCACAGGATCTCGATATCCCAGCTTTCTCGTGACTCTCCCATGCAGAATTTAGGTAGAAGTCTTTTCAAGATCTCCTTAGACTGCTGCAAAGATTTTAAGCTGGTGGCTAATCCTAGCCAGATCACTGAGCTTATGTCGCATCCTCGGCCCGCTCACCCTCCCACTCCGCTCTATATATTCACCAATCCTTCTCTCTACGAGCACATCAGAAACACGTCCCTTTCTTCGCAGGAGAGTAAAGGTTCTATTTCTGGCATTCAGCTCAAGAAGTTCTGCATCAAGAGAGGCCGCTATCCGTTCAAATCGGTTGTGAGATCGTTCTCAAAAGCTCCCAGGGAAGTTAGCAATCTCCAAGATCAGAATATCGCCTTCAGCTCGGCTGCTCCTCTCCCCCTCGACAGTTTGGTAAATCTCTGTGCCTGGTTCTCCATTTTAAGTGTGATTTCTCCCCTGCTCTGTTCCTTCTTCGTAGAATTTTCCCTCTTTCGTGCAGGTCTCCTTCCTCTTCACCCCAGCTCCTTTTCCCTGTTCCCGCTCTGCATCCATATCAGTTCCCTGGAAATGGCAGAGATCCCGGAAAACAGAGAGCATACTGAGGCTCCAGAAAATCGAGAGATGCCCGAGAATCCTCTGGACAGAGTGCTTGGAAACAACAACTGCACGCTATGTAAAGCCCATTGCCTTATGATTGCAAGGTTTGTCAAACATTTCAACGAGCTCAAAGAGGACTTTCAGGCATATAGCATATCAAAGAGAAAGAAACTGGAAAAACACAAGGCAGAGATAGAAAGCCTAAAGGAAAAATGCAAAAACATGGAGGAGGCAATCACTCACATCAAATCCATCACTCAGAGTATGCAAGCTGAGACTTCAACCAGAGCAAGCGTCAAGAAATAACCCCAGATTGATGACTCTGTCAATCAGCTCTAGTAATCTAACTAATGACTAGCAAATTTTGTCTTCTCGCAGGTTTGTTTGTAAGGCTATATAGCCGTTTTCTTTTCCAATCTACACTACTCAAGTTTGTCTATAAGAAGTCAGGGTCTGCGAACCCATTTTGGACTTCTATTAATCTACTTCCATCCACTTATGTAACTGGATTTGGCTCCAAGCAGTTTTATAATATATAAGTGCTCGATCATGTTAAAAAAAAAATAGCTTTTAATTTTCAAGAACTTTTCTTGATTTTTTTTTTGGGAAGGAAGTTGAATTAAGGGGTATCGCAGGGAAACCAGGGAAGATAATCAACTCTAATGGAATGATGAAGCTTCTGAAGAAATAACAAAGAGGTGTAATTGCACAATTATGCTCACTAGAGGTTCAAACATCAACATCATCTATTTTTCTATATCTACAAAAAGTTTTGGATAATCATTGCAAAGTATTTGAGATGCCCAAAGGCGTCCCACCTATTCGTGATCATGATCATGTTATTCATTTGATTCCAGGAAGTGTTCCTCAAAACATCATGCCTTACAAATATCCCTATGCCCAAAAGAGTGAAATTGAATGTCTAGTTACATAAATGCTAAACTAGGCCTGTATAATTCGACCTATTTAAATTTCTTTCTATGCTCCAGTAGTATTGGTGCACAAGAAGGATGGATCATGGTGTATGTGTCTGGATTATAGGGAACTCAACAAGATTACTATTAAAGATAAATTTCCCATTCTTGTCATTAATGAATTGTTGGATGAATTACATGGAGCAATTTACTTCACCAAGTTGGATATTCGTTTAGGATATCATCAAATTAGAATGTAGACTAAAGACATTCCAAAAACAACTTTCAGAACTCATGAAGGTCATTATGAATTTTGGTCATGCTTTTTGGCCTTACTGATGCACCTTCCACATTGCAAGGTTTGATGAATTCTATTTTCAAACCCTTAGAAAATTTGTGTTAGTATTTTTCGATGATATACTAATCTACAACAAGTCTTGGTAGGATCATGTTCAACATGTTGACAGGGTATTCAAACTATTGGAGGAGAAACAATTATATGAAAAAAAACTCCAAATGTTCCTTTGGAGTACATGAGGTGGAATATTGTATCTCATGAGAGTGTTAAGGTAGACCCTAACAAAATTAAATCCATTAGGGAATGGAAAATCCCCACAATCCTAAATCATCTCCGAGGATTTCTCGTGTTGACATGGTATTATCGCAAGTTTGTTAAGAATTATGGGAGAACAGTAGAACCTCAAACACCTTTGTTGAAGAAAGATGCATTTTTTTGGACTCTAGAAGAAACTAAGGCCTTTGAACATATTAAAGAGGCAATGTGACAAGCACTAATCTTAGATACACCAGACTTCACAATTTTTTTTATTGTGGAATGTGATGCCTCAGGAAATGGAATTGGTGTTGTTTTAATGCAAGAAGGAAGATCCATTTCTTTCGAAAGTCATCCAATCAAGGGAAAGTATTTACACAAACCTATTTATGAGAAGAAGATGCTGGCAATACTACATGCACTAAATAAATGAAGACCTTACCTAATGGGAAGACACTTCAAGGTAGAAATAGATCATGATAGTGTTAAATACTTTTTGAAACAAATATTATCTTTAGAAGAGTATCAAAAATGGGTCACAAAGATGTTGGGTCATAACTTTGAAATCATCTACAAAAAAGGGAACCAAAATGTTGTTGCATATGCACTCTCAAGAGAGGATGAGGACGTGGAAACATTGCTTTGTGCCATTTCTGTTATCTAACAAGATCGGATAACTGAAGAAAAGAGATGGATGGAATAATGATGAAGAGGTGTGGACACTCATTCTAAAGTTACAAAAATATCCCAGTGCATTTGATATATTTATCTCAAAAATGATTCATTATGGTACAAGGATCACTTATATCTTTGTAAGAATTCCCAACTCAAACAAAAGATTCTTTTGGAATTGCACACCTCACCCTTAGGAGGGCACTCAGGATTTTTAAAAACTTACCATAGGATCAAGAATGATTTTTTTTGAGATGGCCTTAAATCTGATATAAGAAGTCTGTGGAAGAATGTTTGGTTTTCCAACAAAATAAAATTGAGACAATTAAGACCTTGAGTTTGTTACAACCTTTATCCATTCCAAGAGAACATTGGGAGGAGGTCTCAATGGATTTTATCATAGATTTACCCAAATATGAAGGAAAGAATGTCATCATGGTGGTAGTTGATAAACATACCAAGTATGCACACTTTTGTGCATTATTTATGTTAGAAAATTATATATTACAAGCAATGGAACACATAAAATATTGCAGAAATATAAACACAGAAAACACATAAAACAAGAGAGACACAGATATACGTGGTTCACCCAGTTTGGGCTACGTCCATAGAGAAACAACCAGTCCTTCCTTTTATATTATCCAACAAACTGAAGAGATACAACCTATAGTATATCTGCTCTAATTCCCTCTTCGCTCTCAATCTCCTCTCTCTTCCTCATTCAGAATACAGATCTACATAGACGCAATACAATTCCCTCATATATAGCGAGGGGTTGCCTTCTAGGGCAAAACACCCTAAATTAAACATAACTTCTACCATCATATCTTCACCTAATGAACGATCCAGATTGACTACGAAATTACAACATTTTACAAGGAAATTTTACATCTATAATCCCCTGGCCGGGGGGGGGGGCTTTCAAAGGTCGTAGCCGCCCTTGCTTGGACCCCCCCTGCAACGAGTATTTTATGGGTAGCAACTGGGGTCCAATGCGGAGATACCTTTGAATACATAAGATAATCGGGTTCCACACCCAACAATTTCATCCTTTTAAAGCAAATACAGTTGCGACTACATTTATGGAAACAATTCAAAAGCTACATGGAAACCCAAATATTATTGTAAGTGACAGAGATCCCATTTTCACTGGGAATTTTTGGATGAAATTATTTTCTTGTCTTGGTACTCAATTAACTCATAGCTCATCTCAAACAATGCTGGAGCTTTAATGGCAGCATCCATGGCCGTTCAGAGGCTCAACAGCCTAGGGCCTGACGGCCTGGGTAAACCCTCACAGCTCACCTGACCCCTAACCTACTTACCCACCTCAACCTCCTGCGGTCTTCAACCTCTCACCTCACGATTACCTGGTTCCCTCTGTCCTCACGACCTCCCTGTTTCCTCTTGACAACAGTAACTTCCACAGACCGTTTACTATCAGTTCCTATGGAGCTGGACGAGGTAGACTACGAGGAGGACCCTCATCCCTAGGAGGTCATTTGGTCACACCATCGCTCCGTGTCGGTTTCTAGTCCTTTTTCTACAACCCTGCAACCTTTTTGAGCTACACACTCTGTCCAAGCTCGCCCAGGTTCATCGGTGTCACCTTCCCTGCCCTCGGTTAACATCGACGATGCCGTAGGTTTGAACTATCCCCCTCTGTCCTCGGCTACCATAAAACTACTTGGAACCTGCCTCCAGCCCTTGCCCACTTTTGACGCGCCGTTACGCCAGCTTCCCCACATATCGACTCCGCAATTCACCCTGTCCACCTGTCGCATCCACCCGTCTGGGCCTTCCTCCCTCAATAACCCTGCTCTCTCCAGTGCAACCCTAAACCCTGGTGGCCCAAACCCTGACACCCCCATTCCGTTATGCTCTTAACCTGCAAAATGATACCCAAATACAGAATATGCGAAGAAAAGATACCCAGAACACAGAATAGCAATGATTTTATTATTCAGAGAGTAATGTTCACTTGCCTCTTCGAGGGGGCAACCTCCAATAGAGCAGAGCTTGACTACAAAATAAGACACGATGCTCCTCGCAGGGAGTCTCTATCCTTTATATATGACTCATACATGCAATACCACGGGCCAATACCGTGGGTTTTATTAATACCATCTATCTAATACTACGACCCATTTGCAACTAACTGTGGTTCTGTCATTAATTGCGGATTAACCACTTACAATTATTAATATGGGCTTTATTGACTCTTGACTATGACGTGATCCCATTACATAAATAAGGGGGTTAGGGTGGGACCCTAACATGCCCTCCCCCTTAAGATGAGCCTTGTCCTCAAGGCTGAAGCTGCAGAAACTGCTGAAGAATAGTGGCTGGTTCCCAAGTTGCATCTTCTGGAGAGGTGTCTTTCCATTTGACGAGGACTTCCTTAATCATGCGGCCGCGCAGTTGCTTGTCTCGTGTGTCTAGGACTTGTTCGGGTTGAAGCCAGATGGACCCTTCTTCGTCCAATTCAGGTAAACTGGTCTGAATTCTACAATTGTTCCCAATCACTTTCTTGAGGCATGAGACATGGAAAACTGGATGGATTTTTACAGTAGGTGGCAAGGCCAACTTGTAGGCCACTTCTCCAATGCACTGAAGTACTTGATATGGTCCGTAGAATTTGGGAGAGAGTTTCTGACACCCCTTGTCCTTGAGTGATGTTTTCTTATATGGTTGTAGCCGTAAAAAGACCTGATCCCCTTCTTGAAATTGGCGCTCTGAGCGATGTTGGACTACCTGTTGCTTCATGCGGTTCTGAGCTTGATGAAGATTCTCTCGAAGATGGGCGAGCATGGTTGCGCGGTGTTGTAGGAGTTGATCCACTGCTTGTACTTTTGAGCATCCCTTGAGATACGAAGTAGGTGAAGGTGGGAGTTGACCATATACTGCTTCATAGGGAGTCATTTTGGTGGTGGCATGATAGTTGGTGTTATACCACCATTCAGCCAGAGGTAACCATTGTACCCAAAGGTGTTGCTTTTCTGAAGTGAAACACCTAAGGTAGGTTTCTAGACATTTGTTGACGGCTTCGGTTTGACCATCTGTTTGCGGATGATAGGAAGTACTGAGTTTGAGTTGAGTGCCTTGTATTCTGAAGAGTTCTTTCCAAAAATTACTGGTGAATATCGGGTCGCGGTCGGACACAATAGAAGTGGGCATGCCATGCAATTTGAAGATCTGATCCATGAAAGATTGAGCAATCAAAGTTGGTGTAACCGAGTGGGGTAGGGCACAAAAATGAGCATACTTCGACAGTCGGTCCACAACCACCATGATGACTGACTTGTTCCCTGACTTTGGAAGACCTGTAATGAAATCCATAGAAACCTCCGTCCAAATTAATGCCGGAATGGGCAATGGTTGTAATGTGCCTGGTGTGTTGACGGTTTCCCCTTTGTGGCATTGACAGACATCACATTTTGCTACGAAAGTAAGGATGTCCTTTTTCATGCCTGTCCAAAAAAATGATCTTCTGGTGCGAGCATACGTCTTCTGAAAGCCCGAATGTCCTTCAATGGGAGATGAGTGCAATTCTGCCAAAATGCGACTTTGGAGGGTGGATGTTGGTGATATTACGACTCTGTCCTTGTAGCGAAGAATATCATCCTACCACGAGTAGCCCTTGCTGGAATTTGGATCTACCTGCAATTGAGAAATGAGTTGGGAGAGCCCGGGGTGTGAAAACCATTCCCTGCGAGCCTCTTCAATCCATTCTGGAATGGGGAGGGAAATTGCTAGCAGAGTACTTTCCTCCTCAAGTTGGCGAGATAATGCATCTGCTACAATATTGTCTTTCCCTTTCTTGTAAATGATCTCATAATCATATCCCAGCATTTTGGCTAGCCATTTATTTTGTTGTGGGGAGGATAGGCGTTGCTCCAAAAAATATTTAAGACTGTGATGATCTGTGCCGATTTGGAAACGTCGCCCCAATAAGTAAGGTTGCCAGGTCTCGACTGCATGTAAGATGGCCATCATTTCCTTCTCGTAGGTAGATTGGCCCAGATTCCTCCCACTGAGTTGTTGGATTGTGAAGGCAAATGGTCGCCCTTCCTACATTAAGACCGCCCCAATACCTGTACCCGAAGCATCACATTCAATGACAAAAGATTTGGTGAAGTCAGGGAGTGCTAAGACTGGAGTGGAACACATGGCATTTTTTAGAGCTGTAAAGGCCTGTTGTGCTTCCTCATTCCAGAAGAATGAATTTTTCTTTAGGAGTTGGGTGAGGGGCTTTGCTATGCAACCATAGTTGCAGAAAAATTTACGTTAATAGCCTGTGAGACCCAAAAATCCTCTCAAGCTCTTCAAGGTCTTAGGTTGAGGCCATTCCTGCATTGCCTAGATCTTTTTGGGGTCCACCTTGACACCTTCACGCCCCACAATGTGGCCCAAATACTCTACTTCTGCCATGCCAAACGAACACTTGGACATCTTGACAAATAATTTATGCTTGCGAAGCAGTTGCAAGAGTAGATCTACATGCTGAAGATGTGCGGCCCAAGTGCAACTATAGATGAGGATGTCATTGAAGAAGACAAGGAAAAATTTCCTGAGATATGGTTTGAGAATGTGGTTCATAAGGCTCTGAAAAGGAGAGGGGGAATTACAAAGACCAAATGGCATGACAAGGAATTCATAATGGCCTTCATGAGTTTTGAAAGCAGTCTTGGGGATGTCGACTTCCTTCATGCGAATTTGGTGGTAGCCTGAGCGAAGATCCAGCTTAGTGAAGAATTGAGCCCCACTGAGTTCATCCAGCAAATCATCAACCACCGGGATGGGAAATTTATCTTTGACTGTCAACTTATTGTGGGCCCTGAAGTCGGGACACATCCGCCACTCCCCATCTTTCTTGAGCACCATGACCACTGGGGATGAATAAGGACTAATGCTGGGACGAATGACACCTGCTTCCAAAAGTTCCTTGATGATTTTTTCTATTTCATTCTTTTGGGTGAACGGATATCTGTATTGGCGCACATTTGGGGGTTGGGCCCCTGGAACCAAGGTGATGCTATGATCATGTTCCTCTCGCGAGGGTGGAAGCTCATGAGGCTTGTCAAAGACCGGTAGATGGTTATTTAAAATCTGTTGCATCTCAGGATGACTTGGCAGAGGCTTTGTTTCGACTGCCTGGATGGCATTAAATTGAGCTACAACTCCATGATTGCCCTTTTTTAACAATTTTTCCATCCTATGCGACCTGATGATAGAGGGGGCTCCTGCTTGGAGTCCACGGAGGGTATGTGTGTAGTTGTTCTGCTTAAAACTCATTTATAATTCCTGGAAATCCATTGTGATTGGCCCAAGAGTGCGGAGCCATTCAGCGCCGAGGACAATGTCGCAACCCCCCATGTGTATGGCAAACATGTGGGTTTTCAACTGATAATCCCCCATTTGAAGTTTGACATTTTCACAGCGGCCTTCACATTTCATTGTGCCTCCATCTGCAATTTGAACTTGGAAGTTAGAAACTGCGCGTACAAAACAATGCACTGCTTCTGCGACTTTTTGATGGATGAAATTATGTGTACTTCCACTATCAATCAAAACTACTACTGGGCGATGTTTAATAAAACCTCTGATTTTGAGAGTTTGAGGGGAAGAAATCCCTGCCAACACATGCAGCGAAATAACTGGTTCGTCAGGGACATTGTCCTGTTGGTTGTCTTCTTCTAGCACCTCATGGTCCTCAAGTGGTGGATCTTCCTCTGTTGAGCTGTAGTCAGTGGCATCTATTTGAAAAAATTTGGGCTCCTTGCATTTATGACCTGGGGAGTATTTTTCATCACAGTAGTAACATAGTCCTTGCTTTCTTCTTTCAGCCATTTCCGCAGGTGACACGTTTTGGACTTTAAGTGTTTGAGTCGTGTTGTGAGCCTGTGGGGGGCGACCTTTAGCGGAGAAATTTGGGCGACTGTATTGGGCTGCTAATGCACGTTCCACGTTACGAGCTACCTTGCAAGCCTCCGTCCATGTGGGAGGGTGGTGCAGTAGGACTTGAGCTTTGATGGCTTCTTTAAGACCGCTGATAAAACATTCCGTGTAGAACGCATCTGAGAGACCCCAAGTGCGGAAGGCTAAGGCTTCAAAAGCTGTAATATATTCATCCATTGTACCAGTCTGTCGGAGCTTAGTAAGATGACCCAAAAAAGAGTCCTCCTGTTCAAAGCGGCCTTGAAGAGCTTTTGTAAATTGGGTCCAAGTCCTAAAAGGTCCATTGCAACGTTGATGCCATTCCCACCATTGCCACCTTTCATTGTCCAAGTACATGCTCCCCAACATAAGCTGAGTCGCATCATCTAAGATACGATTAAATTTGAAATACTGGTCCATTTGTGCTATCCATGCCGACGGGTGAGAACCATCAAATTTATGCATATCCAACTTGGGAGGTCGCTGACTGGGTTGTTGGTGGGTGTGCCAGAGGTGAGGAGAGTGGCTAGACTCACCCTCATTGTATCCATTTCCATTATACGCCTCCTCGTGGGCTTGCTCCTTGTCCTTCGGGATGAGTTGCGTGACCTGGCTACTTAGTCCGTTAAGCTGAAGGCTGAGGGTGTGCATGGATTCTTCAAGTTTGTCCATCCTTTCATTGGCCATCGCTTGAGCTCTAGTTTCTACCATACACCAACCTGAGGAAAATTTGGGACCGCCTAAAAATTTTCACTAATAATTGAATGGTACCACCGTGCTTAGCTCGTCGTCCTGATTCTGATGGGCTAGATCACCAAATCCTCAAAATCCTCAAAAATGTCAATGCGGCCAAAAGTCCTGCGAAAATTATACCCCGGTATAGGAACCCTTCACAACGACTTCGATCTGGTGGATCTGAGAGATCTGAATGGCGGATCTGATGGCGGAACAGACTGCTTCTGCGAATCTGATGGATCTAATAGATCGGAATGGCTGATCTGCGAACTCGAGACTGCGGGACTGATGTCTGCTGCTACTGCACCCCTTTGCATAAGCGGGTCTGGAAGAGATGCTGTGTGATCCCCTGATAGAAAAAGGGAACTATGGTCTTGAGGAGTGTCAGGTGCTTCAGATCGCAATATACATAAGGGTCTGGCAGTAGTACTCGGCCCAATGTTTCAGGGCTCTAACTAAGGAGGATCGACCGTACCCTTAGCCGTACAACCCGACTACCCTATCGTACGGGCAAGTAATCTCCCCGAGTGCTGTTCTCGGTGTACTGTAGCCGCAAGACGACCGAAGGTTTATCTATGGCGAGGTTTCAAGGGAGCCTAGGGGGCTTCCAATATACCCAGAGGGTACATGGAAGACAATCCGTGCGCGGTTCTGTCTAATGCGCTACTACTCGAAGGGGTACCCACAGGGGTTACAAGGGAGTCCAACAGACGTGACCACCTCTTGTATTTCCTGTGTGCATGCCTCCCCAAATCCACAGGTTTATGCGCTCAACGATAGATCCCGTGGTTTAAAGAGGCCGGAACACGTCTCTAGCCAAATTTTTTTTTGCTAAGAAATGGAGATTCCACCGGCCCTGGAAAGTGCTCTGATACCACTTGTTATGCTTTTAACCTACAAAATGATACCCAAATACAAAATATGCGAAGAAAAGATACCCAGAACACAGAATAGCAATGATTTTATTATTCGGAGAGTAATGTTCACTTGCCTCTTCGAGGGGGCAACCTCCAATAGAGCAGAGCTCGACTACAAAATAAGACACGATGCTCCTCGCAGGGAGTCTCTATCCTTTATATATGACTCATACATGCAATACCACGGGCCAATACCGTGGGTTTTATTAATACCATCTATCTAATACTACGACCCATTTGCAACTAACTGTGGTTCCGTCATTAATTGCGGATTAACCACTTACAATTATTAATATGGGCTTTATTGACTCTTGACTATGACATGATCCCATTACATAAATAAGGGGGTTAGGGTGGGACCCTAACACATTCGCTTTGTCTGCTTCAGCTCCCTGATTCCCAACCCTAAATCCACCCCTTCCACCCCCCAGATCGCAAATCAGGGCTAGCGTGGACTCGTCAGGGATTATCCGACTGCTCGACGCACAGATAAGCTCAAGAAAGGCAGGTGCCTCAAATCAGTGGATAAGGAAATTAACCTAGCTCTGGGCAAAAACATATTGATGGGTGAAGTTGTGGAGACACCAAAGAAGGTACTGGTTGGCCGTGTTCATGGCAGGAATTACTCAGTTGAGCAACTTTGTCTATGGTCCACCGAGATTTGGGGTTCCTTTCTTAAAGAACTGCCCATCATTTTGGTGTTGGATCGAGGGTGGTTTTCCCTGTGCTTCCACAGGGAGTAGTATACAGACTGGATATTATCCAGTTTCTGGCACATAGAATTTGTACTGGTCCTGATAAAGAGATGGGATCCACTCTTCGACCCTGAGAGGGAACAACTGGGAGCTGGGCCGATCTGGGTTCACTTGCCGGGCCTTCCGATGCAATTCTAGACCCCTGTGGTATTCAAGCGCATTAGATACGCACTAGGAACATACCTGGAACATGATCAATCCTTCAAGAAGACTATAATCATGACAATGGCTCATATCTTGGTACATTTGGACACGAGGGAGGGGCTGGAGGAAACGATAACCCTCCATTGGCGACACTTCTCACGTCGCCAAAACCTTGACTACGAAGGTGTTCCATTTAGATGCAGAAGATGCCATAAGGTCAGCCACTCTACAAGGATTGTCCACTGCTCACTCCCACTGCTCTGACAACTACAAGGGGAACGAAGCATCGTCAGTTGGAAGGCCCGATTGTGGACGAGCATCCCACAGGTCTAGATCATTCAAAGGTTGTGGATGGAGTCACTTCTCTACCATCCAGTTCTCCCCAAATTCCACCTATATCCCCTCCACTGATTTGATCCCAGTCTGCTGTGAAGGCTGCTCCTACATAGGGTACTGCTTCTAAACCCTTACCCTCTGCTCTGTTTTTTAATAATTTTAATGTCTCTCTGGCTCAGTCTGCATCTATCACTAGCATGGTTACTCCCATCAATTGTGCTATTGAACCCCTCTCCCCTATTTTCTCCACCACCCCGCTGATTGACCATGGACAGGACCATCATCAACATCCCCCTCACTCCCCTTCAGCCTCGGGCTCGCACTACTACAACCTCCATTCCCATCAACTGACGAACCCTAACCTATTGGGTTTGGGCATCCCTCCCCCCTCCATTGAGCACAAACCCTCCCGGGGCAGACCTTCAAAGATGTCCAAAGCCATCAAAACTACGGGGGCATATGTGGCCCAGGGGTGCTAGAACACCATTGAAAGGGCACTTAGAGAGCTTGACACCCTCGACTCTGTTCCCTAATGAAGTGGCTATCATTCAACTGTAGGGGTCTGGCCAACCCATCAAAAAAATTGGCCCTCAAGCGACTTTTGAACAGTGTACCCTGTGACATGATACTACTTCAGGAAACTCTAGGTCCATTTGAGCAGATTGTTAGGACCCTTCAAGCCATCCTGCCCGACTAGCACCTCCAAGCTCTAGACGCGGCAGGGAGATTTGGGGGACTTGCCATTGGGATTAACCCTCTATCCATCAAGGTGATTTCATCATGGGGAGGTTAGGGGTTCCTGGGTATGGACATATTCTCGACAAAATTGGGCAAACAACTTTGTATCATAAATATCAATGCCCTTAATCAAAACGGATTGGCCTTCTCGAAACAATTTCTAGAAAATCCTATGATCAGTCATACTACTATTCTAGGGGGTGACCTAAATTTCTCCATCGGACATGAGGAATCCTGGGGACACCATTCGTAGCTGGACCCCCTCTCACACAAACTGAGAACCCTCTTGGAACAATATGGCCTCATTGATGTCCCTATGAACAAGAAGATGCCAACATGGCATAAAAAACAGACTGGAGAAGTTGCTCTAGGGCAAAGGCTAGATAGATACCTCATACATGAAGACCTCCTTCAATCCCTCACCATCTATAGACAATGGGTGGGCTCTGGGGGAATATCGAATCACTCCCCCATATACCTGGAAGTGGCGGGCTCATTCAGAAAACCAAAGGCACCTTACAAATTTAACTCTACCTGGATAAAGGACCCTGACTATATCAGGATGGTCTCGGAGTTCTGGTAAGCTCAACCCGCACTTATTAATAAGAGGAAGGCTGAAAGATTTTGTAGTAACTTGAATTAGCTTAAGAGATTATCCATTGGGTGGGCAAAAAGGAAAAAAGCTAGGGATGAGCACACTCTGGCTGACATTGAATCTCAGTTGGCCTCAACGGATGAATGTGGAAGAGATTTCATATCCATAGAAGCTAAGCTACATCTTGTAGAACTGGAAGCACAGAGAACAAAGATACTTCTTGATCGAGAAGAAACATGGAGACTCAGAAGTAGGGATATCTGGCTACAAGCGGGAGATAGTAATACAAATTTCTTTCATAAATATGCAAATGGAAGGAAAGCCAACAATACGTCTGGCAGATGCCCTCGTATCAAGATCAGATTGCTAACACACACCCACATCTTGCTCGATTGGGTATCACACATTTCATGTAGCTATTCAAAGCCCCTTCTGGCACGACACTTGCTGAAATCATCCGCATTGTTGGTCATTTCCCTAGATTTGTGGAACCTTATCGGATGGAGGACCTCATCAAACCAATCTCCATAGGGGAATTAGAGAGCACTCTCAAGTGGTTCAAGAAGGACAAAAGTACGGGACCGGATGGCTGGTCTGTGGAATTATTCCTTGATTTTTTCGACATCATTGGACATGACCTACTCGGGGTGGTTGAAGAAATTCGGATCCTTGGCCGCATTAATGCTCTTATAAACTCCACCTATATTGCCCTCATACCCAAGACAGACTCCCCACTCTCCTTCAATGACTTCTAGCCTATATCCCTCTACAACTACCTCTATAAAATTATTGCGAAGATTATTGCAAATCGCATCAAGCCAATCCTATCTGAACACATCTCACAGGAGCAGTTTGCCTTTCTATAAAATAGACAAATCCATGAGGCCATAGGCTCGGCAAAAGAGGCCCTCCACTCCATCAAGCTAAAGAATCTAAAAGGGGTGTTGCTTAAAATTGATCTCTCAAAGGCATTTGATAAGGTCAGCTGGTTATATTTAAGGATGATACTCAACCATCTGGGGTTCCCAATGGTATTTATCATATGGATTATGGGGTGCATTACTTCAGTTTCCTTTGCAATCTTAATCAACAATTCTACTTCCCAAACCTTTTGGGCAGAGAGGGGAATCAGACAGGGATGCCCTTTATCCCCTTTGCTTTTCCTCTTGGTTGAGGTTAAGGGGCCTCAAGATCACGGAACAATGTCTAATAACACATCTGCTCTTCGTTGATGAAATCCTCATATTCCTAGATGGGGGAATACATGACATCATTACACTCGCTAAGGTACTGAAGCTATTCAATGCTGCTATATGTGTGGAACTTAATGGGGACAAATCTACAATATCATTCTCTAACTGCACTCAACAAGAAACCCAGTTAGCACTGCAAAATTTCCCCTATCAAATTTTGGCACTAAAGGACGGATTGAAGTACTTGGGCTTCAGGATTAAAGCATATGGATATAAAATTGCAGACTGGACTTGGTTGATTGCAAAGTTGGAAAAAATATTAAACATTTGGAGCCAATGACTACTCTCCAGAGTAGGTAGAATGGTGCTCATTAAAGCAGTGCTGGAAGCAGCCCCAGTTTATTGGATGTCTCTGGCTTGTATCCCCCAAGAGATACTACATAGGATTCAACGAGTCTACTGTCAATTTCTATGGAACGGTCACAATGAAGGAAAACCCTATGCATGGGTTAAATGGAGCAAGCTTTCAACTCCTAAAAAATTCGGAGGTTGGGGCTTAAAACATCTCTCTGCCTTTGCTCAGGCACTAGCAACAAAACTTGGTTGGATACTCCTGAAGCACAAGAGCCTTTGGTTGGAGGTGGTCACCTACAAATACATATGGCTAAGCTCTGCCCTGGATTGGCTAAGACTACCCACATGGAACAAGAAAGATATGTAATAAACACCCTTCCCATCATAAGGAGGGGCCTCAGATGGAGGATTGGAAATGGTGGGTCTGTCCGGATTGGGATCCATCCATGGATAGGTAGTGGGAACTCCTACCAGCTTCCACCGGATCTGATTACTCTACTCAACCACAATGGAGTGCACTACATTGCACATCTCGGGGACCCTCACAACACAACCATTATTAGCAAGCATGGCAAACAGGGGAGGCATGGGACATTCTGGACCAATGGCAAAGGCAGTGGATGAAATACTTGCAGGCACTAATCGAATCCCATGTGCGACTAAGGGACGATGAGGATGACCTGATCTGGGGTTTTGCAAAGAAAGAGAACTACTCTCCTAAGGATGGGTATGATATCATGCATGTTGACCACAATCCGGATAGCCTGAAGAGTTGGTGGAGTAATGTATGGAAGTTAAAATCCCCTCCGCGCACTCAACTACTTATGTGGAAATGGACAAAAAAACATCTGGATCAAATCTTAGGAAATGGGCATATCAAGGACCGACTTGGTGTGTCTTATGCCATGCAAAGGAGGAATCAAACCAAAACTTATTCCTCTCATGTACCATAACACAACAGACCTGGGCATAAGTCCTACATACATTAAGAATCCCATATACCTGGAGTGGTGATGACATTCCTACTGCCTGGAATAGGTGGTGGGAATCAACAACAGTTCTGAGAGCTCGAAACCTTCCGCTATTGGTCTGCTGGTACGTGTGGATGTGCCGGAACAACATTATTTTTAGGGGGAAAAATATAGTTTGGCCACTGATCATACCTAAAATCTGTATGAGTTACTTGGAAATCCCGGCTGAGGAACAAGTAATCAGGACCCAGAACATCACTCCGGAAGTCATAAACAAAGAACACCCCTGGGCCTATTTTGACGGTGCAACACAAGAGAAGGGTTTTGGTGGAGGCATAATCCTACATCCAACTGAATCACATTTATTTCACATTTGCATGGGGTTGGGAGAGGGCACAAATAATTTTGTGGAGCTGCTCACACTTCGACACCTCTTATACTTTGCATTACAGAAACATTGCAGATAGTTACAAATATATGGAGACTCCAATATAGTTATAAACTGGTTCAACAACTTAACAACATGCCATGCATATACACTCAGAACTATTTTGGATGATATTATTTTTCTCAAAACTCATTTTGATAATGTCTCATGCACTCATATCTACAGGGAGAGTAATGAATATGTGAACAAGCTATCGAAAAAAGCAACACATCGTCCTCGAGGAGAATGGATGATTACAGAGCACTCACCTGAGTGGACCTATCACTTTTTCCATAGACCATATATGGAACAGGAACCATAGAGGGCAGACAAGCCCTAATTTTATCAATTTTTGTTTATATCTTTTTATCAAATAGAACAACAATCACTAAGGGTGTAATTTTGAAACATGTAATTAATATGTATATGATCAACTACTATTAGTATACCCATCGCAGGGTCATTTTGTAGTAATTTACGGTTTTTTACAAACATTTCATGGTTGACCATGGTCATGGTACTTGCATATGCCTATGGCATTTACAACATGTAATTTTCACAAATTAATGGAAATTACGATATTTTCTCCCCGCGAAAAAACTCATAGCTCATTTTATCAGCCTCAATCTGATGGGAAAAATGAGATAGTGAACAAATGTTTGGAAGGATATCTTCGTTTCTTTGTATCTGATAAATAAACACAATGGGTCAAATGGTTACCTCTGGCTAAATGGTGGTATAACAATTCCTTCCATACTGCAGCAAAAATGACCCCATTTATGGCACTTTATGGATATCATCCACCGTCCATCACATCATCTTTAAGAGAAAACCTAAGGTTCAAGAAATGGAATATCACATCGAGCATCAACAATAAGTTCTCGAACTCTTAAAGGATAACATCACTTTGGCACAAAATCGAATGAAACAACAGGTAGATCAACATCGCAAAAATAAGTTTTGATGTAGGCGAATGTGTATTTGGCTACAACCATACAAACAAATGTCCCTCAAGCAAGCTAATAAGGATAATAAATTATCACCCAAGTACTATGGTCCATACAAGATGTTGCAAAATATTGGTATTATCGCATACAAATTGGAGCTTCTTGCGACTTCCTGAGTACACCTAGTTTTTCATGTTTCATTCTTAAATAAGGTTATCGATGACAAGCCCCTAGTTCAAACAATATTGCCAGAACTTCACGAAGAAGGAAAAATCATATTTGAGCCTAAAGCAGTCATGGAAACAAGAACCCGATAACTTCAGAATCAATTAATTTCAGAGTATCTCATCAAGTGGAAGAACTTACCTACTGAAGATTCCACATGGGAGGATGATAAATTTATACAGAAGCATCCAAAACTACTCAAGTATTCAGGACAACACTTTTTTGAAGGAAATGGTCATGTTAGGTCCTTATAATACTATTGTAACCCTTTATTCTTATTGTCAGTGTAACCCTTATTGTTATTGTTGTGTCCTTACATTATTATTGTTATGTAGGCTCTAATTATATTGTGACCCCTTAGACTCCTATATACACCAAGGAGGTCTTATCATTTGTATCATCCAAGAATTGTTCATTTATGTGATGTGAAGGAGGTTTCCCTTACTAATTTTGAAGTCATTGATCTATCTTTTTTGTGATCTAGTTTCATAACATAGACTTGTTGCATAAAACTCAAAATACTCACCCATTTGAATGAGTGTATCGAGCTTGTGACCCAATGTTATAATAACATATAATATGCTATTGTTTTCTTTAATTAACATTTACTTCTTAGACTGTTGACATGGTGTATAAACGAATTATATTCGGTATGAAAAACAATAATAACCAACAAACACAAATGTTGGAGTAAATTTTTTGGAAATTAGTGAGATAAAATTAAGCAATTATTGATTATAGTTGGAAAATTTTGTCTATTTCCACAATGTGGCTCAACATAGAACAATGGTGTTGCAAACCTTGATTCCAGTTGGAAATGAAGCTTCTCATTAGTAAATATCACAATTGTGAGCTTTACTTATTTATTCCATATTTTCACATTTATTAAAAACATTTCCAATTATGAAATCATTGTTTTAGTTTATTTAATATTCTAATTTAATTTAAAAAAATCCTAAATCCAACATTCCATTCTCTTATTAGTCCCTGCATCTACTAGGTACTATAGCAATTATCTCGCAATCGAAGTCGCTTGACTGTAGATTAGTTTTCCACTACCTTTATTTTGTTTTACCTTTTATTTACATGTTAACTTGATGTGTTTTGTTTTTATTTTTACTTGGTGTCACAGGGTCGAAAACATTGGAGATTATAATAGAACTTAAAAATGAAACTCAAGTATTTATATTTTGTTGTGATAATATTAATGCACAATGTCCATGTTCATATTTATAACGCATTTAATTTTAATATTAATTTTATATTCATTTAACAGTGCATTGATTTTAGCACAGTATTTACATTTTTTTTTGTCATGGTGTGTTGATTGGGCACATGTGGTCATTATGCTTATTTTTACAGTACAATGATTACAACATGAATCCTTATATTTAATCCTTATATTTATTTTCACAATAGATTGATTTCAAACACATGTCATTATGCGTATTTTTATAATACAATGATTATAACATGGGTCTTTAAATTTATTTTCACAATAGATTGATTTCAACGCATGTCATTATGCGTATTTTTATAATACAATGATTATAACATGGGTCTTTAAATTTATTTTCACAATAGACTGATTTCAACTTGAGGTCATTATGTTTGTTTTTACAGTGCATTGAATTCCATGTATGTTTTTAGTTTCCAGTGATTTGAGAATGAACCATTATGTTTATTTTGAAGTGAGTTAATAAGTTGAAAAATTCAATTTTCTTGGCAAGACCAAATTTTTTGATGAGGCAAAGTTTTGTCTTGATTTACTCTTATTTTTTGTTTTTGAAATTATGATGATATATGTTTTCTTAAAATGGGTTAAAACTTTAAAGAATAAAGGTCCATGATCAAAGTTCTTATTAATTTCCAAAATTCGTAAGTGATATAAGAAATAATTTAAGTTTTCATCATAAAAATATTGAGTCTATCCACTTATTAACTTCCTTTATTTTTATGAAACATTGACTTCAACATGGGGCATTTTTCTATATGTCTTCACAATGCATTCATTTCAACAACATTCATTTCAACTTGGGGTCCTTATATTTGTTTTAGTAACGTGCATTTTTTTTTTTCCAAGGAAAAAAACGGTAACCTTTTATTTAAAAAATGAAAAGTTACACTTGCAGATGCAATAAGCATTTCTATATTATGCCCATAGGGCTCAAGTGCTTTCGCACCCCATGCAACGTTAAAAAATTAACGTGCACTAGAAAAAGAATAGAGAAAGAGAGAATAAGGGGGAAGGGCAGAAAAACTGAATACCGGTAGTGAGTAATGGACTCACCCTTCAAGTTTTTCTCCCCTTTTTCTTTTCGACCTTGCGCCACTCGCCTTGAGTTGGCTCGATCGAAGCTATAACTAACTGTGTTTCTGCTTTCTGTGTAACTGTTTCCTTGTCTGAATATGAAGTGTCTGAGTGATGATGCATTTTGGTCCCTCCCATATTCAGATCCTCGTTTGCCTTCTCTCCCTGATTTGTGGGGAACTATGGAGCCTTGTTGTCTGATGTGGTTCCCTTCTGGGTCTCCATTCCTTGAGAGACCTCTGCATTCTCTGTGGGGGTATCTTCCTCTTCTGCTTCTGATTCTTCATCCTCTGAGACGGGGGGTGGAAATTGCCATCCCTTCCTCTGCTTCCCTTTCTGCTTCTTTTTGTTGTTTACTTTCTTTGCTTCTGGACATGTGCTTTGCAAATGTCCTGTCTGCCTGCAGAGCCTACATCTGAATGCAATGTTTTCGTAGTCTAGTGTTTGCAGCCAATTTTGTTGTTTGTAGATAAGCCTGATGTTGTCTGGTAGCCCTTTACTTAGATCTACTTCCACACAAATACGTGCGAAAGTATAGACCCTTTCATCAATCCTTTCCAGATCTGTTTTGAGATATTTCCCTATACTGTTCCCGATTCCTTCCAATACTCGTTCACTCCAAAAGTGAAGGGGAAGGTTGTATAGGCGAACCCAGACCGGCACTTTGGATACCGTCATTTTGTTTGGATCAAAATCTGGGAACCATGGGGTCATAAACAACCCCAATGTTCCCCAAAACCAAGGCCTAGCACCGATGATTGTATCTCTGACTTCCTTGGATGCAAATCTTACTACAAAAAACCCCTTGGAGCATAGGTGTATATCACATTCCATGGTCCATTTGGTGAAGATCCAGTGGAATAGATCCATTGGTTTTGGCCAGAAACTGTTAAAACGGCAGATTAGGGCCTGCGTTTCATAGGATTTAACGAAATCATCAAGCCCGGTAGAATCAAAGTTTAGAGCTGGAGTTTGCCCTAGCTGATCTACTATGTATGGCTGAGGTGTATATCCACCTTGATCTGGAGAGGCCGCTGATTCTTTATTGCCCTGTAAAATGTTTTTATATGAGGAACCTTCCTTAGGTTGATACTGAGGTGCTGTCTTTTTCCCCTTGTCTCCTCCTAAGGAGCTTGGCTGTCCCTGCGTCGTAGCCCCTCCTTTCAGCCTGAGGTTTAAAGCTATGATTGATCCTGGACTTATCTCATAGCTTTTCAGTGATCTACTGTCCTGGAGGGACCACCTACCGCTGACCAAATGTTGGATCTGTACCGGGTATCCCGTTACTGCCCATATTTGTTTTTTCAGCTGCAAGATTGTGCTTTCTGCATGTACCCACACTAAGCAGGTTTTCCCCACAGGGGTTTTAATAAAAATCTGAAAAGGAGTTGTTATTACCTGTTCCATCTGTAAACCATCTTTTGAATCTGGCCTCGTGTCGAGTCATTTTTCCTTGTGCATGCCTGGATCCACCAACCCTCTGCCCAATCTTTGCTTATTGCCGCTGATCTGCTTCCTAGGTTCGGACTGTTCTCGAGTGTTGACCTGATCGTGAAGATCCAGGCCGGATCTGCGCACAGAACCCTCGGATCTGAGAAAATGGGGCCCCCTTTGGCCGCCAATGGGTTTCGATCTCGTCCTGCCAGAAGTCCTCTGCACAAAAGAGTATCTGCGCACTCCGTCCTTTGCATGGATCCCGTTGTGCCCGGGAATCCCAGTGGCGCCGCTCATAGAGCCGTATAGCCTCCTGCGAGATCTGACCTGCGCTCCATTGGGATCCCTTCCAGTAATGTTTGTTTTCTCCCGTTGCTGCATTGTATGGCATGCAGAACCACTGCTCTTATAGAAATGTGGTGGACGAGACCCATTTCTCTGACTGCCACCATAGATCTTGCGGGAGGGACAAAAAACGATTCCTTTTCTCAGGTAAGTCTTACTTGCCATGGAAGCAACGCTGTCCTGATGCCATGCAGAATCATTTTGAGCAAGATCAGTCCAGTAGGGAAGCTCAATCTTCCCCGAAACCTTTAGATGGGCGGCGTAATCCCTGACGAAATCGTGAGGTGAGCATGCCGTCGCCATTGAAGCTCCTTGCCGCAGGTTTGATGAAACCCTCGATTTGCAGAGCCATCTCCGTTCCTTTTAGTAACGTGCATTTATTTTAACATAGATTCTTATACTTGCTTTTACAGTGCATTAACGTTATCATGGGTTCCTTAGTTTGTTCGAATGGTACATTGATTTATCATTTTGTTTGTTCTCATGGTGTATTCATTCTAGCATGATTTGAGAAATGTGTGCTAGTGTCTCTCTTATATTTTTGACTTTGAAGAATGATCCTGACTTTCATTGATGCATTGCATGTTTTAATTTAAGCTTATGTGTTATCCATTCAAGAGAATAATATGCATGAATATCTCAATAGAAACATGCTAAATTGTACACTTGCATGTTGTTGTGATTATATTACATCCACCTTAACTTTGGATCCATCAAATGTTGAGGGATCAAATCCATAAAGATGCACACATCAATGAATTTAAAATTTGTATTGGTGTAAAGGTGACTAAAATAAAAGTCGAAGAAGATAGATGGAGATTGATTACTATATAATATATTTTATTCAACATCTTCATCATATCACTTTCTTACTATTTAATTTCTTCTTCATTTAATATGACAACTTTATTACTACTGACCTTCTTGAACATATAATTTTCTTGTTATTAATTTATTTTACTTGTACACTTTTTTAATAATTGCATTGAGAGAAGTGAAGTGCATTTTACAATTTTTATTTTATTGAAAGGCTTGGTACATTTCAGATAGGCAATACATGATAACAATCCATTATAGCATTATCTTCCTATTGAAATAGATCCAACAATAGCTAGATCTAGAGGAAAGTTGTAGGAATTATGTTTGTGCATAACTTCCATACCTAGGTTAGCACGATTAATGATTTCTTGAACATATAATTTTCTTGTTATTAATTTATTTTACTTGTACATTTTTTTAATAATTACATTGAGAGAAGTGAAGTGCATTTTACAATTTTTATTTTATTGAAAGGCTTCGTACATTTCAGATAGGCAATACATGATAACAATCCATTATAGTATTATCTTCCTATTGAAATAGATCCAACAATAGCTAGATCTAGAGGAAAGTTGTAGGCATTATTTTTGTGCATAACTTCCATACCTAGGTTAGCACAATTAATGATATTGGCATGGGATGGGTTGAAGATTCCATCTAAACTGTGTAGATCCAAGCAAAATGCCTCTCATTTTTTACGAATGTCATTCTAGAGTAGCAGAAGGTTATCATTTGCATGAAGCACAATCTTTCAAAATGACATAGACTTGTGTTGCATGTAAGTTTTTACTACCAGTATTATCAAAAGTGATCATACTATGTTTTACTACTTTCATTGAGGAATCAAGATGTGTAATGTAATAAAAGAGGTGGGTTCAATGAAAAATAAAATTAAATACTAACAAAATATAATTATAAAAAAGTTTAACACTTTAGTTGGCTTAATATTTTAATTACAAGTTGAAGCATGCTTTACAATATAATAAGGATGAATTGTGTAATTGTGTAATATTAAGTAATTATAGTAAACATAAACAAAATAAAGTTAACATCTCTACTTTCAAAGTGAAAAAAACGCTGATGATAAGAAAAAGACCACAACACAATAAATTAGCTTATATCCATCTTTTTCTTGATCTTTTAACTATATACTAAATTTTCTTTGGCTCTTCTCAGCTCTTAATAGATTTGGGGTTAAGCTAGATCTACAATGGCCGATAATATTCAATAAATTTAATTAAGTTTTTGGTTTTATCTATGTTTTATTGTTTTAATGCAATCTATTAGATTAACATATATAACACATTTTATTTCACTTTCTGATTTGAGGCATAATTTTCAATGTATACCTACAATCACAACTTCCTTTGATCTATCTTAACTTCAGATATATAAAGCACTAAAAGGGATCAAATCCCTCAAGTTGCAAACTTCAAGTTTTTGCATCATCAATGGTTATAGATAGATTGAGGTTTACTCCTTAAGATATTTGACCCCTCTCAACACTTGATAAATGGGGTTAAGATAGATCTAAGCTAGTTGGCTATTATAAAAATGAATTAGGAAATGTGGAATGTTTGTTGGTGTTGATTATCTTCAATTGTGGGAATGGTTTATTGAAAGGGAGCAATTAAAAAAATAAGGTAATTTAAACTCTAAATCTAACAATAGGGTAGGGAAAATTGAGATAAAAGACAGTGCCTCCATAACATATGAGATTTTGGAGTGGTTCAAGCAATACACTAAGTGACGAATAGTAAAATCATGAATAAGGAAAATGGAGATTGATTAGACAACCAACAAAAGCTCAATTGTTATGGTCCTCCCTAAACTCCCTAGTTAAGGGTACGTATGAGTTAGTTTATTAATTGTGGGGACATCCTTTTTGAATGAGGCCCATGAGGTGGATGGTGGGTGTTTAATTAATGTGAAAGGACAATCCTTATGGAACAAGGTCCACTAGGTAGTGTTATCGGGAAATCTAGTGTCCACTCGGAGCTGCTAGTCCCACTAAGACTGGTAGCTATCTTAGAAACAAACAAACTAAAACTACTTTCGTTTTCCTTTATGAGAAGTAGATGAGAGTGGAATGAAGGACACCAACCTAGGTCTTGCGCTTGGTTCCTTGCTCGGTTCCTCTCCCTTTTGACAGATCCTTACCGCTTCTCCTTCATCTACCCAGCTTCAAAGAGAACCTGTGAAATCAAAGCAACATAATACTATCGAAGAACAAAGCTCTACAATCATAAACAATATAGGACCAGATGTATATTGACCACACAAATGCATATATCATCAAACATACAAGAATGTGGAGGAAAACTTGAATAGCTTTATTAATATCAAGAATAAGCAAAGAGGATTAAAACCAATTGTTCTGACCCAACGTCATCCTCCAACATGAAAGCCCTTCTTTCACCTCATGAAAAGCTTAGATCACCCAACACTATGGTATTCCAACAAGAAACCAACAACACTCCCTTACAAGATACAAAATTCCAGCCCTTGGATCTCTAGGATGAGGGATCCATATATAGATGATTGCAGGGGGGTGAGTCAGCTTCTGGGATTTTGATTAGTGTCCTCTCTCTGATAGTTCTTGATTCCACTTGGAGATTTATGATCTCTTACTCATCCCTGGGCGAATTTAGAGAGCAAGTGTCACAGGAGAAGTTTCTGGAAGATTCCATGATCATCCACCTCGCAAACTGTCTCTGCCATTTGTCCACTCTCGCCCATCGCACCCAATAGAAGGGCTTTTCAGTATGCATCGCACCTCCCGTGTGCATTAGGTGGGATGCATCGCACTTTGACCATGGAGTAGGTGAGATGGTCCAGTTTTGACCAGTTCTGTGCAGTTTTTCATGGAGAACTTCTGGGAGATGATGTAATCAGCTGACCTTGTTCTTTTAGGGTATGGAACAACACTTTTAGGGACTTAGGAGCCCTTGGTTTATGGACATGTTTGATTGGGGTTGTAGTGCCCAAAAATGTCTATAACAGTTGCCCCCTAAAGCATGAGGCCGTTAATCTTTCGATGTTGGGTGAAATGCTTTATCATGAGGATCCGAAGTTTTTTCGAGCTGGAAGGTGACCTGTAATAAGATACAATACAATACATTATCTTCATAATATTTTTCATGATCTAGCTGAGGCGGGCATTCCCATGCTCAACTTTATAAATTCATTTTCATGTACATAAGATAGACAACCGTCTGTGCGGGAGACTGATGATTCTCAGAGAGTCATCATCCTTTGATTCAAATGATCATCTGTGTAGCAACAATGTACATTTGATGTCTTTATTTTCCTGAATATATCATAGCTCGGATGGATGAAACTAGATTCGGGGTCTTTAAAACTCGTTCAATCTTCACTCGGAGTACAAGTCGATCCATGTGAAAGATGTTCTGGAGTCGAACATGGAAAGACATCACCTGATTACCAACCAATGATGTAAGCTGTTAACAGGCGCGAGAGGAATCACTGATAATGATGATGACCCTCAAGGTACTACAGTACAATTCGCGTGGTGTGAATAAGGGACTTGGCGTCGAACACTGCGCAAAATCTTTCGGTCGAAGGCCTTTGATGTAAACCTGTCGCCGGAAGTGAGAAACTTGCCATTGAGGCCTGCAAGCTTCAAAGTACTGAAAGGGTTGTTCCTAAGTCGACTTCTTGGATAATGAGCTGATGTCGACAAGAAGCGACCCGCCATAGGAGGGCCTTAATGAATCCCACATCTACAACACGGAACGGAGTAAATGATTTTGGAGGTGAAAATGATCTGATGATACAGGGTTTAGGGTGGCGATCATGAAAAAATGGAGCGTGAATGTAATGTAGCGGATGAGACACAGGTGAATTCTCTGAGTGACTTCTCTTGAACATACCAGCGACACTGACATGATGGATTGGTAGCGTTAACCCTAAATGTGGATGGTGTGATGGACCAATGGTGATATGACCAGTGAATGGAGCAACCCAACCCGACTCGGATGCAAAGTGAAAGTGTCATGTTCAAGAGCAACTTGCTACCAATAAAGTTTCTTCAAGTTTTCTTCCCAATTTTTCCCTAGTCATTGCTGACCAGTACCTCTTTATTTTTGTCAAGCTTGAGGAGGATAACATATGTTTTTTCTATAATTTTCCCTTCGGGCAAACCCGTCGCTATATTTTAACGAGCCTAGCGATAGTGAAACTCGTTCTCGTCTGTATGGACAAGTTTGTCGCTATTCAGTTTTAACGAGTTTAACGACAAAGATAACTCGGTCCTTTTCAATTTTAGAGAGTCTGAAAGGGACGTAAAGGAAACTCCAATAATCCTTTTTCGTCATATAATCCCCTAAGTCCGAAAAAGTATAAAACAATACGAAAGGGATGAATTTTCGGTAATTTTAATGAGCTGAACAAGACAAGCGCTCGATCTTTTTGTGTAATAATCCCTCAAGTCCAAAAATATTAAAATCTAGAGGAGGGATAGCACTTCCAGTCACTTTAACGAGCTAGAAAGGCCAATCGCTCAACAATATTTTCATGTTTTACGAGTCAGGTGAAAAGAGCTTAAAGGAGACTCGTTTTTGAGGAACGAGTGATAATTTCGGGTAGCAGCTGATTCCAGGTGCGGTTTGGAATTTTCCTGTCACAGCAGTGTCACAAGGATGGCTAACAGGATCACTCTTCGCAGCTGTTCCTCAAAAGGGGTAAAAAATAAAATGGAGGTGAATGATTGGCTAAAACAGAGTGGAGGTGATGATGAGAACATGACCAAGGCTCAAAAGCTGATGATAATGCATTCACAATGGTTATTTACCGAAAATTGGTTCATTTTTTAATGAGCTTAAACTCCGGGGGAATGTTTGCTCATTGCTTATGTTTAATTTTTAACGAGCTTGAACTCCACATAAAAACTGCTTGTGCCGGTCTTATAATAAGGATATCTCATCTAAGATGCCATTTTTTATGGAGCTTGCACCTTTCAAAGCTTTTCCCTAGATCCTTTCTTTATGCAAGTTAGGAATGACCAATCCTAAGAGTTTAAAGGGTTTGAGAATCTACAAACTAAGAAAATAAATGGTCGCTCTTCACTTGAATGCAAAAAGGCTTGCATGCCCCAGGTATAGTGAAAAATTTCCAGGTTACCATATAGAAGTTCCTGCTTTCGCAAGAAAATTTCCATCCACACTGCAGATAGAAACACTTCCTGGATTAGTCCATTTGGACCTGGGTGGTTCTAAATCCCAACCTCCTAACCTTGACGAAGGAATCTTATTCTAGTATAATTGCATTTTCCTAAATGGACGGGTGTGTCAGACTAGTCATATATCAAAACCTACCCTATACCCAAGGTTTTCCTGCCGAAACAGACCAGAGTGCATGCCCCTTGGGATTCAATCATGTCCTCCCGAATCACTCGCGCTCATCAGGTGGACGGACTGGAGATTGATGAGACATTCCTTGTGTGAAAAGACCATTTAGGGATGGTATTTGACTATTAGATATGTGTGAGCCGGGAAACGACAGCTGGTCTAAGAGCTTGACCACTCTGCCTTCATGCAGAAAACACATTACTCTAAAGAGTGAGAAGACAATGGCTCCCATGCTATAAATATAGTTGCGTCCAAGGAGTAGATTATAATCTAGAGGTCCTTGGACTACCATTACGTTCATGTAAACGGTTTTCCTTCTCAACGTTATGGGTACATTGGGAAGGATCCCTAACGGTCGACTGGTTCCTTTGTCGAAGCCTGTTAGATTTCTCATCTCAGGCAGAAGTGATGGTGAACCAAGTGCTTCCAAAGCAATTGAGGAAAGGATACTCACGGAAGCCCCTTCATATACGATGGTACCAATCATGATCATTTTGTAAGCTTGTACAATGATTCAGAATGGTACATTGGTCGGTACCCAGGGTCTGCCTAGTAGATTCCAATCGAAAGAAACAACTAGGTTGCTTGGAGGTGGGACTGAATAGACGGCCGGATATGAATCTGACAAACTTCCTTCTTGCGGTAAAGGAACAGGTAGACTGCCCCCATGTTCATCGGAGTCTGTGTTTCCGAAAAGAATTTGAATGATGTCGTTCTCATTCTCTTCGGTGATTGTGTCATCTGAAGATGGACCTTCCGAAGACAAGACCGGGTTGACTGCCGCCTCAACCTTTTTACTTTCGTCTGGTATGGGTTCAGTGGGTTTATCTTCAATGACAGATGCTTCGACTGAACAAAATGGCGTGTCAGTCGGATTTTCAACCAGTGATGGACTTGGCAAGAGTTTCTTATATCCAGGAGGAAGCCGTAACGGTGAAGCCGGACGGTCATCCAAAACTCTTTTAGCTTCGTCCAGGAAGGGACAACGGTGGAGGGCATGATTGCCTTCACACAGTCTACAAGGAAATTTAAATTTTCCTTTTTCTCCAGGGACTTCATTTCCACTAGTTGATGGTGTGCTCTCAACATGATCATCAGAGGTCGATGACACCGGATTGTGCAAACGGGGAGACCAGTCCCTTAAGATCTGAGGGATGCAGGGACAATCTTGGTGGTAGTGGTCTCCTTTGAAAATGACACATGGCGATTTAGGCATGGATGGTGCAGTGTGTGGATTTTCACTGGACGATGCATGGTTGCCCCCTTTCACCTTTGGCTTCTTCTTCTTCTTCTCTTTCTTCTTCTTAGTTACTTGGTTTTGGGCCTTACCGACTTTATCAAGTGAAGAGGAAGGAGGAGAGGGAGAATCGGATGAAGTAGAAGGTTGGGGGGTAACTTTAGTATCATCTAGTTGCTGACTCGATTGTTCAGGAATCATGGTGTTCTGAATGATGGAGGTCGAGAAGAGCCATGTTGGCAAGCCAATCATCAATCCTGGAAGTGACAATGTGGCCTTATGAGGTGCACCAACATCTCCCCAAGAGGAGAAAGGACTAGGATTTCCTCCAAGGGGAATTCCTTGTTTGGTGGACTCCATTTTATTCAACCTAAGACCAACGCGGGAATGGTGATATTACTCCAATTAAAATAAAATTTAGACGCTTTGATACAACTTGTTTTTTCAATTTTTAAGAGTCGAGAAAAAACAAAAGATGACTCTAGTCGCCTTCGATTTTTAATGAGCCTGAAGTGACAAGTGCTCAGATGGACCTTTTCTTTTAAGGAGTCTGAAAAGGAAAGAAAGAGACTACTCTGGAAATCTAGACAAAGGGATTACCAAACCAATCTAAAAAATGTAGAATACTTTTTACGGTACGGCAGTCAATCTTCCCGAATGCTGTGTTCAGTGCATTGCGATCGATAGGGCGACAGACATGACTTCCTATGGATAAAGGATATAGCCTATTGTGGTCTCCCAATATCTACTCGACGATACGTGGGAGCACAAGTCCCTACTGGCACTTGTCGTCTCAAAGAGGAGGAATCACCCAACCAACAGTGAAAGCGACAGTTACCAGGCTTTACGACGCCGAAATACGTCTCTAGCCTAGACTTCTAGATGTTGTGTGTTAGGTTCCAAAGCGTTTTTAGGTTCATTAAATTTATTTTGTAGTTGATATTTCTTAAGAAATTTTCCTTTCAGGTTCACCGCGTGATGTAGATGTACAATTCCTAAAACGCAATCTAAGATGATAAACGATCGTTTAATCTTCTTTTTGCAATGAAAATCCTAGCTACTAAAGAAAGAGAGACGATATTCTTTCAACATAGAGCAAAGAGCACACACTAGATGCACTGTCCTAAATCAAACCAATAAGCAGTCTAAATGCAAACGGACATGCATGTATTTGTTTTCAGCTTTCTTAATGTGTGAATGACAAGAAGAATGCTAAGTACAAATCTGAATTATATTTTTAAAGCGACAGTACTAACAAATTTCTCTTCAAAAACGAAAGGAAGATAATGACGACACTTTACTATTTCGAATTGAAAAATTCTTTAGACACTTGAAAAACTACTAATTCAAATCAAATACAAGAGTAACTGTATAATCTACCATCAAGAACAATAGAATTCTTTTCTTTGACTGAAAACGACACTTGCGACACTTTCAAATCAAAAGACGAAAGTTCGACTATGCTACTACTTTGTAAAAGAGAACTGAAAATGGCGGAAAATACATAAAAACATTCACAATTCTTTGCACAATGGAGGAGGAATGATGGAAAGGAAGGGGGTTTCCACAGTGGTATACTGATCACAGAAAAAAAAACTCCAGAATAAAGCTAAAAAGAGTGAAGAAAAACCAAGACCTGGAGGCAAAATTAGCCTTTTCTGATCTTGGCACCTGTAACACGGGGAAATAGGGATGCATCCCACCTACTGCACATGGGAGGTGCAATGCATACTAGTTTCCTTGAAGAGAGGGTGCGATGGTACCCAGACGAGACTTTTACTTGGCTCTTGGTCACAGTTTGCAGCTCAGTTCAGGGATTTAGGCCGAGCAAATGATGTACAATAAATAGAAATCACAGGGGCTGATCTAATGAGGTTACTAGAGCCACCACTAGGGCAATTAGAAAGTTTGCAAATTGATTGTTCAGTTTATAAACAAAACTCGGAGATAGACTGAAGCAGCATTGATATACTTTGTATTTGCATAGCAAATGCAGTTCGAAGGCTAGTTGGCTTGACTTCAGGCTCCATCTGTAAGTTTATAAAACAAACAAATATGGACAAGCAAACAATCTATTCGCTCCCCAGTGGAGTCGCTAGTCCCACTACGACTGGTAGCTATCTTAGAAACAAACAAACTAAAACTACTTTTGTTTTCCTTTATGAGAAGTAGATGAGAGTGGAATGAAGGACACCAACCTCAGTCTTGCGCTTGGTTCCTTGCTCGGTTCCTCTCCCTTCTGATAGATCCTTGCCACTTCTCCTTTGTCTACTCAGCTTCAAAGAGCACCTGTGGAATCAAAGCAGCATAATACTATCAAAGAACAGAGATCTACAATCATAAACAATATAGGACCAGATGTATATTGACCACACAAATGCATATATCATCAAACATACAAGAATGTGGAGGAAAAATTGAATAGCTTTATTAATATCAAGAATAAGCAAAGAGGATTAAAACCAATTGTTCTGACCCAGTGTCATCCTCTAGCATGAAAGCCCTTCTTTCACCTCATGAAAAGCTTAGATCACCTAACACTATGATATTCCAACAAGAAACCAACAACACTTCCTTACAAGATACAAAATTCCGGCCCTTGGATCTCTGGGATGAGGGATCCATATATAGATGATTGCAGGGGGGTGAGTCAGCTTCTGGGATTCTGATTAGTGTCCTCTCTCTGATAGTTCTTGATTCCACTTGGAGATTGATGATCTCTTACTCATCCCTGGGCGAATTCAGAGAGGCAAGTGTCATAGGAGAAGTTTCTGGAAGATTCCATGATCATCCACCTCGCAAACTGTCTCTGCCATTTGTCCACTCTCGCCCATCACACCCCATAGAAGGGATTTTCAGTATGCATCACACCTCCCATGTGCATTAGGTGGGATGCATCGCACTTTGACCATGGAGCAGGTGAGATGGTCCAATTTTGACCAGTTCTGAGCAGTTTTTCATGGAGAACTTCTGGGAGATGTTGTAATCAACTGACCTTGTTCTTTTAGGGTATGGAACAAAACTTTTAGGGAATTAGGAGCCTTTGGTTTATGGACATGTTTGATTGGGGTTGTAGTGCCCAAAAATGTCTATAACAGGTAGTTTGTACTTATTAATGTTGGGATTGTTACCCACCTAAGTGGGTGACCCTAAGGAGAAAACCTTTTCTCCCATTCCGTTTAGTTTTTTAAACAATAGTTCTATGTGATCTATAGATATATAGCCTAAAATTTCCTCCATCTATGCTATGATAAGTGCTTTGTGACATCTAGCTTAGTTTTTAGGTGAAGGTGGGTCATCTCTCATAAGGTGCATGCTGAAAATGCAACAAAATCTCAGTTTGACTTTGCCTTGGTCAAACTAGAGAAAATTGGAATTTCTATTTCAACGGAAATCTTGGAGGTAGTTAACTGAGGTGACAAGGAACTTGTCACTCAGTTAACTTAGTTAATTCGAGTTGGGAAGCCTGAGTTCAATTCAATATGGTTGATTGCAAATTTGTAGCAATCTATTTTAGTTAAATTGATTTATGGTCAGTTAAACTAGTTCTAATTGTTAAAAGAACTAGTGGAGCTCAATTTGTGGAAGTGGAACTTCAACCACTCTCAGTGATCAACCAATTAATTGACCAATCAACCCAAAATAATTGTTGCATGCAGATAATTCGTGTTACCCAATTGAGATGGAGATTCCAAGGCAATGTATTATCAATAGTGTAGACTATTCCCATATTGTGTACATGTGGTGCATGCATTTAGAGAAAGGACATAGATGAACTGCGCAATCCAATTGAGAGTATTTACTAAATAATAAGGGATAATTTCATCAAGGAAATAGGAGCTTGGAGAGCTTGGAAATTGGCTAAGTATTGGCTAGATTCAATCATTCAGGTAGAGAGATAGACTATACACTTGTAGGTTGTGCTCAGGCTTGAGAAAACATATGTATTCATATCTATTCTTTGATTAATGCAATACAAATAGGAAGGAGCTTTGAGTAGTTTACCCCCCCTAGATAAATATCTATGCGTGTGTAATGTTTCTTCTTGCATGTTTATGATTTTTGTTCTAGACCGTGAATTAATGTATGCAAAGCAGTAGAATAGCTTCAAGTCTTGTGATTTAGTAAATTTCATGAGAAATTTCAAATCTACAAAATAATTTATACAGTGCTCTAACCATGTTTGTAATCAAGTTCTTTCATTTAATGTTTAAAGAGAACATTGGTATGAATCATAGGTCACATTGGATGATTGACCACTTTCAGTTGGATTCTTGGGTTATCCTTTGCTCCTGGTCGAATGCAATCTTTGAGGCCTTCCTTTCCATTTCCCAGGAGGGGCACAAACATGAGGCATTGATTGATGTTGTGTGCCCATGGTAATCTATACTTACCACTTTCCATCTTCCCTGATTTAATTTCCTAGTCTTCAAGTTGATTGTTATTTATCACTAGTATTGGTTCCCTAATTTCCTCATCCTTGAGTAGGGTATTGGAAACTTCAACCTTAGAGGTTGATGCAAAGAAATATTATGAGCCATAAATATTAAATGAAAAATATTGGTTGGGATAAAAGCAAATGCGTGGAAAAAATACTAGCCTGAGTTCTACCCTCCTCATTAGCATCATATAGTTCTTGGCTAATGCATGAGCTTTTCAAAGGAAAAGGAACTTTGATATCCCAACCCTAATGAACGATAAACTGGTTCATCTTAAAGTGTAACAAATGTGTAAATCAAGCTTTTAGAAAGCCATGCAGGAAAAATAAAATCATTAAATTAAAAATTTTACAAGAGGAATTGTAAAAATAGGGCGAGGAAAGGGGCAATTTAGATCTCATGATTTCTCCCTCTGCACATTATAATGCTCAAGAATGATGGTATTTCACAACTTGTACACCGAAAATGACATCCTCCATGAAGTAAACCCCCAACATACCCTATTCACTTGCACCTTATAATTGATGGGTCAACATAGGAGTTGTTCCTCCCCTTGAGGTTATAAGAACCTAATAGGGCCTCTAGATAACCCTCCCATATATAAGAATGATGACTTGTTTACAAACCCTAAGCTAGAAAGCCATTCGAATATGAGGCATGTGTGAATTATTCTTGTACTTTTTGGATAAATATGGTACATTTTACCTATTATGATGATATCAATTGATTTTGAGGGTTTTCTATAAATGTTGTCTCCCCAATATAACAACTATGCATTTAGGGATTGATAAATATTTTTCTAGCACTTCAGAGAGGACATTTAGCCCTGTTTGATGACACTTTATGGAACTATAACTAGGATGTTGAATACACAGAGAAGAACATTGTCCTTGGGATTAATAAAAAATTAACATTTTCAAAGAATCTAGGATGTTTCTAGGAAGATGATGTGCCTCGATGACTATAAGATTCCCCTAGGCTTGCAATACACCTTCTTGATAGATGTTTCCCCATTCTTGGATGAATTTATGGATGATGATGACTTGAGATCCATTTAGAAGAGATGGTGCATCTTTCTTCATGATTATGTCATGCCATAGCCTTATGAAATCACCATAATGAGGTCTAGAGTGATGGAATGGAATTGAATGATGGAGATACCTTGATGAGGAGGATTTTACTTGACCATTGGATCTTGTTGATGAAGATGAATTTGAGTGAGGATCACTCATGTGATTCATTTGTTGCATCTTGTTGATGGAGATATTTTCTTTTAGATGATGGTGTCACCATTGGAAGCCTTTTTAATTGCACATGTGGGATAAAAAGAGGTTGATTCTTATTTTCTTATCATTAAGAGAGCTATGTTTTTGGTCAACTTGTGACTTAACTTGTAAACACTTAAAATATTATTTTAGGGATTTAAACCTAGATTTATCCTAAATTGACTTAGTTACCCTCATATAAATATATGGGATTCGATTTGGAGAGGATCAATGTCACACACTCATTCTATTTGTGAAAGTGCACACTAGCTTATTTTCTCTCTTAGATGCAATGTATCACTAGGCTAGTGAATTGTCTCGAGGAAGATAAAATTGTGTGGATGAAATTTCTTTGAATGATGAAGTGACACTATGGTGAACGATGCTAGATTATTGTGAGAATTTTCTTCCAATTTGCTAGTGTTTTATAATTATGGTTTTATGGAGGCTTCATGATATGTTGTATCTTTTAAGACTCTAAAACCTCCACATGTAAAATTTGTCACTAAGTTTCCATTAAATAAACTTAAATAACATTCCTCGTCCTTAAATATCCTCTTTCTAAAAGTTGCTAGAGTTAGTTCAAGAGTTATTCCTCTCTCTTTCCCTCTCCAATCAAGGTATTCCACCTTTGACCTTTCCCTTTTTGACTCCATATACCCAACTGATTAAAGGCACTAGTCATTATGTGCCAATTTTCTTTAGATTTTATCATTTTCTTATTTTTATGGTAAACTAGGGTTAGGGTTTGGAAAATATGCATTGAATATTATAAAATGCTTTAAATTTCATAGACCTAGGGTTAGGTTTGCATCTATTTAATTAAGGGAAAATACCATTTTTATGTAAATTTCAACCATAATTATAGGGTTAACATCTAGTGCTTCCTACTTGTTTTGTGCATGTTCATCCATTGATAAAATTTCTTTAACCTTTTTCTTGCTTTCCTATTTAATAGTCTTTGATATTTTATTGTATATAACCACTTATAAGTTATTTTCCGTTATCACTGTCATAAATTTTGCATATTTTAAAGTGTCTTTATCTCAGACCCTAATCATTATAACATCAACTGTCTAATTAAAAGTAACACGTGATTGAAATATATTTGAGAATTTTCATAACTTATTGTTACCCTCTAGAATTAGCATTGGGTTCTTTGAACTCGCTGTACCATTCTCACTCAGAGCCCTACCTTATTGAATACATTTATGGGGTTTATAATTAATAGGTTTATGGGAATTAATATTAAGTTTTCCTACAATTAGAAGCATCCCAAAAATGATCGTGTGGAGAAATAATATAAGAGTTTAATATTGATGAAGGATCCTTGAATTGAATTATAGAATATGTATGTATAGAGATAGATGAGAAAGGGCATTCATAAACTAACCAATTAGTGAAGAAAAGATATAAGTTGGAACTCTTGTTTGCATATGAAATGTATAAAGTTTCCAATTTATTAACTTTGAAACATAGCTCATGTCAACTCTCAATTTTCATTATGGTTCATAATTTCCAATAAGAAATAGAGTCAATGGCTAGAGCTACAAGTCCTACTAGATGAACCTTGAATATATATTGTTAAGTCTTATATTAAGAACAAAGATTTCAACAATCCTGTAACATTGAGTATAAATTTGAAATTTGAGTATTTCAAATTGTTTCAAAGTCAATGTAAGTTTGATGAATTATCTATAATTAAAACATTAGATATGATTTTGATTGATATAGGCCATCCTTATCTTGATTACATATTTTGGGAATATCTTGAAATCCGATGGACACCAAAGAGGTCAAACAATTGACCTTTTTGTTGTTCGTCAGATTCCGTAAATATAATGAGGATACATTCAACAATTGAGATAATCACTAATCTATAACTACATCCAATTTAATCCAAGACTTGTCTTGATGAATTTATTTAATTGTAAAGTATTCAAGTTTCTCAAAAAGTTGGAATCATTGGGAGAGAAAAAGGATAAGAGAGAGTTCAAGCGATGTTTGAGTTTGCACTTCAACACATTGATTATTTGAAAACTAATTTATTTTAATATTTTATTTATTTTAACGTTTAAAAGATTAATGTTTTTTATTTTTATTTTTTTATGTTTTGTTTTTTTGTGTGTTATTTTTAATTGTTTTTTCTTAAATTATGTATTTTTTGAAATATTTTCTTGTTTTTTCATATATATATATATATATTTTTTTTTTTTTCACATATATTTTTATACTTGATTTTTTTTTTTTAATAAACTTGGTAGGACTACATGTTCATTATGTCCAACTTTTCACCCCGATCGGGGGGATAGCATAAGATTTGAACCCAAGACTTCTGGTTTGGTGAGACTTCATTTACACGACCACTGCCAATTGAGCTACTCCAAGGAGACACTTGTTATTTTTATTTATTTATTTGTTTTTTGTATTTTTTTTTTACCTTTAATTTTTTTTTTGTTTTGTATTTTTCATATATATATATATATATATATATATATATATATATATATATATATATATATATATATATCTATCTATCTATCTATCTATCTATCTATCTATCTATCTATATATATATATATATATATATATATATATCCTTTTTCGAGCAAGGTCCAAGTCGATTCTTGACTAGTAACCCGACCCCATTATGTGTCAATTTGATAGTTGATTTTAAAGTTTTCGTTATAATGGATCAAGTCTGCCCCCCACAATGTGTCAATTTTATGGTTTATTTTTAAGTTTTCATTGTAATGGGTCGATTTCGCCTACATTACATATCAAATTGATGGTTTATTTTTAAATTTTTGTTGCAATGTGTAAAATTGTCTTAGACTAAGATTTTAAAATAGCTATTCTTTTAACACTTAAAAAAGAAATTACTCTTTGTATAATGACTTTCATTCAGGTGTTCATTTTAAAGTTTTTTTAGTCATATAATTTTTTCATAATGTCATAGTTGAAATATGTTGAAAACTTAAGATTTTATGTAGTCATGATCTTCAATTTTAATTCCATAGTTGAAAAATTGTCAAAATTTTAAGGTTTTTCCGAGTCATGATATTTTATCTTTAATGTTATGGTTGAAAACATTTATAAGTATTTTACGTTTAACACCATGGTTGAAAATTGGTGGAATTTTAAGACTTTTCAAAGATGTGAAAATTTATCTTTAATGCCATGCATGAAAATCGTTGGAATTTTAAGGTTTTTTAGAGTCATGATATTTTATCCTTAATTCCATTGATAAAAAACGTTGAAAATTTACCCCGAAAAAAAGACATTATTCCAACATCAACACTTTTCGTTTTCAAGGTGTTTTTTGCACAAAACAAATCGATTTTTATCGGCTTTTACTACCATTTTAAAAAAATGTTGAAAATTTACCTTATCATATATATATATATATAAAGCCATTATTACATCATCAAAATTTTTTGTTTTTGGGTTGTTTTTTCATCTTTTTGGGGGGTTTTTCGGCTAGAGTTCTTTGTTTTGAGTTTACAGTTTCCATTTGATAGTTTCCTTCTGTGGCATTTTCTTCGGCAATCTTTTATACTCAGCAGGATATCATTCTCCAGATGGCTCCCAGCTTCGTGAAAATAACTGCTGGCTCAGTTTGGTCCATCTCTAGGGAGCAAGCTCCTATCCATATCGTCAGTGAAGCCCCAACTCCCATTGTCCAGGTGGTCCAGGCCTCATTCGATGAGGCTTTGAAGTTCTTTGAAAGTGCCGTAATCTGCCGATTCAATGGTTTTTGGCTGCGGCTGACAGCTCTCCACAGTTGGATCTCGGAGGTATGGAAGCCTCTGTCGTGGCGGAAAAAGTCGTTTGTGCGGGCACAACTGACCTCCCTAGGAGTCTAAACTCTCTAGCGACAAACAAGACAAAATGGAGCAATCTTTCTCTAAATACATCTTTTAAAATATGAAAACTACAAGTGTTTAGGCTTACCTTATTCCAAAACTCTGTTGTTGTAGTCCGTCCTTGCCGATCCGGATGAGCTCCTCCTTCACATCAATTCCTGCAACCACAAACAATCAAACAATTACCAAGCACTTGCATCTCATATAATAAAACATATATTCAACATGCAGACCAAGGAACACATGAAATAACTCATTAACACAAGCTATTGAGAAAAATGAACCAGTTTGTATTAATAACGAAACAAAGAAACTCTTACAACCTGGCCTTGGTGTTGTGCAAGTTCCTCCCAGGGTCCATCAAGGGTTTTCCTCTACTTTGACAAAGCTCACCCACTTCCAAGTAGAATCAAGCAAAGACAATCTCTCCTCACAAGGTTCTAAATGGGAGTCCTAATTCCTACAGCATTTACCCAAAGAAAATGTATAGCTTCAACCTCCCCTCCTTCTGGCTCAATGCCTTTATTTATAGTGCTGTAAAGAGGTTATTCAGGTCCACCATCAATGGGATAATCCCCCTCTTTGGGTGGGATAGCTCCCTTATTGATGGGATAAGTTCCCCCTTAATAGAGATACATGAACCAACTGGAGGCGCATCCATTTCATCAAACCGACCTCTAGAAAGTTCTAGAAGTAACCACAAGTAACTTTTTTAAGATGAAACTTGCGCATTTTGCCTTTTACAGAAGGACGCACCTGTCCTTTGACATACAGAGCGTCCAAAGACGCAGACTTTGTGAACATTGTGAGCGTCCCCGCAGGTAAGGCTTGAGAGAACCTGCGACCCCAGAGATAAACACATTTTTTACAAGACTTTCTCTCTTCTTTGAGTTTGAGATGGATAGCAGAGGCATAAGACTTGCCTAAAAAGGGTAGTATGACTGTTGATTTGAGCCATACTAACTGTAAGTAGTCATGGTGACATTTTTTAGTGTAACAGATTGCCCCCTAAAGTGCGAAGCCTGGAATAGATTAGGGTTTTGTAATTCTAGGAAGGGTGAAGCGCTTTATCATTTCAAGGATTGTCTTGTGGATGGCCTGGTTGGAACCTGCAATTTTCAACACAAAATACATGTATAAGATTATATCATCACTGAGGTAGGCATTCCCATACTCAGATTCAAAACTTTAACTAATGGACTAACTACTCTGATACAGGAATGATCTTGCAGTACATCATTTTTATAGACTTTTGTAGACACAGTATGGACGCAGCCATCTGTTTATGATTAGTCTACATAGATAATGAATACAAAACTCCTCGCAGCCTGGATGGTAGAAACTAGATCCAGGGTCTTCACTTCTACTTCCCGAATTGGTACGATTCTAGCCATGTGATTAAATGATTTGATGTCGAACATGTTAGAAACCACTTGATTACCAGTCGATGATGTAAACTGTTAACAAGCGTGAGAGAGACCACCAGTAATGTCAATGGTTCTCAAAGTACCAAGCACAACCCGTGAAATGTGAATAGATGCTTTGATGTCGAACACTTCACGGAATCCTTTGATCGAAAGTCAATGATGTAAACTGACGTCAAAGGCGAGAAACCTGCCATTGATGCATGCAGACTTCAAGGTACTTTCGATTCCTAAGTCATCTTTCTAGATAATGTGTCGATGTCGATAGAAAGCGACCCGTTGCAGGCAAGCCCGCAACACGAAATCATTGTTCAAGTTGAAGAAATGTTGCTGTAAGGACTGACTCAAGGATGATCAAATGGATGACAAGTATTTTGCAGATGAAAGTTTTGCTTGCAGACCTCTTGAACACATAACGACACGACAGATGGCTTGGTGACGAATATCTCAAAGTTAATCCCCGGAACCCGGTTAAAGTCTTTCAAAGTGGTTTGATCAACTGTGAGGTAAAAGATTTCCCAACCCAGGTGAATGAGACAGTGTCGTGTTCAAGAGCGGTGATAAAGTTTCTTTCGAGACAAAAGGTAACAAACAGGTTCATTCTTCTCTCTTTTCCCCCACCATTTCTGGCAAGTACCTCTTTATTTTTAACAAGCTTGAGGAGGATAACATATGCTTGATTATAAGCTCATCCTTCGGACGAGTCCAACCTAGTTTAAATTCGAACCCTAGGAAGGAGTGGTTCGTTCCTGTTTGTAATTGAACAGGTCCTCTACTGTAAAAGTTTAACGAGCCCAGTATAGGAGAAACTCAGTGTTTTTCAATTTTAGAGAGTCTGAAAAAACTAAAGGAGACTCCACGTTGAACTTTTTCGTACATTTGTGTCCCTCAAGCCCGAAAAAGTATAAAATAATACCTGGGGGAACCGCTTGATCTTGCGACCAAGGAGTACTTTCATAATAGTGTCATTGACCTGAAAAGTAAAAAGCGATCAAGGACACGTCGTTTTATTTCCTTATCGAGTTTGAAACGACAAAAACCCGACAATCTTTTCCTGATTTTGCGGTCAGAAAAGAGCTAAAAGGGGACCGTCTTTTAATTCCGTTTTAACGAGTGTAAAAGAAACGCTCGGCGATCTTTTCATGTTTTAGGAGTCAGAAAAGGGCTTAAAAGATGACTCTGATATTTTTGTTTGTGAAAAATTACAATTTCCCTCGATATTCCTTTGTCCTGCACAAAAGCAACACATTACTCATACCTGTTTAAAATAGGCAAAAATACATCGAGAAATATCTTTTCATGGTAAAAAATGAACTAATTCATCCAAAAAACCTATAAAAAGACCTTTTACCATATCATTTTTACCGTTTCACTGTTGAGGTTGAAAAAGGAGCTTTTGACAAGAAAATTTCCCGTGGTCGCTGCGGAAAATCCGACCATTGGAATCGAACGCCGTCTTATCCAGGTATTTTACACATCCTACTCTGCATTTCTATCCGTTTAGAATTAAGTTTTAGGTCTTAGTTTCATTTTTTGGGGGGGTTTTGGTTTTGGAATGCGCCTCTCGGCGGAAGCGGGTGCCCTTCGGGTGACCCGCGTCCCCCGACTTTTTCTCATACGGGAAAATGGTCGGAAGACGCGGCCCACCTTCAGGCCAGCCGCGTCCAGGCGCCCTGTGCTACAAAGCCGGGGTGCGTCTTCCGAGAAGTGCGCATTTCAAAACCCCAACTCCCTCAAAAAATTACCAAAAATTCCCAAATCAATTTCTAATTGCTATTTTTGATGTGCAGGGTATTAACCATGTTAGATTGGAGAGAACGAGAGCATGTAGAGGATGATGAAGTTGCAATAAATCATCAACCTTCCCTGGATGCCCTAAGAGCATGCGGGTTATACAAATACTGGACCATACCGGGCATGAGGGGCCAGGTAAGATTCTTGGAATGGCTGGTTGAGCGATGGAACGTTCAAGAACAATGCTTTTACATAGGAGGGCACCAGCTCGAGATAGAGCCCTCGGATGTATACTTTCTCACTGGCTTGCCAAACAGAGGCGAGCAACTTAGTCTTGCGGGGACTAGGCCGGGTGGCCAATCCCTTGATAGTCTCCGCGACGAGTGGTGCACACCTGGGTCTCACCATTCGAAAGGCATAGAGATAAAACACATCACTCTGCGTGAACTCAAAGTCATAGCGTTCACGGTTACCAGAATTTGCGGCGCGGCCGCTTTACACATTGCTTCCGGATCCCAAATGCGGATGGCAATTGACTGTTACCAAGGCACCATTTTCAACTGGTGTGAAGCTGTGTCGGCTCATATGAAGAGCCAACTGACCAAGGCAAAGAACGGACGACTAAAGACTTTTGGATATGGGCCTCTAGTCGTGAGCTTTGCCTTGGAGAGAGTTCCAATGCTGATCCCTCAGCAACTCACTGTTGATATCTTGGGTCCTCGGGAGCCAAAGCTGATACGATGGGTTGCGGTGATGGCCCGGCATCCTGACGAGGGCGCGGCGGTGGTTCGATTCTCAGATAGTTACTTTCACTGGTTAGAGGACCAGGTTTTTTCGATACAGGACTTTCCGTATGCCGGAGTGGATTTTAGAGGTGATCCGGACATGGTTCTTCCACCGGGAGAACAATGGGATGACAGAGGTACTTTATTTTTCACAAGTTTTCTAATTATGTATTTTTTTATTTTTCATATATATCGTCTCAAAACTAACAGTAAAATTTTCAAAATGCAGATGTTGGTCCACAGCGTCCAGCCAACCTCCGGCCTTTTGATAGACTACATCCAGCTGCACCGGTACCGGCCCCACAGGACGCGGCTACAGAAGTACTAGCCGAGTTGGAGCATGATCTAGAGCGTCTCACGGCAGATATACCTGAGACTACTATGGACGACATTCCTACCAGACTTCAGCGCTTCGTAGTCGCGGTCCCTGGACCGTTTAGGAGATTTTTGCGTAAGGTAGCCCGTGCAGTGGTGTCATACAGAGAGCACCACCAGTGATTGACTAGTCACTTTTGTAGTCACATGTGACATTTTGACTTTTTGTACTTATCATTTTTGCCGATCATAAGGTGTTTTTCAACCTATGATCGAAGACGATGTATATATTTTTGACACACTCCTATCTATATATATCACTATTACCGGCTTATCTTGTTTAACATATGTGATGAAATGTTTTTAAATTTACTTGCATGATTATCGTAAATGTCTGTCCAACATTCGAGAAGCAATTGCATCTGCTAATGTATTTAAAGACCTTGGAATATGCTGATATTCAATGTAATCAAATTCACGTTCCAAGAGACGCACTCTCAAAAACAACCTTAATAACACAGGATTTCTAATGGCATAAACTCTATTAAGCTGTAATACAACAAGTTCAGAATCTAACCTCACTATCAAACGTCGAATTCCAAATGAAATAGATTCGGATAATAATTCAACCACTGCACTGTATTCTGCAATGTTATTCGTTGTTTGACCGAGGCTTACCCCATGCATAGAAACTAACTCGTCAGAGGGCGAATAGATAACCCAAGCTGCGGAAGAGATATTCCGTGTACTACGACAAGCACCATCAGCAAATCCAATGTATGTTTGGAGAGGCGTCGACATCTGCAATATCAAGAGTAAAACCAAGATAAGCCAGAATAATGACGAAAAAACACACTCTCTAAGCTAAGCACACTGACTAAACTAACAAATACGCTAGCTAGAAAGAAAATCTAACCTATCTAAAGATTTCTCCATCCACCATTTAAGCATAATACCTCTTTAGGTAAAGTCCATTTCTGGGTTTACCCAAAGAGTCCCCATCAAAATCAACCAGCTCATAAGCCCCTTTTGCTAGCTTTCGCTTTACAATGTAGGGTCCATGCCACATGGGAACGAATTTTCCAGCACCTAGCTTATCGTTAGCTTGATCATATAATAGCACTAGGTCTCCTTCCGAAAAACTTCGAGGTGTTACATTTCTATCATACTGAGCTTTCATTCGTTTCGCGTGAGTCTCGATTGCCAATGTAGCGTCACGTCGAGTCTCATCTAATTTAGCCAAGTACAATAAACGTTTCTCCTCTTCGGAAGTAGCTGGAAGTAATTCGACAGCCATTTGAAGTGATGGGATTTCGCATTCAATGGGTAACACAGCTTCCAAGCCATAAACTAGCTGGAAAGGAGTGAACCCTGTTGAATTTTTCACTGAGGTTCGGTATGCCCATAGCGCGGAAAATAACATGTTGTGCCAATTCGACCGATGAACACCAATGGTTCGTCGGATCATGATAACCAGAACTTTGTTGATAGACTCAACCAAACCGTTGGCTTGCGGATAATAAGGAGTAGAGCTATCGTGGCGCAAACCAAGCTGGCTTGTAAGCTCAGTCATCATGATGTTTCGAAAATGGCTCCCATGGTCAGTAATGATTGCTTGTGGGACACCAAACCTAGTTATGATATGATTGAATACGAAAACTGCAGCTGTTTTGCCGCTTGCGTCGAATGTAGGCATCGCCTCGGCCCACTTAGTAAAATAATCAACCGCAAGGATGATATACGCATGCCCCCCGGCCGAGTGAGGGTTACAAGTAATAAAGTCGATACCCCATTTGGCGAATGGACCAGCGGCAATTATAGGGTGGAGAGGAGCAGGTGGAGCGCGCATCTTGCGATCAAACACTTGACAGTTGTGGCATTTCCTGACGGCAATGATACAATCCTTAAACATAGACGGCCAGAAATAGCCAGCGCGCAACACCTTCTGAGCTGTGGCATACCCAGACATATGACCGCCACATGCTCCAGAGTGACAATCATTCAAAACTCTCTCAGCCTCTTCGTGAGTTAAACAACGTCGAAAAACTAAGTCTGCCCCCGGCGATAAAGTGTATCTCCAATAATTCTGTATGGCTGGGATTGAAACCGAATTTTTCGACGTTCCGCTTTGGAAGCTTCAGGCCGAAAGGTTTGGGTTTGGAGATAGATGATTATATCCCCGTACCACGGATCTATAGTACTGATAAGAAACAAAGATTCGTCCGCAATGGACTCTTCTGCCACAGTCTCTGTGTCAGCACTAGGGAAATCACACATCAATTCCGCGAAAACTAAGGATTTCTTAGACTTGGACTTCTCGAACTCCAAGTCGAACTCTTGCAGGATAACAATCCATTTAGAGTACTTGCCCCCTAGCAATTGTTTTGTCAAGATATAAATCATAGGGTTGCAATCCGAAATAACTGTAGTTTTACGGAGAAGAATGTAGTGACGAAAACGCTGGACAGCTTGAACGGCTGCCAGGGCCAATTTCTCCACATGCGAATATTTTAGCTCAGTGGGATTCAAGGTCCTACTAAGATAATATATCACATGCTCCGCTCCGAATTCATCTTCTTGAACTAACACCATTCCAATGGTGGAATGCGAAGCTGCGAGGTATAAGAAGTAGTCTTGGTTGTAGTTGGGAGGATGCAACAACGGTGCATGGGTCAACGCGTGTTTAAGTGCATCAAAAGATTGTTGGGCAATCTCGTCCCAAAAGAATTGTGCGTTCTGTTTCAACAACCGTGTAAAACCTTTAGTGACCTCGGCGTAGTTTGGGATGAATCGGCGTAAAAAGTTCGCTTTCCCTTGCAAACTTTGGAGTTGGCGCAAACTCGAAGGAGGAGGCAATTTGATGATAGCCTCGACTTTCGAGGGATCGACGCGAATGCCGGCTTTTGAAACAACAAATCCCAGCAATCGACCTGTTTCTATACAGAAAACACACTTGTGGGGATTCAACCGAATTCGATAATGCCTACACCTCATAAAGATTGCTCGTAGATGGACAAGGTGATCAGCTCGATGTAAAGAATGAGCAGGCAAATCATCGAGATAGGGTTGCACAATGTGCTTGATGTCATGAAATGCATAAGACATCGCCCGTTGAAAAGTAGCCCCGGCATTCTTAAGCCCAAAAGGTAATTTGCAATAAGCAAATGTCCCCCATGGACAAATGAATGCCGTTTTTGGTTGGTCGGCAGGTAGAATATTGATTTGATTATAGCCCGAAAAACCATCCATAAAGGAAAACATTTCACTTCCGGCACAATCATCAATAATTTGATCGATATAAGGCGTAGGATAGTTGTCTTTTGGACAAGCTCGATTTATATCCCTATAGTCGATACAGATTCTTATTGTTCCTTGTTTCTTGTTAACCGGAACAATATTCGATACCCAATCCGTTAACGGGATCGGATAAATGAAACCTGCTTTCAACAGCTTTTCGACTTCTGCTTTAATCGCAGCCGCTTTTCGAGGGTGAATCTGACGCAACCGTTGCCGGACGGGTTTAGCATCCGGGTAGGTCTTTATTTCATGAACAACAATGGCAGGATCGATTCCCGGCATTTCCTCGTAAGACCAGGCAAACACATCGCGGAATTCTTGGAATAGGGCCTTGTAAATTTGGATTTCTTCTTCAGTACATGCGGCACCTATATGAATGTTCTCCTCAATTCCGGGCTTCACTGAAATATCAATGGGAATAGTACGAGAAATATTCCCTAAATTCAGCTCTGAATCAGAATGTTTCGTTGGATCCTGAGCGTCTTTGACATATTCAGCGGTAAAGATAGATGAAAAATCATTTTCAAATGCATCATCCTTAGGTAAAAACGAAGATCTGTGATGGAGATCCTCCCATGGTAGATCATCTACACTTAGGATTTCGCGAAGTTGTTCGTCAGATGACACGACTTCGGGAAACGCTATCCGTTCTAAGGTTGAGGTGAAAAGTGATTCTTCACTGACCACATTCATTTGGTCGATTTCGGTTGAATGCAAGTCGGTAAAAGACATGACAGCTTCATAAGCAATTTCATATGGACTCAAAGGCATAGCATCACCGAATGAGTCTATCTCAGAGTCAGATGGGACAATCCAAGGATCGTCATAAATAATGTTTTCTGATGTAATCATATGAATTGTCACAAATGAAGGGTCTACGTTGAGTGGAGGGAGAGGAAAAGTTCCCAGTAAACCGGAATCCTTAACTAAACCTACACCAACGTCCCTATAAGGGATTGTCGTTTTACCGACATGCTGGATACTCTCTGAAGAGGCTGGGTCGGATGAAAAGTATGTCAGCTGATCAATAGTCACGATCTTACCGTTATGTGGAAACTTGATTATTCTGAAGACCGATGAAACAACCGCTGTCATAGCATATGACCAACTTCGACCCAAAAGAAGGTTGTAGTCTAGAGGGGCATCAACCACTTCCACATCCAGACTAACGGTTTTACCTTCTACCCCTATAGGCAATTCTTGTAGAATACCAAACGGACGGAACCCACGGCCATCAAAGGCCTTAAGGATGGTGGGGGATTGGTTCAACGAAGGAGAACCAAGGGATCTCCAACATTGAATCGACATAATACACGTAGAAGCTCCCTCATCAATCACAGTCCGATGAATAGGCCTGTTTTTGACTATCACTGGAATTTGGAAAGCCATTTGATGGGGGAGACGCGGTGTACTATTTTCTAGATCGAAGATCATTAGATTTGGATCCTGAACATCAACAGCTCCGATAGCCGACAAAAGCAATTTTCGTTGTGCTGGGCATGATTGCAGCACTTCTAATGCCGACATTGCTGAGGGTGAAACAGCTAAGTCCTCAACAATGTTGTAATTCTGGGCTGCTCTCGCATGTGGATTGAAAGCAGACCTTCGAAGTACACCCTTGGCGGGCGGCTTAATCACTAAGTCTGGGTTAGGTTTTTCGATCTGTAGTGGATCGAAACCAGGAGCTGAGGTTGATGGGTTAGAGTGAGAAGATTCTGCTTCTTTACCATCAACAAGATTCTTACTACCATAATCTTGCGATCGAGTCGCAATCCTCACATGAGACATCATCAAAATGGGTTCTTCACTGGCATTCGAAGAAGAACCTATCATCTTATTCTCCTGCTCCGGAAATGGATTTTTTAACACAGCAGGAGTGGGAGCACCTTTGACTATTTTCACAACCTCGGCCCGATGAGGGCAATCTCTCGTAAAATGATCCTCTTCACAAATAAGACAAGGATATCGAGGTTTGCGCTTTTCGTCATTGGTTTCCGACTTTTCTGTTTTCTCCTTCGGAGCCTTGTCTGCTTTAGCCTTCTTCTTTCCTTTCTTCTTTCCACCGTTTTTTGATTTGGCCGTAGATGACTCTACAGCGTGAATATCGGCGGTAAGTTCAGGAGGAGAAGACTCTCCTGTCGGAGAATCAGGCAAAGTGATAATTGGAGTATTCAAAGCCTTGGAAGACTTCTTCTTGCTCTTCGTAGTCACGATACCAATCATACCATCAGCGGCATGAGATCCCGAAGGAGCAGCAGCGATTTGATTCGACTTTGGAAGATCCGGAATCTTCTCGTGTAATGTACCCGACTGAGTGTAAACTAAGTCAAGGTATTGTGCCTGAGCAATGACTTGCTCCTCAGTAACTACTCCGGCCTTAGCTACATCTTCAGTAATCTTCGGTAATAATGATTTAACAAACCATTCAGCTAAGATTTGGTTCGGGATAAAAACTTTCACTAACCTCCTACGACGTCTCCACTCATGAATGTGATCAGAAATATACGTGGACGTCGATTGTTTTAGTGAAGTTAATAACTCCGTGCCGTTATCGTATCTGACCGGCAACTGAAAGTGAGTTAAGAACGACGTAGCTAACTGACTAAAGTTGTAAAAAGAGGCCCGTGGTAACTCAATGTACCACTTGGCCGCGAGACCAATGAGTGTACGCTGAAAAAGACGTAAGCGGATGGAATCATCTGAGATAGAATTCGAAGCACACCAGAGGTGGTAAGTCATCACGTGATTGGACGGATCCTCTCCAGACTTACCTTCAAACTTGGGTATATCACTGGGCAACTTGTTTGGCATTGGCGGCCAGAACGGAAGATATTGAATTGGATCGTTCGTTAGGCGCGTCAAGTCTGGTAAATCCAAAGTTGCGATAAACGGTAACTGCCGGTTAGGATCTCTAAAACTCTGGGTCACAATACCAGCCCCAGGAGGAGGATATCCAGGATAACTAGGAACAGGAGTCGCATTTGGGATATTATATCCTCCTGGAAAACCAGGATTAACCGGACCGTACTGGGGTTGTTGAGGTTGTTGATAAGTGTACCCAGGATACGGTTGATACTGGTAAACCGGTTGTTGGACAGCTTGCCCATGTTGGTACTGTCCCTGGTACGGAGGTTGAACAAATTGAGGTTGAGTAGTAACAACCGTACTTATACCAGGCTGACCTATAGGCATCTGGACCGTGGTTTGAATCGTAGATCCAGACAACGGTAAAGATGTCTGAGGTGTGGTAACAGGGACAGTAGAAACTGGAGCCGTCGATACTCCAGAAGTAAGTATGGTAGATGTAGCGGTAGTTGCAGCAGCCGTTTGGGATGGAGTACTAGGTGCAATTGGCGGCTGAGTAACTACCGAAGTTACAGAAGTTTGAACATTTGGCTGGACAGGTTGCGGTTGCTGGGTTGGACCAGAAACTACGGGTTGTCCAGCTTGAGGAATCATCTGTACACTTGGCTGCAACACCTGTTGACCCTGTGATGGATCCCATACTAACATTCCAGGGTATTGACCCGTAACAGGTTGAGGATACTGAGATCCATAACCGAATTGAGGGTAGGATTGATAATTGTAAGGTGCAGTTCCCATACTTGGAACATATGACTGACCTTGAGGCGGTTGATAACCTTGACTCGAGTATTGACCTTGAGGTTGATAACCTTGAGGTAAATACTGATACTGGGGTTGACCTTGACCTTGAGGTTGGTACCCTTGAGGTTGATAACTTTGGGGTTGATACCCTTGAGGTTGCCATCCTTGAGGTTGCCATCCTTGAGGTTGATATTGATACTGAGGTTGACCCTGGGGTACATATTGAGGCTGGGGTTGACCTTGAGGCGCGTATTGCACCATAGGTGCATACTGACTTTGAGGTTGCCCCCCAGACACGATTTGTGTACCTTGAGGTTGCCCCCCAGGCGTTAACTGCGGTTGCCCCCCAGGCGGTAATTGGCCACCTTGAGGTTGAGAAACGGGAACTGAACCTGACATCATGTAAATGTCTCCTACACCCAATGGTACATTACCACTGTTTCCAATTAATAACCCACGATCAACGGGTTGAGGAGATGCCCCCGCAAAGGTACCAGAAAGAGATTGATACCCAGTGGGAACAGAAGGACCGCCGTGTAAAAAAGATTCAGGACTTTGAGTAAACACGGACGACTGACCAGTCATATTTACAGGAGTGTAAATACCTCTAGGTGGAAAAGGAGTACGAGGTGGAGAAAAACCTACCCCTGAGTTGTCCAAATAATTGGTTAACGAAAGGTACCAAGTAGTACTTCTAGGAGGACTGTAAAAGATGGATTCACGCTCCCTTAGATCAATAGTAAGTTGACCTTCAAGGTTAGAGACACCTATATCCTCCTCTGGAGCAAGTTCTTCTATAGCAATCAAACCAGTAGGAAGATTTTCGGTGATAATTCTTTCTATTCTTGGTGAATCTGGAACACTAGAAGTTGGAGTAACAGGTTCAGATATTTCAGGTTCTTCGCCTGTATCACTAGCAGACGAAAAATTACCGACAAGCTCAGAAACTGAAACAGCTTCGGGATTATACCTGTCTCTAAACTTTGGTAATCTGGATGGACTACCAAGGAAGATTCTCCTTCTTCAGGTGAACCTACTCTACTGTCACTAGGAGGAGTTACAAGGACCTTTAAACCTTCTAAATTACCCGGGTCGTCTCGAGGAGGTGATCCCCTAAGTCTACGGGATCTTCTCAACAATTCGGCCACAGAAACAACTTCAGGAGACTGGCCCCGAAGTCTACGGGACTGTCTCGGTAATTCCGCCACAATTAAAGATTTTTAACTACAACACACGAAAACAAAGTAAAAATTTCAAATCAAACCACCTAAAGTCTTCTAAAGAAGCAAACAAATTTGAAGCACACGCCTAAAGAATCTAGAGCGTCAAACCAAACACAAACAGTAGTCTTCCGGACCAAAAGCGCTAGTTGGTGATGAAATCCAACCTCGCTGGATTCAGTACAGAAATGGCGGGTGGAACAGTTACCCCGGCAACCTGCTTAATGAATAGACCGGCACAAGTTCCTCCACTTTAACCGTCTCGAAGTGAAGTGAACCCCCCGGAAAATCCAAGTGAGTATAACCGACGTCTGCTCCAGGTACAGTGGGACCTTCCCTCCACCGTCACCTCGGTAGAACCCTAAAGATTATGGTCACTAAAGTTACCAATCACAACAATTACACCTGGGGGAACAGTCTAAACTCCGACAGCACGCAAGGGCAGAGTAACAAGCTCAATCCCCTTACTGGCTCCTTGACAGTAATCCAAGGTTTACCGATAAGTGACCCCTGGCTCCTCGACAATGGTTAATCCGAGGTTTACCGTTTGTAATACGTACTGTCTGGCGTCGTTCCCAACGAGGGGGGAATGATCCCCTCACTGGTTCGGACACGAGCTCGTGCTTCTCCTTTAAGAGGAGCTTTCCCAGAATGCAATTGAAACAATTGGATTTATTCTACTCAAGATAAACTATCTGTTTGGTTTTGTAGTCTTGGAGAGTTAAGTACTCACCTACTCCAAGACCCTAGCCTAAGCTATGTTGGTGTTTCAGAGCCCTAGAAAAATAAAAATTACTAGATTGATTTTAATTTAAGCGTTACTTTTAAGTTTGTTTCTTAAGTCAAAAGGTGATGGAAGTGAAACCAGTGGTGTGTTGACTCGACTCGAAACCACTACAAAATGCACCTAGGATGATTTACCCACTACTTTACTTTTTCGATGAATTGCTTAACTAAAAAGTTGAGAGAATGCACTTTTTATAAAAGCAACTTCTTAATTAAGGACAATCAAAGAAACAATTCGTTTGTCTTTTCCAAGCATAAAAACATGACCACTCTTTACTTGCACGAAAAAACTCTTTTTCTCTTTCAAAAACAAAAAGCTACTTGAAACAAGACTTTTAAAGAAGATGTTTTTGTATTTTTCCTATTTAACGAAAAACATAAATCTATTTTAATAAAAATCAATTGCAAACTATGAAATCTATGAAAATTCACTCAAAAAACAAAACAAAGCAAAAGGAAATTACCCTAATTAATCCTAATGAGGCAAAGCCAACAATGATTATTCTAAGGTGTTTTACTTGATCACAATCAAATCAAGGACTAGCTTATTGCAGAACCAAAAACTAGTCAAAACAAAACTCTAATCTTTTTGTTCTTTTGTAAAATGGAAATCAACACTTTATAAACAAGTAATTCGAAATTTGACCCAAAAGCCAACTTAAATGGCAAGCTGCTCACACAAGGAGACTTTACGACAGGCCCGACTTCTAAGAAGGCTGACAAACCAGAGAGATCTAAGGTTGGACAACTTTCTACCGTCAAAGTCACTACAGGACCTATTCAAAAATCAAACCCTAGGCCTAAACTTCGTTGAAATCCACTAAAACACTCAAAGCTCACAAAACAAGTTCAGGTGAAAATTTTTGACAGGGTACTAAAGGATCTGGGCAGAAAACACTGAGAAAAAACAAAATCTAAAAGCAATTAAAGCAAAAATGGAGTTTTCCTAAATTCTACAGGAAGACGCAGGCAACCCGTTAGAACAGGCGCGGGCCCGCTCTGTGCAAACGGCAACAGCGCGTCCAAAGACGCACTGTGCAGCACTCAGAGGGTGCGTCTCTCTGGAAAAGTTAGCGCGTCCAAAGACGCACTGTGCAGCACTCAGAGGGTGCGTCTCTCTGGAAAAGTTAAGAAAAACCAAATCTAACTAAATCTAAAGCTAAGCCACCCAAATACTAATTCTCACAGTCAAAAACCAGAAAATAAAAATGATTTTCTCAGAGCAAAGTTCACACAAAGGAAAAGACTTTCTCATTAATGGATTCCCCAGCGGAGTCGCCAATTTGTCGTGGCGGAAAAAGTCGTTTGTGCGGGCACAACTGACCTCCCTAGGAGTCTAAACTCTCTAGCGACAAACAAGACAAAATGGAGCAATCTTTCTCTAAATACATCTTTTAAAATATGAATACTACAAGTGTTTAGGCTTACCTTATTCCAAAACGCTGTTGTTGTAGTCCGTCCTTGCCGATCCAGATGAGCTCCTCCTTCACATCAATTCCTGCAACCACAAACAATCAAACAATTACCAAGCACTTGCATCTCATATAATAAAACATATATTCAACATGCAGACCAAGGAACACATGAAATAACTCATTAACACAAGCTATTGAGAAAAATGAACCAGTTTGTATTAATAACGAAACAAAGAAACTCTTACAACCTGGCCTTGGTGTTGTACAAGTTCCTCCTAGGGTCCATCAAGGGTTTTCCTCTACTTTGACAAAGCTCACCCACTTCCAAGTAGAATCAAGCAAAGACAATCTCTCCTCACAAGGTTCTAAATGGGAGTCCTAATTCCTGCAGAATTTACCCAAAGAAAATGTATAGCTTCAACCTCCCCTCCTTCTGGCTCAATGCCTTTATTTATAGTGCTGTAAAGAGGTTATTCAGGTCCACCATCAATGGGATAATCCCCCTCTTTGGGTGGGATAGCTCCCTTATTGATGGGATAAGTTCCCCCTTAATAGAGATACATGAACCAACTGGAGGCGCATCCATTTCATCAAACCGACCTCTAGAAAGTTCTAGAAGTAACCACAAGTAACTTTTTTAAGATGAAACTTGCGCATTTTGCCTTTTACAGAAGGACGCACCTGTCCTTTGACATACAGAGCGTCCAAAGATGCAGACTTTGTGAACATTGTGAGCGTCCCCGCAGGTAAGGCTTGAGAGAACCTGCGACCCCAGAGATAAACACATTTTTTACAAGACTTTCTCTCTTCTTTGAGTTTGAGATGGATAGCAGAGGCATAAGACTTGCCTAAAAAGGGTAGTATGACTGTTGATTTGAGCCATACTAACTGTAAGTAGTCATGGTGATATTTTTTAGTGTAACAGCCTCTAATTCCTGATGCGATTAATATCTACCCTTGTGCTAGGGGTTTCTTTATAGTAGATTTTGAAAACCGTGAAAGCAGACAATGTATTCTAGATTCCGGCCCTTGGTTTTGGGAAAAATCAGGCCTATTCATGAGGCCATGGAACCCATCATTCGATCCTTCAACAATAGTCATAACCTCAGCACCAGTTTGGGTGAGATTACCAAACCTACCCTTGCATCTCTGGAATTTCTCTTTGCTAAAAGCCATTGGAAATGTAATTGGGAAATTTTACTACAGGTGCCCAGAAACATAGGAATATGCTAGAACCACCTATGCACGCATCTGTGTGGAAATGGACTTCAGCGCTAGATTCCCAGCTGAAATGCACCTAACAAGTAAAGACTATGTGTGGAACGAGAAGCTCGATTATGAAAGTGTCCTCTTCAGATGTCGATCTTGCTTTGGGACATGCCACCTAGCCAAAAATTGCCCAAAATCCTCCCACATAAATTCTGCTAGGAAAAATCACCACAGATCTACATGGTGGGAAGGAGCACAAAGAGAAAACTACACTGTCATCGAAGAAGAATACTCTCGAGAAAACTCTGAATCAAAAGAATTCAGGCAAGAAAGAAACAACTCTCAAGACATGCAGGGGGAAAACCCTGCCCAACAACAAAAGAGTGAAATCGACAACCCCTCAAGCATCAACAATTATGAGGATTCGAATACCACACAAAAGAAATCTTCATTTAATAGCAAAGCAGATCTCCTAGACCAAACTTCTTCTCCGACTATCTTCAAAAGTATGAATACAATAGACTGCGAAGCTAAGACACCAATGTCCCAAGAACCAGAAGAGATGAAGGAGATGCAAGATAAAGAAAGTTGGAAGATCATGGAGAAAAAAAAGAAAGCTACAACACTAATCTTGCCAAGAAAGACAAGGAACCAGACAATTAGAAACTAAGAAAATTATAGGTCCGATAGACCATTTGGTCTCGGTGGACGTTAACCACCACCATCATCATCATCATAAAGATATACAAAGAAAATCCAAGGCACGGGAACCCCTGTAGCTATACGATCTTGACAACATGGGCCAACCAGAGGATGAAACATGGGATATTTTTGATTAGCTTGCAAAGTTGACATGGAGACATAGTTGGATGATTATGTAAGCATAATGTTAGCATGACATGACACCTTTGAGGGTGTGACACGTGGTATACAAATTCAACATTTTCAGGTACCTAAGTGGGCTGAAAATGAGTGACACATGGCACCACTGAACGAGTGACACATGACACCCCTGTAAATGTGGCATACAAACTGGAAAAGACACGTCACCTTAGAATGGAGACCTAGAATTATTTTAAGTGTGCTCATTAAGTTTTCTCCGGGTTGACGAAGCGTGGACATGCTGTAGTACAAGTTGAAAGATAGGTCATCCCAGATGTTTTCCACTTGGTCCAGATGTGTAGGAGTGGTTATCCTCAGGGGACACATAACCCCATTCAAAGTGACCCATGAAGAAACCAGAGGTTCTCATGCAGGTTTCTATGGGATGCCAAGGCTTCAAGACATGGTGGATGCATAGGTGGAATACGTGATAGGTGATGTGACAATATGAACTAGAGGATACATGGCATGGATTTTTAACATTTTTAGGTGCCCAAGTGGGCCAAATCCAAGTGACACATGTCACCACTCAAGATATGCCACATGGAACAAATGACACAAGGATGAAATCAACAAGATGATGTGGTAGTCCCTCAGAGTTTAGGTTAGGGGTTGTGTTTGACAAAGTTTTTTGTGTATTTGTTTTTCACTGAAAACCTAAAGAAATTTGGGCCTAAGTTGGGACTTAGGGCCAGTAGGGACTTCAGGCCAATTGGAGGAAAATGCTATCACATAGTAGGGAAAGCAGGCCAAACTTTGACCTTTGACCTCCCAAAATGCATTAAAATTCATGCTCAATATTTTTTGTAGTGTTTTTTAGTAATAATGGATTTTGGTCGGTGGAGAACAAAATTCGGCAAAGCCCTGACCTCATTCCACCCCTGAACTCATTGGAGCTTGGTCAAAACTTCTGATTGTATGGGTGAAAGCACTAATAGGTAGGTTCTCTAGTAGTAGTTAGTAAAAACCAATAGTCGACATATTTTTAGCGACAACAGGAACAAAATTGGCGTTATATTTAGCAATTTTTCCAAATTTGGTGATTGCCAAATTTATAAAAGTTATGCTAAAACCTGTAAAATTTCATAATTGCAAATTTGGATAGTTTAACTCATATTTTATTAAAGAGACAAGAGATAAGGGTTTGAGGAATTTAAGACCACATTCAGAAGACTTGATAGAAGTGGTAGATGAACAAAAATATGAAGTCATGCAAGAAAAAGAGATGAACTTAAATCAAAGTTCAAAAACTAAAAATATAAGTTCAATTTGTTTATAAGTAGAATAAAATTTGCAAGAGCAAGGGGGTTAAGGTATGAGTGTAGGCATGTTGAAGAATTGTTGCTGCTGGTGTGTATGGTTATTTTATCAATGATTAGATATCGCTGAAGGTGATTTTATGGTGATTGGGGTCAGTGATTGAAGTAAGAAATTCATTTGTTTGTAAGGAAGTTTCCTTCATGGTTTGAGTTTGAAAATGGAATGAGAGATGAATCAAGGAGGTCAAGCAAGTAGCAACTTTCAGATCAGGGGTTGTAGCTCCTTCCAATAGTGGATGGTAAATAGTTATGGGTTGGATCTCATTTCAGTAACAACTGATAAATCAAGGGTTGTTTCTCCTTTCATTAGTAGTTGATAAATTAGGTAGTAGTGGCTTCCTTTTGGTTGCAGCTAGAGAAATTTGTTACAACAAGTATAAGCTTGCCTTTGTTAAGTAAATTGAATAATCTATGGGTTCTATTTGTACTTATATTTATTCTTGTGATGCTCATATGAATTATTACTGAAGTGTTTATTGGCGTCCTAGTATTCTTTACTAGAAGTAATAAAGTTTTACAATTTCCACAATACTGATTCACCACCCTCCAAGTATTGTCATGGTTTCTAACAGGGAGAATGGGAGAGGTATGATAATGCTCAAGAGGTATGGGAAAAGTACCCATATAGAGCCCTCATAAGTAACCACATAGCCAAGAGGGGGCCCCAAATTTGCAAGTAGGTGATTGGTTGATTATAAGGAAATGAGTAGAGATTGTGGTGGTATGCAACTTGTAGAAAGGTGTGTGTGCATCAGTAACATGTGGAATGAACCATAACATGTTAGGTCCCTATACTAATAGTGTAGCCCCTTATCGTTATTAGTGAAACCCCCTTAATGTATTGTTGTGCCCATGTAGTCCCCATATTGTTATTATTGTGCCCCATAGAAGCCCCACTATTGTTATTGTTGTGCCCTTACAATATTATTGTTATGTAGAATCTGATTATATTGTGACCCATTAGACTCCTATATATAGTAAGGAGGTCTTATCATTTGTATCATCAAAGAGTTGTTCATTTGTGTAATGTAAAGGAGGTTTCCCCCTCAAAGCGGCTAATTTTTAAGTCATTGATCTATCTCTTCTTCTATTTTGTGAGTTGGTTGCATAACATTTGGTATCAAAGCTTTGGATTCTGGGTTTTCGTTGCTTCAAACATGTCATCATGGAATTTTAGCTATAAATTTTGTTTCTACGAGTTTCAGAAGCTTAAATTAAAACCCATTTGATCCGAAATATTTATTAACCATGTTTCCTAGCTTTAGATCTTGTCTCCCTATATTTTCAGAGATATGAGCTGAGGAAGTTAGGGTTTTTATAGGTTCTTGAACTCCATCTCAAACAAGTGACCTAGGGAAAATCATCATAATTTTCTCTTTGAGCATCAGATTTAAATTTCATAAAACGTAATAGTAAAAGGACAAACTGTAGCTTGTTGGGTATTGTTTTCAGGGTTGAAGGTCAAAACAGTGACACGTGGCACATCGTACAAGTTCGCTCTACTGAATTAGTCTATAATCAGGCCATCGTGGGACATGGGGCATAAATATTTCTTGAAGAATACGATCTCAATCAGACTTGTGGGGTTAGAAAGAGGAATCAGAGCGCTACCAGAGGATGAAATTCTAGAACTTGGAGATCCAAAATTACAGTTACAGTTGTTTCAATATCAAGCTCCTAAAAGCAAGAAAAAGAATGACTTGAATCAAGAAAATAGAAACACCTAGTAAGAAAAATTGGATGGATGATTTGAAGAATGAAATCAAAGCTAAGATAAATGGTTTTATATATGGCATGGAAGCTAATATTGATGGTATAGAAGAAAAATTGAAAGGAAACATGTAAGATATGAAGAAAGACATGAAAAGTTTGAAGGAAGGTTGGACAAAGTTGCTACAAGAAAAGCTTCCTAATGACGAAAAGGTAGTAGAGGAAACTCATAATGAGAAAAAAATAAATGTTAATCATGATTTCATAGAATGTAACGTTGGAGTGAAGACCGACCATATTCCAAAGATAGATATGAGGAATTTTTATGGCAAGGATCTGGTAACTTGGATACTAGAGATGGAGAAATATTTTGATCTACATGATGTGCAACCCTCACAAAAGGTACGTATTGCAAAATGGCTTTCATTTTTGGATTTTTCATGGAAAAATATGGATTCCCTCACATGGCTAAGAAATTTTGACAGGTTTTGAGCTTCCAAAAAGGTCAAAAACACCTCAAAAATGACCTTTCTTTCCCTTTGTGGACACACAGGAAGCAGTCTTGGGAGAACTCAATTTTGGATGGGAAAATGGAGGCCAAATTCAGAAATTCCACTTGTTTTGGAAAGTAGACAGGAATACCTTTTTAACAAGCCAATTTGGAGAAAATTTTGTGCATGGGAAGGCCTCCAAAATCAGTTGCAAAAGGGCGCTACGCATAGGGAAATCAATGCGGCACATTGGAGGAAATTTGCTCATTTTGGCCAAAAAACTTTGTTTTTCGCCTAGTTTCTTCACAGTTTGACTTTTCTCTTTCTAATCGTCAAACTGATGATGTAATTTAATGTGACTTGATGGATTTTGATGTAATTATGCTAAATTTTCACTCATAGAGGTGGATTCATCATGAAAAAGTAGTTTGCAACTGAATGAATCAGTTTCCTAGGTTTTAGAGGCATGCTATTCCACTACCTACTTTTTAGTTCTTAGTTTAGATCTTGTTGAAATAGCTCCTAAACTCATGAGCTCGACCCCTAAAGCCTATAATGAGTTGTTTGATGCCTATATCTAGTAGTTTTTCAGTCATTGAGAAAGGTTGGACTCTTGTGAATGCTTTGAGCATTGTTGTACACTCTTTTCAGCAGTTTGGCTAAGGAATTGACCAGGGTTTGCAACACTTGATGGGATTATTGTGGCATCTTGATTTGGTATTGTGTTTCCTTCTATAATTGCAAGTTTACATGTGTTTTATGTATGCCATTATCTGTCTTTACTTCATATTAACTAAATCAAACAAGGATAAAGGTAGAATACATTGAAATTGCAGTGCTCTACCTAGGGCTTGTTTAGTTATCTATGTTTTAAGCTGTTTGAAGAGGATCCCTGAGACTCTCATGCCCTCTCCAACTTCTCACCAGTCTAAAATCTCTCCATTTCACTCAATTGTGAAGTTCTAAACCATTTTCCTACCTCGCCCCATAGAGATCTCTACAAGACTGTGTCCATTCCCCGGACCCAAATCTGCATTTCACAATTGAGCCAGCAAACCCATCTTAAATTCAATCAAACACCTCTGTACACATACCTAGCCTAAAATCAGTCATCAAATCAGTCATCTCAAGCTTCATTGGCCATATTTTCTGAGATTGATAAGGAGAGAGCCCTCTCCCGACCTGGTAGGGCTAGCTACCAGGTTAAGTGTGGTTTGATGTTACCCTAGATCTTTCCTTTCTCAGCCTGAGGTAGATTTAGGCCCTAACATAGTGGCGACTCCACTGGGGTATTGAAAGTTTATTATCATTGTTTTGATTTGTAGACTACAGACGGAGCCTAAAGTTAGCCAGATAGCCTTGGAAACGCTCTTGCTTTGCATTAGCGAAAGTAGATGAATGCTGCTTCAGTAAATATCTGGTCTAGTTTATAAACTGAAAAACTGATCTAAACGATTACTCCAGTAGCACTAAGTAATTCTAGACTTTGGATGATGAGTTTAGAATTAGATAGGCTGAACAAATTGATTTTGTCCATTTGATTTTTGGGATTAATTCAACACACTGGCTTCCAGATGATATACCAGAGCCAATCCTGATCCTGATCCTCCTCCTGTGTATGAAAATCCAAATCTCATCCCAAGAATTCTTCGACAAGAAGGTTCTGTGATTCCCGTGTTTAAATATGTTGGGTCCCTATAATACTAGTAATTACCCCATTACTATTGTAGTTATACCCCTTATTTATATTGTTGTGCCCCTATTACCCCCATATTGTTATTTCTGTGCCCCATAGAATCCCTCTATTATTATTTTTGTGGCTTTATATTATTATTGTTAGGTCGGCTGGATTATATTGTGACTCCTTAGACTCCTATATATAGAAAGGAGGTTTTGTCATTTGTATCATCCAAGAATTGTTCATTTATGTAATGTAAAGGAGGTTGCCCCCTCGAAGAGGCTGAATTCTAAGGCGTTGATCTCTCTTTTCTATCTTTTCTTGAGCTGGTTTCATAACATTTGGTATCAAAGCTTTGGATTCTAGGGTTTCGCTGCTCCAAACAGGTCATCGTGGCATTTTCGCTATAACTTTTTTTATGTGATGTTTCAGAAGTCACAAAAAAAACCCATTTGAGAAGAAATTGTGTTGAACCTTGGGTCCAAATTTTAGAGCTTTTCGCGTGATATTTGCGGAGATATGATCTGAGGAAGTTGGTCTTTTTGCAGACTCCTGAATTACACTCAAAACAGGTGACCTGGGGAAAATCGTCATAACTTTCTTTCTGAACATCGGATTGAAATTTCGTAAGAAGGTACAGAAATAGGACAGACTGTAGTTTTCTTTTATATATTTTTCAGAGTCAAAGGTTGAAACAGTGACATGTGGCACTTCGTACAAGTTTGCTCTACTGAACTAGTCTATAATCAGGTCACTGCGGGAGATTGTGCATAACTCTTTCTTGGAGAATCCAATTTGGATCAGACTAGTGGCATTGGAAAGAGGACATAGAAGGCTACTATAGGTCACAATTTCAGAACTGGATGATTTGAAATTACAGAGATACATCAGATTCAATATCAGGCTTCTACAAAGTAAAAAAAGGTGTGTAGTTTTTTTTTAATTTTTGCATAAGCTTGGTTTGAAGGAATTCAAAGGGCATAGTAAAGCATTATTATCGGTAATTGATGCCCCGAGGAAAGAAAATGCAAACACCTAGTAAGGAACCTGAAAGCTCTAGCATGACTCATGAAGAAGAGGAAGAAATGCTACATGATATATCAAAATTACAAGAACAAGTGCAACAAATGTCACGCTCACAAAAGCTAACAGATGCTAAGATAAATGGCGTGGAATCTAAGATAAAGGGCATGGAAGCTAAGGTGAATGGCATGGACGCTAAAATTGATGGCATGGATGATAAGATGGAAGAATTGAAGATAAATATGAATAAGTTGCTACAAGAAATGGTCACTAAGGGTGAAAGAGTACTAAAGGAAACTCATGATGAGAACAAAAGAAATGTTAATCATGATTCCATAGACTCTAATGTTGGATCGAAGACTCACCATGTTCCAAAAATCGATATGAGGAAGTTTGATGGCAAGGATCCCGCCACATGGATATTACAGATGGAGCAATTCTTCGATCTCAATAATGTGCAAAACACACAAAAGGTACGTATGGCAACTTTATATTTGGAACCAAATCAGTTTGTATGGTATCAATGGCTTTGTTCTCGTAAACAATTTATCACTTGGGCAATTTTTACGGAAGAATTGATAGCACATTATGAGGATACAAAAAGCAACACTTTTTTTAGCCAATTGATAAGTCTCAAACAAAAGGGTTCAATAATGGAGCACATTGAGGAGTTCCAAAAATTGAACATAAGGGTAAAAGATATTCCAGAGGAGCATAGGATTGATGTGTTCATAGGGTCTTTAAAGGATAATATCCAACATGATGTGCGCCTTTGGGAACCTGATTCATTAGAGAAGGCATTCAGGTTAGCAAGAAAAATGGAAAGCAAAATTATGGCAACTAGGAAGCATACCATTCACAACTATAAAGACGGAAGTGTTGTTGCCCATAGTCTTCCACAACCTACAAGGTTGACACCACAACAATTGGAAGAAAAAAGAGCAAAAGGGCTTTGTTACAATTGTGATAGCAAATACACAAAGGGTCATAAGTGTGCTGAGAAGAAATTATTCTACATAGATTGTGAAGAGGAAGAAGAAAAGGAGCAAGAAAGGTCAAAAGAAGAGGATATATTCCAGGAACAAAGCCTAGATGAAGAACAAATAAATCCGACCATATCTTGTAATGCATTGGCAGGAATTACCACTCCTCAAACCATCAAGATAGAAGGACAAATCAAGAAGAAAAAGGTAATAGTGTTGATTGATTCAGGAAGCACCCACAATTTTATTCATTGTAGGGTAGCAAAAGAATTGAATTGCTTCCTATATCCAGCACCAGAGTGTCAAGTGATGATTGCAAATGGAGGAACAATAAATTGTTCTGGAAAGTGCCATAATATCAAGCTATCCATGGGAGAATATGTATTGACTAGCCCAATGCTTTCCATTCCAATGGGAGGTGCTGATGTTGTACTAGGAGTCCAATGGCTACAATCCTTGGGTACAATAGCTTTTAATTTTCAAGAACTTTTCATGAAATTTTCTGTGGAAGGAAAGGAAGTTGAATTAAGGGGTATTGCAGGGAAACCAGGAAAGATAATCAGCTCTAATGGCATGACAAAGCTTCTAAAAAAGGAGCAAAGAGGTGTAATTGCACAATTATGTTCGCTAGATGTTTCCACATTGGAATCATCTATTTCTCCAGATCTCCAAAAAGTCCTGGACAATCATTCCAAGGTATTTGAGACTCCCAAAGGTCTCCCACCTATGCGTGATCATGATCATGCTATTCATCTGATTCCAGGAAGTGTTCCTCCAAACATCAGGCCGTACAGATATCCATATGTCCAAAAAAGTGAAATTGAACGTATGGTTGCAGAAATGCTAGAGGCTGGTATAATTCAACCGAGTCAAAGTTCTTTCTCAGCTCCAGTAGTATTGGTGCACAAGAAGGATGGATCATGGCGCATGTGTCCAGATTATAGGGAGCTCAACAAGCTCACTATTAAAGATAAGTTCCCCATTCCTGTCATTGATGAATTACTGGATGAATTGCATGGATCAATTTACTTCACCAAGTTGGATCTTCGTTCGGGATATCATCAAATCAGAATGAAGATTGAAGACATTCCGAAAACGACATTTAGAACTCATGAGGGTCATTATGAATTTTTGGTCATGCCTTTTGGCCTTACCAATGCACCTTCAACATTTCAAGGTTTGATGAATTCAATTTTCAAACCATTCCTTAGAAAATTTGTGTTAGTATTTTTTGATGATATACTAATCTACAGCAAGTCTTGGAAGGATCATGTTGAACATGTTGACAAGGTGCTACAACTATTGGAGGAGAAACAATTATATGCAAAAAGATCCAAATGTTTCTTTGGAGTCCAGGAGGTGGAATATTTGGGTCATATTGTATCTCATGAAGGAGTTAAGGTAGACCCTAGCAAAATTAAAGCCATTAAGGAATGGAAAATCCCCACATCCATAAAGCATCTGCGAGGATTTCTTGGGTTGACAGGGTATTATCGCAAGTTTGTTAAGAATTATGGGAGAATAGCAGCACCTCTAACAACATTATTGAAGAAAGATTCATTTTCATGGACTCCGGAAGCAACAAAGGCCTTTAAACATCTTAAAGAGGCAATGTGCCAAGCACCGGTCTTAGCTACACCGGACTTCACAAAAACCTTTATTGTGGAATGTGATGCTTCAGGAAATGGAATTGGTGCTGTTCTAATGCAAGATGAAAGACCCATTGCTTTTGAAAGTCGTCCAATCAAGGGAAAGTTTTTAAGAAAAGCTATTTATGAGAAGGAAATGTTGGCAATACTCCATGCACTTAAGAAATGGCGACCCTACCTAATGGGAAGACACTTCAAGGTAAAAACGGATCATGATAGCCTTAAATACTTTTTAGAACAAAGATTATCCTCTGAAGAGCAACAAAAGTGGGTCACAAAGATGTTGGGTTATGACTTTGAAATCATCTACAAAAAAGGGAAGCAAAATGTGGTGGCAGATGCACTCTCAAGAAAGGATGAGGATGTGGAAGCATTGTTGTGTGCCATTTCTATTATCCAACCAGATTGGATAAACGAAGCAAAGGAGGAATGGAAGAATGACGAAGAAGTGTGGGCACTTATTCGAAAGCTACAACAAGATTCCAGTACTTCTGATACATTTAGCTGGAAAAATGATTCGTTATGGTACAAAGATCGCTTATACCTCTGTAAGAATTCCCAGCTAAAACAAAAGATTCTTATGGAATTGCACACTTCTCCCTTAGGAGGGCACTCAGGATTTTTAAAAACTTACCACAGGGTTAAGAAGGAATTTTTTTGGGATGGCCTTAAATCAGATATTCAAAAGTTTGTGGCAGAATGTTTGGTTTGCCAACAAAATAAAGTTGAAACAATTAAGACACCAGGTCTATTACAACCTTTATCCATTCCAAGCCAACGTTGGGAGGAGGTTTCAATGGATTTTATCACAGGTTTACCCAAGTCTGAGGGAAAGAGTGTCATCATGGTGGTAGTTGACAGACTTACCAAGTATGCACACTTTTGTGCATTATCACATCCATTTAAAGCCAGTACAGTTTCTACTGCATTTATGGAAACAGTTCAAAAGCTACATGGAAACCCAAAGATTATTGTAAGTGACAGAGATCCCATTTTCACTGGAAATTTTTGGACAGAATTATTTTCTTGTCTTGGTACTCAGTTAGCTCATAGCTCATCTTATCATCCTCAATCTGATGGGAAAACTGAGATAGTAAACAAATGTTTGGAAGGATATCTTCGTTGCTTTGTATCTGATAAACAGACACAATGGGTCAAATGGTTGCCTCTGGCTGAATGGTGGTATAACACTTCCTTCCATACAGCAAAAAAAATGACCCCATTTATGGCACTTTATGGGTACCAACCACCATCAATCACATCATATTTAAGAGAAAATTCTAAGGTTCAAGCAGTGGAACATCACATCGAACATCAACAAGTCCTCCAACTCTTAAAGGATAACCTCGTGTTGGCACAAAATAGAATGAAACAACAGGCAGATCAACATCGCAGTGAAAGAAGTTTTGATGTAGGTGATTGGGTATTCCTACGGCTACAACCATATAAGAAAATGTCCCTAAAGCAAGCTAAGAAGGATAATAAATTATCACCAAAGTATTATGGTCCGTACAAGGTGTTGGAAAAGATTGGTACTATGGCATACAAATTGGAGCTTCCTGCAGCTTCTCGATTGCACCCAGTTTTCCATGTTTCATGTTTAAAGAAGGTTATAGGCGACAAGCTCCCAGTTCAAACAATATTGCCAGAACTTGACGAGGAAGGAAAAATTATATTGGAACCGGAAGCAGTCACAGAAACAAGAACTCGACAGCTACGAAATCGATCAATTTCAGAGTATCTTATCAAGTGGAAGAACTTATCCGCTGAAGATTCCACATGGGAGGATGAGAATTTTATGCAGAAGTACCCAGAACTGCTCAAGCGTTGAGGACAACACTTTTTTGAAGGAGAGGGGAATGTTGGGTCCCTATAATACTAGTGATTACCCCATTACTATTGTAGTTATACCCCTTATTTATATTGTTGTGCCCCTATTACCCCCATATTGTTATTTCTGTGCCCCATAGAATCCCTCTATTGTTATTTTTGTGGCTTTATATTATTATTGTTAGGTCGGCTGGATTATATTGTGACTCCTTAGACTCCTATATATAGAAAGGAGGTTTTGTCATTTGTATCATCCAAGAATTGTTCATTTATGTAATGTAAAGGAGGTTGCCCCCTCGAAGAGGCTGAATTCTAAGGCGTTGATCTCTCTTTTCTATCTTTTCTTGAGCCGGTTTCATAACAAAATATCATTCATGTCCTATTGTTTTTGAATATCTTGAAGATCTTGAATTTGATGAATGTTTTGATCTGTCATTGTTTGAGACTAAATCTGAAAGTGCTGTTGGCTCCACTGTTTTAAATCCGGAGTTTGTTAAAGATCTTGAAATTGAAAGGGCAAATAGATCAATTGACAGTTACATCTTGAATCTTCAGACTTCCATTGTGGCTTCAAATATTCTCGAGTTCTTAGAATCCACATCAGCAACTCTTGGTTCATCCGCAATTGCATCTAGTTTAGGAATTCCTACTGAAACTCCATTCATTCCCACCATTCCCGTGCAGTCCACTAAATCAGATCAGAGACCTCCTGTCTCTTCTCCCCCATCAACCCCATCAAAACCTAAAAAATCTCGTGTTTCATCCCCTCCATCGACACCTCATACACCAAATACATCATCAACTGCTATCATTGTTCCAACTCCTCCTACATCTCCAAGGCCAGTTGTAAATCCACCTAGAGCAATGGTTGCCCGATATGCACCCCTTGTGTTGCCTCAAAATTTGGATGACATGCCCGCTGACTACCAAAGCAAGATCCCATTGTTTTATGGCACTCCTCAAAGTATTACAACTTAGCAACATGTGGATAGGATGACAAATTTCTTTGATCTTCACGAGATTGATGCCGAAAATGTGACTATGAGATTATTTGTGAAAACTTTTGGAGGTGAAGTGAGGAAGTGGTTCAGAGCTTTTCCGGCTGCAAGTATCACTACATTGAAAAATATTCAGAGACAATTCTTGGATCGCTGGGAGGTAAATAAAAACCCTCTTCAAATTCATTCTGAATATGAGAACATCAAGAGGAATGTTGGTGAGAGTGTCCGAGATTATTGTGCCAGATTCAATACTGTTTACAATGTAATTCTTGCTGATATAAAGCCACCTATGGGTTTGGCTTTGATTAAATTTCCTGATGGCTTCGATCCTGACATGGCTTATCAATTGAGGGAGAGAGATCCGGCAACATTGGAGGACATGTATAAAATTACAGTCAACGTTGAGGCAAATCTGCTGTCCAAGAGGGCTAGAGCAAAGGCTAAAAAGAAGGTAACCATAAAAGAGGAAGCTTCTTCCTCTGATCATTTGCTTCGCAAGATTGAGAAGATGTTTGATAGGCTCACAATTGCTGATAAGCCCAAAGCACAAGTTAGAAATCCAAACTTTCGTGGCCAACAACAACCACAATTCAGAATCAAGCAACGAGAACAGAGAGCACAAGACCAAGCGGCGCAACAGCAAGTGAAGACACCCCTACAACAGAATTTTGGACATGGTCCAGAATTAAATGATGATGAGAACATTATTGGTGAGGAGAATTATTTCTTTACACTTGATGATCTGCCCATTTATATCACCAAAGATGAAGAGTATTCAGAAAGCCCAACTGTACAAAAAGATGAAAATTTCATCTTGGCAAATGAAACAGTTCTTGAAGAAGAGTCTGATGAATATCAGAGGGGATACATGAATGCTTTGATAGCCCAGCAGTGACAATATTCACTCAGGAGTAGAGAAGTTCCCATCAATCCAATTTAGAAGAGGAAGGAAGTGTCACCGCCAAAGAATGATTCTCCCATAGCGCAGAGAAAGGGAAAAGAGACAGCTGATCCTAACACCAGCAAAACACAATCAACAAACGAAAGATCAAATCAGTCAATTGTATCAAAGGAGATGACTGAAAAGAAAGATGCTTAAGTTAAAGAGGTAGAGAGAACATCAGCCTTTAGCTTAGAAAATGAAATTTCTAAGTTGAAAGTGTCAATTCCTTTGACTGAATTAATGAAAACAACAGCTATAAAGGTCAGGTGTCTAAGATTTTGAATTTGGATCCATTATCTGATATGGTAAATGTGGAGGATGATCATCTCGAACTTATGTTTGGCCAGCATTAGAGGGTCAGTCTGAGGACAGTGATGTAGCTCCATTTTACATCAGCCATGATTTTGTATTGCACAATGCCATGTTCGATTTCGGAGCCTCTCATAATCTCATGCCTAAAGCAATGATGGAAAAATTGGGTCTAGATATCACTCGCAAGTATCATGATCTATATTCCTTTGATTCTGGTAGGGTCAGATGCATTGGGCTCATTAAAAATTTGGTTGTCACTTTAGATCAGATCTTGACAAAGAATGTTTTGATGGATGTAGTTGTGGCGGATATTCCTCCTAGATTTGGCATGATTCTTTCTAGATCTTGGGGGGAAAAACTCAAAAGAACATTGTAGCTTGATTTATCCTATGTAACTATTCCCGTGTTCGGTCATTTGAGGAAATTATGCTGGGAGAAAAATATGAAGTACATGATCACTAGCAAGGAGAAACCTCTAAATTATCCAATCAACTATGTACATACTGATTTGGAATATTTTGTTTTATATTTTGATAGTTTTAATGATGTAAATAGTCAAGTAGTTGAAGTAGAAGATATTCCAGAGATCACTGAAAATTTCAAAGCTGTACTAGATCAAGAAAGACGAAAGCTTGATAATACCGCTGAGCAATCAACCTTCCAACAACAGCAAAAAGTTGATGGACAACAAGCAAAAGAAGAAGAGAAAAATGAATTTAAGCATTTGGAAGATGAGGCGGGTTGTGGAGCATGGAATTTGATGGTGCGGTAGGAAGAGAAGGTGCTAGAATTGGCATTTGGATACACAGCCCTACATTTCTTCCAAACAAAGTGCCAAGTAATGTAAGGGTATGTTCATATAAATTGGCTTTTGATTGTTCAATTAATGAGGCTGAATATGAAGCCTTAATTGATGGTTTGAAAATCCTTAAGACGTTAAATGCTAAAAGAATTTCAGTATATGGCGACTCCGAGTTAGCTATCAAGCAAGTGAAAGGTGAATACCAAGCTAAGCATCCTCGCATGCGAGCTTATCAGAATGCGGTGCTAGATATTTTGAGAATGTTTCCAGATTACACTTTGACATGTGTCCCTCGTGTTCAGAATGTTATTGCAGATTCGCTTGCAATAGCTCCAAGTAATTTGAAGATTCTGATGAATTCAAACAATAAGTTTGAAATTCATGTGAAACATCACCCTGCTGTACCAGATAACCAAAGATATTTTCAGGTGTTTCAAGATGATAAAGAGATTGAGGAATTTCTGCAGAATGAAGGCAAATACAAAGTCAATTCTATAGATGGAGAAAATGATGATGGTGAAGTAGATATGGAAGTAAATCAGATGGAAGTTTTGCAGCTCAAGGACAATGTCATTCCTAAAGGTCTAATACCTTTAGAGGAGTTGTTTGATCAGGATGATGTAGCCTGGAAACAAAGCTTGACACCCACCGAGAAAGGAGTTGAAGATGTAAACATTGGATCAACAGAAAATCCTAAAATGGTCAAGTTATCAAAGGCTTTGCCTCCACAGGTAAAGGAAAAATACATTAGTTTATTATCTTCATTTATTGATGTATTTGCTTGGGACTATTCAGATTTGAAGGCATATGATAAGAGTATAATTCAGCACATCATCCCGATCAAGCCAAATCAAAAGCCTTTTCGACAGAAGCTAAGAAGGATAAATCCAAAACTACTGCCCTCAATAGAGAAGGAAGTGAATCGATTATACAAAGCTGGTATAATCATTCCCATAATATTTTCAAATTGGATTTATAATTTGGTGCTCGTGCACAAGAAAACAGGTGAGATTCGATTATGTATTGATTTCAGAAATATGAATAAAGTATCTTTGAAGGATAACTATCCATTGCCCAAGATGGATCACATACTTCAGCGAGTAATTGGAGCATCTCGCATGTCGCTACTCGATGGTTATTCTGGTTATAACCAAATTATGGTCCATGAGGATGATAGATACAAAACAATGTTCACCACTCTGTGGGGAAATTTCCATTATGCCAAGATGCCTTTCGGATTGAAAAATGCTGGTGCGACCTTTCAGCGGGCTATGGATATTGCATTTGCAAATGAGAAAGATGTATTTTTAGTTGTTTATCGTGATGATTTGAAAGTTTTTTCTAATTCAGATGAAGAGTACCTTTATCATTTGAATATTGTATTTCAACGGTGTAGAAAGTATGGCATATCCCTCAATCCAAATAAAAGCTTTTTTTCCATGGATGAAGGCAAGCTTCTCGGTCATATTATATCCAAAGAAGGCATCCACATTGATCCAGCTCGAGTAGAATGTTATAGAAATATTTGGGCACTGCAACCCCAATCAAATATCTCCATAAACCAAGGGCTTCTAAACCCATAAAAGTGTTGTTTCATACCCTAAAGGAACAAGGTCAGCTGATTACATCATCTCCCAGAAGTTCTCCATGAAAAGATACTCATAACTAGTCAAAATAGGACCATACAGACTGCTCCATGCATAGGGTGTGATGCATCTCACCTATTACACATGGGGGGTGTGATGCATACTGGAAAGCCCTTCTGTAGGGTGCGATGAGCAAGAGCAGACAAATGGCAGCCACAGTTTGCTAGGTGGAAACCCAAAGAATCTTCTAGAAACTGCTCATACGAGACTTGCTTCTCTGAATTCGCCTAGGGATGAGTAAGAGATCTAAAATATCCAAGTGGAACCAAGAACTATCAGTGAAATGACACTAATAAAAACCCCAGAAGTTGACTCACTCTCCTGTAAACATCTATATATGAATCCCTCATCCAAGATCTCCAGAAGGCTGGAATTTTGTAATTTGCAAGGAAGTGCTATTGGTTTCTCTTTGAAGCATTGCTGGGTGATCTTTCTTTGTATGAGGTGAAGAGGGATTTCATTTTGGGAGGATGATGCTAGATCAGACAGCTTGGTTGTAATCCTCTCTTCTACTACTTCTATCAATAAAGCTATTTGAGTTGTCCTCCATATGCTTGTATATCTCTGAATCTTGTTTGTGTACGCATTTATATGGTTTTTTTTTTTTTTTTTTGAATAAGACTAATTCTATTAAGATAAGAAATGTATATTACAATCAAGCTCACATGCAAGCGAATCAAAAAAGCATGGGAGCCATAGGTGATAGGCTATCTACCTCGCTCCTTAGAGACAATCAAGGAAAGGGCCATAGAAAACACGGGAATACAAAAAGCTAGAACTAAGCAGAGATATCCACCCCGAGAGGGCAGTTACTGCCACACGACATTTTTTTCCTTTTTTCTTGCTTACTTTGACCCATTTAGTGGAGTTTGGCTGAGCCATAACAAGTTGTAGACTATTCTGCTCTGGCGGCGGAATATCCTTATCAGAGTTTGAGGATGAAGATATATGAGAACGTTTATGAGAGAACTGAGGGGTAGAGGGGACTGTCGGACTGACCGAGGGAGCGTCCAGTGGAATCTCATCATTTTTCCCATTTGCTTCAATTTCCTCCTCATCTGAACTAGAGGAATATGTGTCGTCCATAGGAGGGGGTGGCACACAAGGATTCTAGCTCTTGGATTTGGGTTTGCGTTTCAGGTTCTTCTTTTTGTTGAGGAACTGGGTACATGTACTCTGGAGGTTCCCCGTTTGATGACAATGGTGGCAACGGAAGGCTATATTCTCATAATCCAAGGTTTGTGTCCAGTGGAAATCTCCAATCTTGAGATTGATCTGATCCGACAGTCCTTTGCTGATATCTATTTCTACACAAATTTTGCCGTAGGTGTAGAGTCCATTTTCCTTTCTTGAAGAATCTAAAGCCAGGTAGCATCCTAAAGTGTCTCATATGGCTAAGAAGACAGAGATATGCCATAGATGTGCCAGAAGATTCAGGAGCCTGACCCAAATGGGAAGCTTGGTGATGACAGCTGTAGAAGGGTCAAAGTCTAGAAACCAAGGGGTGAGAAAAAGCCCAGCCGAACCCTAGAACCAAGGGCCTTCCATTAAGGCCTTCTGGTAATCTTCATTTAAGTCGAAAACCACAATGAAGAATCCTTTTGAACATAAGTAGATCTTGATTTTCTTATTCCAATTGGTATGGATCCATTGGTATAGATCTGATGTGCGAGGCCAGAGCCCATTAAATCTGCATATGAGTGCGGATTCTACAAATATCTGGTAGTGATCGTCAATCTCAGGATGAGAGAAATTGATGGAAGGAATTTCCTCTGATTTGTCTACCAAAAATGGCTTTGGAGCCACATTTGGTTGGGCTGCTTTCGAAGAGGACTGTGGGTGGGCAGCGTCTTTGCGGACTGCGTCTTTATAAGAGAAAGAAGGGGTAGAGGAGGTTTGCCCAATGGAACCACCTCTTAAACGAAAGGTAGCCACAATATAAGCGTCCTTATGTATGCTGTAAAAGGAGAGAGGAAGGGGATTCATAAGTTGCTTACCCTTATATAGCAATTTGAGGTAAGAGGAGGGGATCCCCAACCAGCGTTCGAGTTTTTGCAAAAGATCCTGCACGAGATCTGTTGCGCATACCCATTGCATCATCGTCTTGCCCGAGAGTTTGACTTGGATCTGAAATGCATGTGTTTCTTCAGGCAGATTTGGCTGGTTCAAGAAAGGAAATTGCTTCCAACAAGCAACAGGCAGATCCATGTCTAGATTCACCAGTCTTTGAGCATTGACCAGAGCTGGACGAGGGGCACATATGCAGTTGATGTGTATTGCCTTCCTTGGTGCCCTTACATGCCTATCAAGCGGGTTCGGGAAGCCGATCCTTCGCATACGAATGGCAGAGAAGAGATCTGAGGGAACTTCAGGGCTGCTCCTATTTACATTGTGAGCATCGCTAAAAGTGGCGGCATTAGGACCTTCTGGAAAATTAGCCAGGAAAACAACCACGTAGACGGAGACATCATCTATGCCAAGGGGAGCCTTATGCATGGGCATGCATGGGCTTGCAGCCGGCAGATCCAAGTCTGATACCCAGTCGATGAGAATGGCCAGCGTTGGTGTCTCTGCAAGCCGATTTGGTAGGTTCGAGAGGCAGATGCGTTGATGGCTTTCTGCTGAGGTGAGATCTGTAGAACCTCCAAGGTGAGTCTTTGTAGCATAGCGAGCAACTGTGAAGGCGGCGGCTCCAATACCGTCTGATGCAATTTATTTATTTTATTTTATTTATTTATTTTTATTTTATTTTTATTTTTATTTTTTAATTTTATTTAATTTTATTTTTTTTCCAGGTAGTGTAGCCGCCCAGGCGGCAACGTCATCTCTTCCATGGATATCCCTATGTAGGAGCATGCAATCGTGTAGATTCCAGTCTCCGATCGGGTTCAAGAGCAGGAGGCGGCCAGCTCTCTGAGTGGCGGAGCCAATGCAAACCAGAGAGGCCGCGCTGCAAACCCTAATCACCACTTTCGCCATCTGCGCTTTTCTATAATCTGGAAAAGATATTGAGCTAACTGTGAAAATTGAAATAAATTGTTCTAAGCATTAGAACATACCTTATGCATTTATATGGTTAATGTACATTTGATCCTACATTATTTATGGTTATAGTTCTCTATGCTTTGATGGTATTTTTCTGCCTTGACTCTATAGGTGTTCTTTGAAGCGGGACAAGCGAGAAAGGAGTGGCGAAAGCTTCATCAAAGGAGAGAGGAAACAAGCAAGGAGACTAGGCAAAGACTGAGGTTGGTGTTCTTTGCTTCTCTCTCATCTATCTCTCATAAAGGAAAACACAAGTAACTTTAATCTGTTTGTTTCTAAGATAGCTACCAGTCTTAGTGGGATTAGTAGCTCTGAATGGACACTAGTTTTCCCGATAAAAAAATGGTGACTCTGTTGGGAAGCGAATAGTTTGTTTGTTTTGTTACTGTTGTTTTCTTTATAAACCACAGATGGAGCCTGAAGTTAAGCCAGCTAGCCTTCGAACTACTTTTGCTATGCAACTGCAAAGTAGATCAAAATTGCTTCATTCAATCTCCAGGTTGGTTTATGAACTGAACATCTAGCTTGAAAACATCCTAAGTGCCCTGGTGGTAGCTCAAATAACCTCATTAGATTAGCCCCTATAATTTGTGTTTATTGACAATCATTAGCTCAGCCTAAATCCCTGAACTTAGCTGCAAACTGTGAGTGAAAACCAAGCACAGTCCCGTCCCTGGTCCATCGCACTGTCTCTTCTTGGCCGCCTAGATGCAGCGCACCTCCCGTGTGTTGCAGGTGAGATGCATCCCTGTTTCCCTGTGTTACAGGTGCGATGATTGACTAAGACTGTTTCTGCCTCCATATTTTGGGTTTTTCTTCATTTTCTTCAGCTTTATTCAGAAGTTTTGCTATCTATGATCAGTATATCTCTGTTGAAACCATCTTCCTTTGCATTATTCAGCCTCCATCAGAAGGAATTATGAATGTCTCTTATGTAATTTTCATCATTTACAGTTCTCCTTTGAAAATAGTAGCTTAATCGAACTGTCATCTTTTGATTTGAAAGTGTCGCAAGTGTCGTTTTTAGTCAAGAAAAAGAGTGTCACAAAGCATTCCTCTTTTAGATAGTTGATTACACTTTTGCCATTATATTTGATTTGAATTAATAGTATTTCAAGTGTTGAAAGCAGTTTAAATTCAAAATCGCAAAGTGTCGTCTTAGCCTCCCTTTCATTTTTTGAAGAGAAAATTGTTAGTACTGTCGCTTTGAAAGAAGATAGTTCAGATCTATACTTTGTTTTCTTTTTGTCATTCTCACGTTAAGGAAACTGAAAAACAATACATGCATGTGCATTTACATTAAGACTGCATGCTGAAGTTGATTTAGGAAAAGTGCATCTAGTGTGTGCTCTCTGCTCTATGTTGAAAGAATTTCATTTCTCTTTCCTTAGTAGCTAGGATTTTCATTGCGAAAAGAAAGTAAATGACTATTTATCATCTTAGATTGCATATTTAGGAATTATATATTTACATCACACGGTGAACCTTAAAGGAAAACTTCTTAAGAAAGATCAACTGTAAAATAAACTTCAATGAACATAAAAATGCTTTGGAACCTAACGCACAACATTTAGAAGTCTAGGCTAGAGACTTATTCCGGTGTCGTAAAACCTGGTAACTATCACTTTCATCGTAGGTTGGGTGATTCCTCCTCTTTGAGACGACAAGTGCTAGTACAGACTTGTGCTCCCACGTACCTTTGAGTATATATTGGGAGACCACAATGGGCTACATCCTTTATCCTTAGGAAGCCGTGTTTGCCACCCTATCGATTGCAATGCACTGAACATAGCATTCTGGAAGATTGACTGCCGTACTGTAAAAAGTATTCTGCAGTTTTGTGATTGGTTTGGTAATACCTATGTCTAGATTTCCAGAGTATTCACTTTCATTCCTTTTCAGAATCCTTAAAAGAAAAGGTCCATCTGAGCACTTGTCATTTAAGGCTCATTAAAAATCAAAGGCGAATAGAGTCATTTTTAGCTTTTTCTTGACTCTTAAAAAATTGAAAAAGAAAGTTGTGTCAAAGCGTCATAAAATTTATTTTAATTGAAATAACGTCACTATTCCCTCGTTGGTCTTTAGGTTGAGAAATGGAGTCTACCACTAAAGGATTTCCCCTTGGGGGAAATCCTAGTCCCTTCTCCTCTTGGGGGGATATTGGTGCTCCACACATGGCCACATTGTCCCTTCCAGGACTCACAATTGGCCTGCCTGTATGGATCTTCTTGACCTCTATTGTTCAAAACACCGTGATTCCTCAACAATCCAATCAGCAACTAGATGAAGTTTCTCCCCAACCATCTACTTTGTTTGTTTCTCCCTCTCCTTCTTCCTCTTCGCTTGGTGAAGCTAGTAACACCAAAAATCAAGTAACTGAGAAGAAGAAGAAAGGGAAGGAGAAGAAGAAGAAGAATCCAACGAGGAAAGGGGGCAACCGTCCATCGTCTGGCGAAAATCTAGACACTGCACCTTCTAAACATAAATATCCATGTGTCATTTGTAAGGGAGACCACTATCATCGAGATTGTCCCTGTATCCCATGGATCCTGAGGGAGTGGTCTCCCCATTTGCACAATCCGGCGTCTTCAACCGCTGACGATCATGTTGAGAGCACACTGTCAACTAGTGAAAACAAAGTCAATGGAAAAAAAGGAAGATCCAAATTTCCTTGTAGATTGTGTGAAGGCGATCATGCCCTCCACCATTTTCCCTTCCTAGATGAAGCTAAAAGAGTCTTGGATAACCGTCTTGCATCACCACAGCGACTTCCTCTTGGATAAAAGAAACTCTTGCCAAGTCCATCGCTAGTTGAAAACCCGATTGACACACCGTTGTTTTCGGTCGAAGCATATATCATTGAAGATAAACCCTCCGAGTCCACATCGGACCAAAGTCAATAGGTTGAGATGACAGTCGACCCAATCTTGTCTTCAGAGGGCCCACCTTCAGATGATATAGTCACCAAGGAGAATGAGAATGACACCGTTCAAATTCTATTCGTAAACACAGACTCCGATGAACATGGGGGAAATCTACCCATTCCTTTACCGCAGGAAGGAAGTTCGTCAGAGTTGTATCCGACCATTTATTCGGTCCCACCTCCAAGAAACCTAGTTGTTTCCTTCGATTGGAATCTACTAGACAGATCTCGCCTACCATCTAATGTACCATTTCGAATCATAGTACAAGCTTACAAAATGATCATGGTTGGTACTATTATAAATTAAGGGGCTTCTGTGAGTATCCTTTCCTCAACTGCTTGGAAAGCACTTGGTTCACCATCGCTTCTGCCTAAGATTCAAAATTTGACAGGCTTCAACAAAGGAACCAGTCAACCGTTAGGGATCCTTCCAAATTTGCCTATAACTTTAAGAAGGAAAATTGTTCATCTAGACGTGATGGTAGTCAAAGGACCTCTAGATTACAATCTACTCCTTGGGCGTGACTACATTTATAGCATGGGAGCTATCGTTTCTTCACTCTTTCGAGTGATGTGTTTTCCACATGAAGGCAGAGTGGTCCAGCTCGTAGACCAGCTTTCATTCCCTGGTTCAAACACAACTATTAGTCAAATGCCATCCCTAATTGGTATTTTTGCACAAGGAATGTCTCATCAATCTCTAGTCTGTCCACCTGATGATCGTGAGTGATTTAGTGATTGTGATTGAAACCCAGGAGGCATGTGCCCTGGTCTGCTGCGGCAGGAAAACCCTAGATATAAGGTAGGTTTCCATGTAGGAATATGACTAGTTTGACAATCCTGTCTGTCTAGGAAAATGGATCAAACTGGAAAAGGATTCCTCCGTCAAGGGTTAGGTGATTGGAGCCAGAATCACCTTCATCCATTTCGATGGACAGATCCAAGGAAGTGTTTTGTCTACGATGCGGATGAAACAATCTTGATAATGAAAGAACTTCCATATGGTAACTTGGAAACTCTATTTCATTATACCTGGGGGCATGCAAAATTTTTTGCATGCAAGTGAAAATCGAGCATTTATTTTCTTAGTTTATAGGCTCTTAACCCTTTAAACTCGTAGGTTGGTCGTTCCTAGCTTGCATAATGAAAGGCTCAGGAGCAAAGTTTCGAATGGGGCAAGCTCCCTAAAAAATGAACCTATCGATGAGACATCCTTATTATACGACTGGCACGCGTAGTTTTATGCAAAGTTAAAGCTCGTTAAAAAATAAACCTTGCCATGAGCAGTTTTACGTGAAGTTCAAGCTCGTTAAAAAATAAACCTAGCAATGAGCAAGTGTTTCCATAGAGTTCAAGCTCATTAAAAAATGAACCCCACCTTCAGTAAATAATCTTTGCGATCACATAATTATCAGCTTTTGAACCTTGGTCGTGTTCTTACCATCACCTGCATTCTTTTTTAGCCGATCATACACCTCCATTTGATTGTTTACCCTTTTGAGGAACAGCTGCGATGAGTGATTCTATTAGCCACCTTCTTTACAATGTCGTGATTGAAAAGTTCCAAACCTTACCTGGAACCAGTTGCTATCCAAAACATCACTTGTTCCTCAAAAAACGAGTCTCCTTTAAGCTCTTTTCATCCGACTCGTAAAATATTAAAATATTGCCAAGAAATTGGCCTCTCCAGCTCGTTAAAGCGACCGAAAGTGCCATCCCTCCTCTAGATTTTAATCTTTTTGGACCTGAGGGATTATTACATGAAAAGATCAAGTGCTTGTCTTATTCGGCTCGTTAAAACTATCGAAAAGTCATCCCTTTCGTATTATTTTACACATTTTCGGACTTAAGGGATTACATTACGAAAAAGGACCACTGGAGTTGCCTTTCTGTCGCTTTTAGACTCTCTAAAATTGAAAAGGACTGAGTTATCTTTGTCGTTAAACTCGTTAAAACAATAGCGACAAATTTGTCCATGTAGACAAGAGCGAGTTTCATTGTCGCTAGGCTCATTAAAATATAGTGACGGGTTTTCCCGAAGGGAAAATTATAGAACAAGCATATGTTATCCTCCTCAAGCTTGACAAAAATAAAGAGGTACTGGTCAGTAATGATTGGGGAAAAAGGGAAGAAAACTTGAATAGCTTCATTGGTAGTAGGTTGCTCTTGAACATGACACTTTCACTCCGTCACCATGATTGAGTCAGGTTGGGTTATTCTGTTCACCGGTCATATCACCATTGGTCCACCGTACCATCCACCTTGGGGTTAACGCTACCAATCCATTTGAGTGTCACTAGTATGTTCAAGAGAAGTCGCTAAGAGAATTCACCAACCTAGCCAACGTGTCATCTCTGCAATACCTTCACTCTCCATTTTTTCATGGCCGCCACCCTGAACCTTGTATCATCAGATCGTTTTCACCTCCACAAAATCATTTGATTCGTTTCGTGTCGTAGATGTGGGATTTATTAAGGCCCTCCTACGACGGGTCACTTCTTGTCGACATCAGCTCATTATCCAAGAAGTTGACTTAGGAACAACCCTTTCAGTACTTTGAAACTTGCATGCCTCAATGGCAAGTTTCTCACTTCCGGCGACAGGTTTACATCAATGGCCTTCGACCGAAAGATTTTACGTGGTGTTTGACATCGAATCATGTATTCACACCACGTAAATTGTACTACAGTACCTTGAGGGTCATCATCATTATTGGTGATTCCTCTCGTGCTTGTTAACATCTTACATCATTGGCTGGTAATCAAGCGATGTCTTTCCATGTTCGACATCAAAACATCTTTTCACATGGATCGACTTGTACTTCGGGCGAAGATTGAACGAGTTTGAAGACCCCAGATCTAGTTTCATCCATCCGGGCTGTGATATATTCAGGAAAATAAAGACATCAAATGTACATCACAACTGCACAGATAATCATCCAAACTAAAGGATGATGACTCTACCAGAATCATCAGTCTGCCACACAGACGATTGTCTGTCTTATGTACATGAATATGAATTTATAAAGCTGAGCATGGGAATGCCCGCCTCAGCTAGATCATGAAAATATTTTGAAGATAACATATTGTGTTGTATCTTATTACAGGTCACCTTCCAGTTCGAAAAACCTTGGATCTATTAGTTCCAGTCTTCGTAGCCTGTCACCAGAGATCAACATGAGCTCTTACTATGTCTTGTTTTGTTAGATGTTTTGCACATGATATTTAGCACAAAACATGTCACAAGTGTGTCCATCAGAAGAAGCTCGAAAAAATATTTCCAACGATATATCATGCTTCCATAACCGGTTTCTAGATTAGAAGATATGATCAAAATGAATGAGTGATTCTTGGTTATGCATGTTTTAAGGTCAATTGCTGCGCACAATGACAAGTTTAGTACAAAATCAGTTTCTGAAAGAATGGTAAGGAATTTTTCAAAAGTGAAAGAGGTTTTTGTTCATCACATATCAAATAACAAAATAATCCTTCATTTTATGCATAGGTGCTACTATGTGGGAGATATACAGTGATATTTGGAGCCTACATTTAAACAAAGCAAAATTTTCATATTTTTTACTGTTTTAGTCATTTTAGTGCGGGGCCATTTTCCAACAGATGGAAAGTAATTTTACAAAACCCAAGGATTTTTTTGTTAAGCATGAGCCATATAAAAAAAAACTCTTTCAGTTTATTCACAGGTGTCATGGATTGGGATATGTGACTGGATCTTTACAACTCATTTTCACAGATTTAAATTTTTAATGATTTTTTGTTTTAGAGATGATTTTGTGGAACAGATTGCGAGCAACTGAAAATGAATTTCCAAAATTAGATAGAGGTTTTTCTCCAAAATGACCTTATCTACAAAAACTTCTTTCAGTTTGTAACAGGTGCTATGGTTTAGGAGATAAGAGTTCATCTTCAACACCTATTTTCAGAAATTCGGCCCAAGTTTAATGTAACTGATTCTATTTTGAAGAAAATGGTTGAGCTCAATCCCTTAGTACAAGGATGAGAAAATGTATATATTTTATGAATTTTATAGTGTAGGGGTTGGATTTTGGCAGAGGTTTGACTTTTGAGAAAGCCTTGAGCTTCATTGTACATTCATATCAACATTTTGGCTAAGGAATTGAGACCAGGATTTGCAACACTCTTTGGGATCCATGTGGCAATTTGTCTTGGTACAGTGCTATCTTTTGTAATTGTGAATTTTCTTATGTGTTATGTATGCCATTCTCTATCTTTTTTCTTCTTAACTAAACAAAAAAGAGTGTAATTAGAATCCATTGAAATTGTAGTGCTCTACTTGAGGTTTGCTTTAGTTTCTTGATGTTTTCACATGCTTTCAACACCAATCTTGTTATCAGTTCTGTGAGATGGTGGAGAGAGTCAAGTATCACCTTGAGTTGACCAGGTTGTTTGTGCTCCATCTTCATAATGGCCAAGTCACTTTGGCAGGTGTGAAATTCACCTTGACACCTGAGACTATTGCTCAAGCAACCGACATTCCAAATGTAGGTGAGCAATGGTATAAGAGGCAACTAATAGACATAGATCATTATGAGCTTTACATCAAGGCTAGTTTTCAGAGACATATCAATAGAGTTTTTCCTTTCAAGTATCTTCAGGACACAGATGCTCCCTTAATGAAACTCATAATTAGATATTTCAGCTGTGAGGGCAGATTTTCTCATCTATATTCCTATCATATCAGATTGTTGATACACTTTACTAGGGTGAGGATGATGAACCTCCCTTATTTCATTTGCCAGAACATTGAGAAGATAACCACCTTAGTACAAAAGAAGCCTCCTCAGCAGCAGTATAATAGCATATATCATCTTGCACTAATCAAAATTGTGGTCTTGCATAAGCTTGGTTTACTGAACATCTCATGGGAGGATTTCATTGCACATGAGGTCTTTACAGGTCCTCAAGTACCCCCAATAGTTTTTCATGAGGTGGGAGAGCCTTCACATCAGCAGGAGATTCATGAGATACAAACCACTAGTGTGCCAGTGTTTATCACATATCAAAAGGGCACTAGAAGGTTGTTTGCAGCAGCAAAACGAGTACTATCTCCACCCGGGGTGGAAGGGGTCTCATTTCCTCCATCAGTAGAGTAGGTACCGGATAAGGGTAAGCAACCCTTACATGATGAGGGACCTTCAGGAGGTCATGAGACAGTGTTCATCCTCATTAAGGATGAGGACACCAATTTGGGCTCACAAAGCTCAAGACTTAAAGAGATCATTTAGGAGTAGCAAGATGACATTCAACATTTTTTTCTCAACCTGGATAGAGCCAAATGGATCATTAATTATTTGGAGTAGAGGAACAAGCAGCTAGAAGATCAACAAACTATCATGGAGCTCCAAAACATAAGGGCAAACCAGCAAGCTGCCAAGAGGAGGAAAATCAAATTGACCACACTTGAGAAAGAAATTCAAGCTGATCGTGAATCTTGGCTTGAGAGGACAAACATACACCTAGAGAGGATGCTAGAGAAGGCCAACAACAAGAAAAGCATGCTGAGGTCGGCAAGAAACATGGTGTGCAAAGCAAGAATCAGGAATTTGAAGGCCAAATTGAAGAAAGCCATGGGGAAGAGAAAATAGACAAATAGAATCTAGATCTTGGTTGAGGATTCCTTAGCCCAAAACAACACCTGATGAGGAACACCCAGCCCAAATTTCAAGAAATTTGGGAAAATTTTTTCAATTTTGAAAATTTTGGGCTAAAAAACAGGTTTCTCTGTCCAATGCGTTGCGCCACCGGCACTACGCATTGAGTTGGCTAGGAATTTTGCAAAATGGCTTGCATTTTTGGATTTTGCATGGAAAAATATGGATTCCCTCACATGGCCAAGAAATTTTGACAGGTTTTGAGCTTCCAAAAAGGTCAAAAACACCTAAAAAATGACCTTTTCTGCCCCTTTTTGGACACACATGAAGCAGTGTTGGGAGAACTCAATTTTGGATGGGTAAATGGAGGCCAAATTTAGAAATTCCACTTGTTTTGGAAAATAAACAGGAATACCTTTCCAACAAGCCCACTTGGATAAAATGTGGTGCAAGGGAAGGCCTCCAAAATCAGCTTCACAAGGGCGCTACGCATAAGGAAATCAGCGCAGCGCATTGGAGTAAATTTGCTCATTTCGGCCAAAAAACTTTGTTTTTCGCCTAGTTTCTTCACAGTTTGACGTTTATCTTTCTAATAGTCAAAATCATGATGTAATTTAATGTGAATTGATGGATTTTGATGTAATTATGCTAAATTTTCACTCATAGAGGTAGATTCATCATGAAAAAGTAGTTTGCAATTGAATGAATTGGTTTCCTAGGTTTTAGAGGCATGCTGTTCCACTGCCTACTTTTTAGTTCTTAGTTTAGATCTTGTTGAAACAACTCCTAAAATCATGAGCACGACCCCTAAAGCATAGCATGAGTTGTTTGATGCCTATATCTAGTAGTTTTTCAGTCATTGAGAAAGGTTGGATTCTTGTGAATGCTTTGAGCATTGTTGTACACTCTTTTCAGTAGTTTGGCTAAGGAATTGACTAGGGTTTACAACACTTTATGGGATTCTTGTGGAATCTTATTTGGTATTGTGTTTCCTTCTATAATTTCAAGTTTACATGTGTTTTATGTATGCCATTATCTCTCTTTACTTCATCTTAACTAAATCAAACAAGGATAAAGGTAGAATACACTGAAATTGCAGTGCTCTACCTAGGGCTTGTTTAATTATATATGTTTTTAGCTATTTGAAGAGGATCCTTGAGACTCTCATGCCCTATCCAAATTCTCACCAGTATAAAAGCTCTCCATTTCACTCAATTTTGAAGTGCTAAACCATTTGCCTACCTCGCCCTAAAGAGATCTCTGCAAGATTGTGTCCATTCCCCGAACCCAAATCTGCCTTTCACAATTGAGCCAGCAAACCCATATTAAATTCAATCAAACACAATTGTACACATACCTAGCCTAAAATCAGTCATCACATTAGTCATCTCAAGCTTCATTGGCCATATTTTCTGATATTGACAAGGAGAGAGCCCTCTCCCGACTTGGTAGGGCTAGCTACCAGGTTAAGTGTGGTTTGATGTTACCCTAGATCTTGCCTTTCTTAGCCTGAGGTAGATTTAGGCCCTAAAAAGATAAATGCAAACGAGTCACGAAGGCAACAATAAGGATTGCACCAAGCAGGAGAGGTTTTGAGAATCCCAGAGGAAGGGGACAAGATGAAAGCATAGCAAGAGGAATGGAGATGACCATAACTAGTGTGGGTTCAGAAGGTGATAGGGACCTGTTGGAAAATCAGAAAGGAAGTAAATATTTTCTCGATCTTGATAATTACTTGCGATGTTTCTTATTATTATGATTCTTTATATCTTCTTTCTTTTGTTAATCAAGCAATTACCAAAATTAGAAACACATAAAATAATAGACTCAAGATGTAGACACATGCCAGGGCAAAACCCCCTAGAGAGGAAAACCCAGTCAAAGAAATTCTTCCTTTAAATAGTATTCTTTGAGACTCTTCACCCTAGACCAATACTAAACCTTCCCTCTACACGAAGATAGCCTCCAAAAGATTGATCTCTTCCCAACAACTTCGACTATGCAACAACTTGCAGCAACTAATAGCTTCTGACAACAGTCCAACTTAGAAGACTTCGATCTCCCAAGACAGAGCACGAAACAGAGAGAGACCAACACCAAAATTTTGAGTTTTCTTGACTCCTTATACTCCCCCAAACTTGTATTCACTTCAACTTCCTAGAAATAGACTTTCATAGCTACCCACTTCGCACTTTTTCCCAATAGATAGAATTCAAACTTGATGATAAGTGATTCTCCAAATGAATTTGATGTCCTTCCTTTTATAGGCTTATTGTGGGGTCGAATAGGGTCTTAGGTCAACTTGACATTCCCTTGGGCCAGCATGGTGTGAAGGTTACATAATTCATATTTGATTTAATACTTAACCTTTTTACATGATTCAAAAGCCCAAGAAGGGTATCTTTAAATGTACAATTATCCCAGACTCAAAATAAATCCTAGAAGTCCTCAATGGGGAATTTGACCTAAAACATGGTGACCCAAGCATGAAACCCATGCTTTAATAAGTCACAATAATAATAATAAAAATTCTTTTCTTTATTATTTTGACAAGTACATTACATAATGACTCAAGTACATTATTGAAGACCGAACATATTTACTTTTTCCAAAACTCCTTCTTAACTAGGGAGGTATTCATATTGTACATATACAATGGGAGATATCAAACTATATGAACCATGAAGAAATTTAGGCACCGTAATGCCATGGACTAGATTCCTGACCGGGCCAATCTATCCAAAACAATCACTCAATAGTTTAGGCACTGCAATGCCATGGACTAGATTCCCTGACCAGGGAAATCTATCCAAGTGGGACTAAGGTGGAATCAAGCTTTCATCCCCTCTAGGTACCATCATGCTTACTTTCTAACCACCAACCCAAAATCCAGGTGCATGTCAGATCTCAATGACCAATGCCACCTTTCTAACTTCGGGACCCAGAAATCAACACAAAATGTCAGCCAGATGTCTGCCCAGGAAATTCTTCACTCACAAAGCCTCAACAAGTCTCCTTGATCCATCATATAAAGAGTGTCCAATCTCTCCCAATCAAACTGATTGGTAACCAACATGCTATCAAATCCTTCGATAGATTCACCTTTACAAACACAACCCCAATCAATAATATACTTTCACAAGTACATAATTAAATACAGACCTTCGGGGTCTTACAGACAACAGATGTTGCTTCTCTCCTTTCCATAGTAGGAATATCAACCGAATATTTGATAGGCGATTCCTCGATCATGTGTTTTCCTTCCTACTTCATATGCAACTACATATTCTTCAATCAGATCCTGCTTCCTTCTTTCAACAACACTAGATATTTGCATTCTCCAGTTTCCTTTTCCTACTCATGGCATTCACTCAGACTTACAATTGTTAGTCCCGGTCTAGTGCATGAAACATGAACCAGAGAACAATATCATTCACTCCCTCTCAACTGGGATGCACCTCTTTATCCAGACTCCCTCTTAATCTTAGGGAGATATATTCTATTCATGCTTACTACGGGAGATCAACTTATTCTTTTTCAACATAGGAGAATCTTACGTGGCTTCTAACCATTTCATAAGAGTTATTATCATCCTCATCATGCTTGTCACATAGAGCATATTCATTAAGTTGAAGATTGTGTACCAACACAACTTGCTTTTCACATCAAGCATCTTCACTAAGTTGAAGATTGTGTACCTGCAAAACTTGCTTGTTACATTGAGAATCTTCACCAAGTTGAATATTGTGTACATGAAAAACTTATATAGAAAGTACAAAAAAATCTAAAGAAGCATGAAGTTAGCCATATCAAAAATATGGAAGCATTTCATATTTATACATATCAGATACCCAAACTCTGTAACAACCCTCGTGAAAATTCCATGTAAAAATATATAAGGCCATGGTGATGGGACATGTATTCCAAGCTGAATGGTGGGGGAAGCATCCTAGTGGGTGTTAATTGAGTTTATTATTGCTAAGGAAATTGGCAAAGGAAATGGCTACGAATTTGGGAAAAGCATGAGGAATTAATTGGAATTTTATTTATGAAAATAAAGGAAATTAAGAGAAAAGTAAGGTGAAAGGTGATAGGTTGCATGTGAGGAGGAAAATGAAGGAAAATAATGGAAAATGAAGAAAATATAGGGCTCATTGATAAAAAGTCTTTTGACGGTCAGTTGGTAAGCTTTTGACAGGTTTTAGTGGAGCTCTCTTCTATTCTCTCTCTCTCATACTCATGGAGACTTAGATTTTTCTTGGAGCACTCTTGGTGGGTGTGGCATACTTGGATTCTTGGAGCAAGAAGGCAAAGGAAAAGCAGGAAAGCACAAGAAGGAATCAGGATTCGCAACTACATAGGGTTTCTTACAAGTGCCGAGTTGCATATATGATTTATTCATTAGTTTTGGAATGCATGACACATGCATGTGGTTTCTTGGTTATGATCTATCACTGGCATGGAGGATTGCGTTGATTGATAGTGTATTTTCCTAGCCTTGCCATTTCTTGGATAGCCATGGTGATTTTGGGTTTAATTTCATTGTTTGTTTTTGGTTGGTTCTCACGTTCCTTAGCTTGGGTTGAGTTATTAGTTCCCGGAGCCTTGGTTGGACAAACACTCTAGAAGCCTTGTAACGACTTGGGTTGAGTTACTAGTCCTATAGCCTTGGTTGGAAAAACGCTCTGGATTCTTGGAACAACTTGGGTTGAGTTACTAGTCTCGTAGCCTTGGTTGGACAAATAGTTTTGAGCTCTTGGTGGGTTGAGTTACTAGTCCTAGAGCCTTGGTTGGACAAATTCTCTAGAGCTTGACAACATTTGTGGGTTGAGTTACTAGTCCTAGGAGCTGGGTTGGAACAAACACTCTGGAGAACTGGAAGGCCAGGATAGAGACCAATTTGATGATGGTTTTGTGATGTCTGATCATGAGGTGGAATCACTGTTTGATGGGTTGAGGTGGATGGCCTATGGAAGTCCTAGATAAGTTTTGATTGATGTGTTCTATGAGATCCCACATTCATGCTTGGAATATGGCATAGGGGTGAATGGATGAAGAGAGATTTGGCTCAGCCATTCTATGTTCAGGTGGAACGTGGAAGTCCCATCCCGAGTTTGGATGATGCATCATTAATGAAAAGTTGTTTCTCCTTGTATTTATATGAGTATTATGATTGATTATATGTGGTGTATATGGCCGTGATTTCATTGATATTTATCTCCCTATTATGCTAGTTATGTATATGTTTTATGACAACAACTATGTATGGCTCTCATCATGTTTTTACTTGTAAATGAATGGAACATGTATCTATGACCAAATGGATGGAATGGTAGTTAAAGTGATAAGGAAAAAATGCTTCATGGTGAATCTCAGATAAGTATGAGACCCCTATGCTCAGATCTATTATTTACATGTGTGGGTTGCATATTTACTAATGTTAGAAAATTATATATTATAGAGTAATGGAACACATAGAATATTGCATAAATATAAACACAGAAAACACATAAAACCAGAGAGACACAGATATACGTGGTTCACCAAGTTTGGGCTACGTCCACCCAGAACAGCCAGTCCTTCCTTTATATTATCCAACAAAATGAAGGGACACAACCTATAGTAGATCCGCTGTAATATCCTCTGTTTTCTTTCACAGTCTCGCCTCTCTGTTTCTCGCTCGGAGAATACACGTCTATTACACAACCTCAATACAATGCCCTCATACAAAGAGAGGGGGTTTCCTTCTAGGGAAAAAAACCCTAAACTAAACATAAGTTCTACAGTAAGATCATCCACCTAATGAACAGACCAAATTGACTAGAAATACTATACTTTTACAAGGAAATTTACATCTGTTTTTAGCTTCGGGGGCACTACCCCCGAAACCCCCGCTGAGGGACTGCTGGCCCCACCAAACCCCCATGGGGGGGACAACTCCCCCCCGCACCCCCTCGTGTGGAGGGGTGTACAAACTTCTTGGAGTATACTTCCGGCTGAAACAAAGACCTCTAAATAATCATGCTCCACACCCAAAAATCTTCCACTCGGAGAATGATTGTAGCAACTCCACTGCTACTTCATTTTCTTGACAATGAATCCTCTTTGGACCTAGATGTTTCTCATCTTCATCGTCATCCTTCAAGACCAATTGAAACTGAGAATATTCTTAGTTTCTCCCTGGTTACAAATTTTGTTAGCATATCTGCTGGATTCTGGCTAGTGTGTATCTTTTCTAGCTTCAACTCTCCATCTTCCAACACTGATCATATGAAATGGTACTTGAGATGTATGTGTTTAGTCCTAGAATGAAATGCTAAGTTCTTTGCAAGATGAATGGCACTTTGGATATCACTGTATAACGTGCCCATATCATGCTTCTTACACAATTCACCCATAAACCTTTGTAATCAAATCATTTCTTTACTAGCCTCTGTAGCAGCAACATACTCTGCTTCTATTGTTGAATGTGCAACAACACCTTGGATTTTTGAAACCCAATTGACAGCTGTTCCACCTACAGTAAATACATATCCTGTAGTACTCCTCCTGTTATCTCTGTCACCTGCCATATTTGCATCAACATATCCCTGTAGAGAAATGTTTGAACCACCAAAGCATAATGCTTGATTTGTGGTACCTTTCAAATATCTGAGAATCCATTTCACTGCCATCCAATGTTCCATTCCTGGACTGTTCATGTACGTGCTTAAAGCTCCCACTGAATGTGCAATATCAGGCCTTGTGCAGACCATTGCATACATTAAACTTCCAACTGCTGATGCATATGGAACTTTAGACATATAATCCATGTCTTCTTGGGTCTTTGGGCACATTTCCTTACTAAGTTTGAAATGGCTAGCAAAAGGTGTACTAACTAGTTTTGCATTGTGCATGTTAAATCTTTTCAACACCTTTTGTATGTACTCATTTTGAGACAATGTTAATTTGCGATTTTTCCTGTCTCTAGTTATTCTCATACCAAGGGTTTGTTTTGTAGCTCCCAAATCTTTCATTGCAAATTAATTTGCCAATTTCCTTTTGAGCATATTTATTTCCTACATGTTAGACCTTGCAACAAGCATGTCATCCACATACAATAACAATAAAATATAGTTTCCATCATTTTGCTTTTTCAAATAAACACAATGATCAGAGTGACATCTAGTATAACCTTGTTCAGACATAAACTTGTCAAATTTTAGATACCACTAACTTGGAGCCTGTTTGAAGCCATACAAGCTCTTCTTCAACCTGCACACTAGTTTCTCCTTCCCTTTTACCTCATATCCTTGTGGCTGCTGCATATATATCTCTTCCTCCAAATCCCCATGGAGAAAGGCTATCTTTACATCTAACTGCTCAAGATGCAAATCTTCAACTGCTACTAGACTTAAAATAGTTCTGATTGAAGTCATTTTAACAACAAGAGAAAATATTTCATCAAAATCAATACCTTTCTTCTATGCAAACCCCTTCACCACAAGTCTAGCTTTGTGCCTTTGTTTTCCTCCATCTTCTTCCTTCAGCTTGTAAACTCATTTATTCTTCAATGTAGTTTTTCCTGTAGGCAACCTGAATAAGTCCCAAGTTTGATTATGCATTAAGGATTCCTCCTCTTCTTCCATGGCTACCTCCCACTTCTTCCTGCTTTCAAACTACATTGCTTCTTCATAACATTCGGGTTCACTAGAATCAGTCAACAATAAATAATATAATGAAGAAGAGTATCGTTCACGGGGTATACTTGTCCTGGTAGATCTTCTAACACCACTTTTAGGTGTTTGGGGTGCCTGTTGCTGTTGTGGTGGTTAATGTTGTTGATTATTATTATTTTTAGGCACCTTTACTTTTTCAGTGATCTCATCAAGAACTGTGTATTCCTTGTTTTCTTTTTCCTGTTCCTTTTCCTGCAATTGATTCTTATACAAGACCTTTTGATTGAATATTACATCTCTGCTCCTAATGATTTTGTGATTTTCATAATCATATAAGCAATAACCAAAATCATTAACACCATATCCAATAAAGGTACATTTCTTTGATTTTGCCTCAAGCTTTGTTCTATTTTCTTTATTAATATGGACAAAGGCCTTGCAACCAAAAGGCTTTAAAAAAGAGTAGTTTACCTTTTTACTTGTCCATGCTTCCTCTGGAACACCACCATCCAAGGAACTTGAAGGCCCTCTGTTTATTAGATAAACAATAGTATCTACAACATTTGCCCAAAATTGTAAAGGAAATCCTGCATGAAATCTCATGCACCTTGCATGCTCGATTATTGTTATATTCATCCTTTCTGACACACTATTTTCTTGTGGTGTTCTTGGAATTGTCTTCTCTCTGTGAATTCCATGCTCTGAACAGTACCTATCAAACTGTCTGCTACAATATTCACCTCCATTGTCTGATCTGAGACACTTCAATTTATTTCCTGTCTCAATCTCAACCAAAGCTTTCCATTTCTTGAAAATATCAAATACATCAGATTTATTCTTAATACAATAAATCCAAGTTTTCCTAGTTGCATCATCAATAAAAGTAACATAATAACGAGAGCCACCTAGAGATGACACCTGAGCAGGTCCCCATACATATGTATGCACAAGCTCTAGTTTTTCGCTCTTCTTTTCTTTCCCAACTCTGAGAAATCTGACTCTCTTCTGTTTTCCATAAATGTAGTTCTCACAGAAGTCCAAATCAACATTCTTAAAACCCAACAACAAATTCCTTGAGTGAAGAATCTTCATCCCCTTCTCACTCATGTGTTCGAGCCTATGATGCCATAATGCTGTATATGCTTCTTTGGAAGTTAAAGCATTAACAAAGTTAGAAATACCATTGCATAAACACAATGTACCAACCTTTTCGCCTTTTGCTATTACCAGGCCTCCTTTGGTGACCTTCCAAGCTTTATCTGTGAAAGTTGTCACACAACCTTCACCGCCTAACTACCCTGTTGAAATCAGATTTTTCTTCAGATCTGGAACATGCCTTACCTCCTTTAGTAGCCATTGGTTTCCATTCTACTATTTTACAAGAACCTTACCCATTCCAACAATTTTATAGGGTTTATCATCACCCAAACAGACTTGTCCAAAATCTCCTTAAACATAGTCATGAAAATATTTCTTATCAGGTGTGGCATGGAATGAGGCCCCTGAATCTACCACCTAGGAATTAGTAATATTTTCGAAAACAAGAATCAAAGCATCTTGTAACACCTCACCTGTCACATTTTCTTCATGATTGTTTTATTCTTGTGCATCTCCTTCTTTTCCCTTCCGAGATCTACAGTATTTCTTTAGGTGTCCTTTCTTTCCGCATTTCCAACTCACTATCCCCGATCTGGACTTGGATTTGCCTTTCCTTGATTTACTGTGATATCCTGAGCTCTTTCCTCTTTCCATTTTTCTTCCCCTAGACTCTGCACTTAAAGCATTACCGTATGTCTCACCGAAGCTTTTCTGTCGCATTTCCTCACTAAGGATAGCACCGATAACATCATCAAACTTTAAAGTACTAGATCTAGAAACAGATTTACTAATGGCCATTACTAAACCATTCCAACTTTCTCGCAATGAGCACAAGAATAACAGAGCTCTAACATCATCATCAAAGTTTACCCCTATAGAACTTAAATAACTTGTAACAGTATTAAAATCATTTAAATAGTCCGCAACAGATCCAGCTTCCGACATCTTCATATTAAATAACCGTTTCATAAGAAATACCTTGTTTGAGGCCGCAGGTTTTTCATATAGTTTCGGAAATGCCTTAATCAAACCCTCTGTCGTTGTTTCCTTCGAAATGTTGAAGGTGATCGACATTACGAGGCACAACTGTACTGTTCCAAGTGCCTTTCTATTGAGAAGGTTCCACTCTTCATCTATCATACCCATCGACATATTTTTTTTTTCCGCCCAATGGTAGGTACAGATCTTTCTGATACAGATAATCTTCCATCTGCATCTTCCACAGTGAGAAGTTTTGGCCGTTAAATTTCTCGACCCTAAACTTACCATCTTCCGCTGTTGGTCCCACTCGAACGAGGAACCCTTCTTTCTTGCGAGTTTATTAGCCAAATAAACCTTCGTCTCTGATACCAGTTGTTAGAAAATTATATATTACAGAGCAATGGAACACATAGAATATTGCATAAATATAAACACAGAAAACACATAAAACTAGAGAGACACAGATATACGTGGTTCACCCAATTTGGGCTACGTCCACCCCGAACAACCAGTCCTACCTTTCTATTTTCCAACAAAATGAAGAGACACAACCTACAAAAGATCTGCTGTAATATCCTCTGTTTTCTCTCACAGTCTCACCTCTCTGTTTCTCGCTCGAAGAATACATATCTATTACACAACTTCAATACAATGCCCTCATACAAAGAGAGGGGGTTGCCTTCTAGGGAAAAAAAACCCTAAACTAAACATAAGTTCTACCATTAGAACATCCGCCTAATGAACGACCCAAATTTACTAGAAATTACTATACTTTTACAAGGCAATTTTACATCTGTTTTTAGCTTCGGGGGTGTTGCCCCCGAAACCCCCGCCGGGGGACCGCTGGCCCCTGGACCCCCCAACTGGAGAGGATGGCCCCCCTCAAACCCCTGCGGGGGGACAAGTCCCCCTCGCACCCCCAATGTGGAGGGGTGTACAAACTTCCTGGGGTATACATCTAGCAGAAACAAAGACCTCTAAATAATCATGCTCCACACCCAACAACTAAGTGTTTGACAAAATGCCTGTCATGGCTAGTAGGGGTCCAATCAAGGTCTTGAACAAGTATTTACTTTAGTACTATCATTTCCATGTTATTTTACTGATTTGAAGAGATATTTACATTCTATATAGTGATCTGGGCTCTGACCCTAAAAAAGTGGCTCAAATCCCAAAGTCACTGGCATAGCACTGATAGATTTGGTCTTTAGTCGCTGGTAGGAAAGCTCGTGAGAGAAACTTTGGGTTTCTGGTCACCCTCATGCCTATAGCATGGAAGTGACTGAGGCTTAAGTTGTCAAAAAGTTTAGTGGGACCCCAAGGCAAGCTATCTAAAGTATTGGATTGGCTCTTGAGGGTCTTGTAGCTGATGATTAATATATGTATGGTGTGTTTCTATCGGTTCCATTTCCTTAACGGGAATTAGGGGGTCGAATCATATCATAGTGGCCTCTCATCACATGTTCACCCTGGCTGACCAGTTGCTTGAGTAGATGTGGGAGGAGGGTGTTACAGATTGGTATCAGAGCGTGGTTGCACTCTCCTTAGGCTGTGTTGATAATTCTTTCATGTTGGTTGCATATGTGTTCCTTATGCATGTAGTCCATGTGCTTATTGCATTAGCATGGTGTTGATCATGGTTGTAGTGATGTTTCCATGTGAAGGTTGGAGGTGTTGCCATGGAGTATGTCTTTATGTGTGTATGGTTGATTATGCATTGTTATGCACATCAATGTTCATATGTTTTCAAGTTCATGTGATGTAGTTGTTGTTGTTATTCATGAGGTCATGGTTTGTGTAGTTGATGTGGTCATGCATTGATGGTTGGACTCTAGGTAGAATGATGTGTATATAGGTTTGTACTCATGTGTTAGATGTCTATATGCAGTTTTTATGCATGCATGGTCTTGGTTATAGTTATGAATGAATAGTAGGTCAAACATGCCTTGTGAAGTCATCATATGCAATTTAGGTCATCATGGTGCTATTGGTTTTTATGATGCTAATATGTTGGCTGAGATAGAGTACGAGATGTAGATCATCATAATGAGGTTGCAACATTAGAATTTGGGGTAAGAGAAGATCGTCATACATGTATTGTATGTGGGCATGTAGGTATGCAAGTTAAGGATTTTTATATGCATTAGGTTTATGTACATGTATTTTGATGTTATGATTACATACATGATAGAATATAGTTGATTAGTATAGTCATATGAACATGTGTCAAATAGCCAAGAATGATGGTAACCTGTGGTTGTATGCATTGCTATTTTGTTTTATGTTAGATAACTTGATGATCATGTTATACGTTGTTGATGAGTATGCTATAAGTTAACTTGTTGTTGTTATACGATAGTTAGCTTGATGATTAGGTCATACGTTGTTAATGAACATGTTATATGTTACTTAACTTGATGATTATGGTTATAACATTAACATATTGATGTTATATGTATCATGTTAAACTGGATTAGCCCATGCAGATAGTTAGGGTTATGACATTTAGGTATTAGTTGACATAATTTGATATTATGTTGTACTAATCCAGACTGACTTTGCATATGTGATTGTTATGCATGAATGATAATTACTTATGAGTTTATGATGTGAACATGTTAGTTAGTTAGTGTTATGGATATCATGATCTTATTTATGCTTGAGTTGACATGTTGTAAAGTTATATCTTGTTAACTAAATTGATTGTGCAGACAAGATAGCCTCCCCTAATGTACACTAATGTATGATTTTTCTTATGTAGTATAATTGGTGCTTCATTCTAGATTATATAACCTATTTGGTGTTGAGTGTTGGGTGTCTATTATGTCATCTAGTTGATTTATTTAACATGGTATGTTTGCAAATTGGTTGAATGTTTGATGAGTTGCATAATACGAGTATGTGTTCCAATGATATTGTTTTGAAATGATTTTACTAACACATATGTGTTGAGATAGTTGATATCTACTTGAGTATACTAGGTGATAGTTGTAGCATTATATCTAATGACTATGAGTTGATTATGGATTATGACATGATTGTTTATAAAGATTGATTTCAAATTGATAGATATGATTGTATTGATATTTGGAACGTATGATTGACATGGGTAAACAATTTCAGGAAACATGCTTGGTATTAGCGTTATAAGGTAACCATGGATGTGTTTATATAACTAACAATTGGGTGATGTGAAATTGCTTAGCAAGACTAATTTCAGTAAGGTAAAAAAGGTTAAAGAAAGGAATTGGTTCCTTTGGCTATGTTTGTAAACCCTAATTCCAAACGAATGAGTGCTTTTCATACATGAAGTCTTTGTTGGGTCAGGAAAAAGGTATGATTTCTCTTCGTAAATTGCTTTATTTAACCTTCATTCTTATACAATTATCTCTGTTTATAGATTAAAATAAGGAAAATATTGGCTAAAGTTGGATGAAAGCATTTGGTGACAAAATAGGCAAATCTAACATAAGAAACTCATTTTTTTCTATCTTTGTATGCAAAAGATGCGGATTGGGCAAAATCCGTTCAATTGACAGAACAAGACGAGGCCATAAAAGGGAAACTACAACTTCTTTGGCAGACAAGGTAGTGGGAGATCAGCCTGAAAAATGATATTTTATCACATGATCAGATTATGTATTGTGAAATCCTCAGGATCCCTTGATCCTGAGGATTCACTTTTATCTAGTTACTCTTTTATGTTATATATAGGGCCGAAAGGCAATTAGAGACAGTTCAAAATTTGATAAGATTTAATTATTATTTTTGAAAACATATAACGTTGTTATCTCAGTGACTCTGTAAGATGTTACTTGCATTAATGAAAGAAGGTTGCATTTGATACATATTCATATTCTGAGTTCTTATTAAGCGGAGGCTTCTGGCGACTCTGGGCCTGGTCATGAGAAGTTCTACTACTTCCTTATGTTATAGTCTTTCTATTTAGTCTTTGATATTTGATTAATGTTTAGTCATTGGTTATTTCATTTATCATAAATATTTGTGATATTGATTCATACTTCTATTCAATTATATTCGGAGTGAAGCTGTGTGACATACTTAAGTAATGATTTGATTGTAATAAGTGAATTAGTGTTAATAGCAGATTGCTGTTCATTTCGAGTGATGTTATCATAGATCCTAGAGATAATTCTAATTAATTTCCACAGGTTGCAATATAGATCATTTGCTATTTTGTTGTATGCGTTCTTGCTGTTCAATTGCTGTTTGCTGTTCAATTACCATTTGCCGTTCAATTACCAATTACTGTTCAATTATTGTTTACTATTCAATTGAGATTGCTGGTTAATTTGGATTGCTATAGATTAACAATGCTATTCAATAGTTATAGTTTCTTTCCTTGATTGAGTGAGTTAGCCTTAAGTCTATTTGAACAATCCCAAGTGTTATTCTTATTTGCATTCAGTTTCAATTGATTTCGGAACAAGTTGCATAGAATTGTAGAGTGTGTTAAGAGTATTTCTTCCATAGTTAGTTCTTTCTAGAATTGTGTGGATTAATTTGAAGAATCAGTCATTAGTGATTGCAATTATTCATCATTAGATAACCTCTAGATTCATTGCATATACTGTGCTGACACTCTTGAGATAAAAAGACTTACCTCGGGTTGACATCTAATGTAGGGATTGAGGTTGACTGTAAAAAGACATCTTAGTGAGCCAACATTTTGGCGCCATTGCGGGGGAGAGTGTTTCAAGTGATTGTTTTTATTTTTGCTATGAAAGAATTGGGTTTTAAAAATGAAAGCTAAGAACCTCCATGCCTAGCAAGTAAAGTTATTGCTTACCTGCCTACTTTTCAGCAAAATCTTAAAAGTTAAATAGGAATTTGTTTTTATGAATGACTAGGAATAGAAAAATAGAAAAAGAGCAGAATCCTCCACCAAAACCCACAAAAACCAAAGGATCGATGAACCTTGGGAGAAAGACCTTTATAGATGAAATCGTAAGAAGAGAAAAGTCTCAAGTGTCAATAGGATTCTAGGCTATACCTGGAAAACGTTCTACTATTATCCCTCAAGAAGTAGGCTCGCCATTTGCAGCTTACGCTGAGATTCAAAGCCAAGTAGGAGGATCGGAATAGAGTCTTCAAGCTACAATACGTTTACATTCTGATCCTCTACAAGAGGGAAAATCTTGTAACTTAAGAGAAGGAAAAGGAGAAACTAGTGGGGCTACTAAGGTAGAATCAAAATTGTCTGAACAAGGATCTCCTAAGATCCCAGACCTAGGTAGTGCTACAAAGCCAGCTTAGGTTGCTAACTCTCTGCTTACTCAAGAAGCACCCCTTGAAGTCCTCGAATATTATTGGCACATCTTTGACCAAATGGTAGATCAACCACCCCCAGGTCAAACCTCGACATTAGAGTACCCCATAGCCGACCAAGTGGCCAACGCTCCCATGAAGGTTATTCCTCTACAGAACATCCCAAATTTCCATGGGATGATCACAGAGGATCCTGATGCTTTCCTGTTTGAGTTTGACATCCTCTGTAGAGGGTATGACTATACCACCGACCCCCAGAAGCTAAAACTATTCCCTTCCACTCTGAAAGGAGCAACTTTAAGATGGTTTCTGGGTCTAGGTGGACAAAATATCAATTCTTGGGACGAGATGAAAACATCCTTCCTCAAAAGATACTAGGACTTTTATAAAACTAGGGAACTGAAAGATAATATTTTTAAGATGTCTGCAAAATATAATGAAACACTAGAAGAATATGTAGACCGATTTAATTATAATTTGCAAAGGTCTCCACACGCCGCCCTACCAAAAGAAGTCCTAAGAGCTATCTTAATTAAAGGAATGAAAGAGGAATGGGTAGAAACTCTAAATTTAATGGGAAAAGGAGATATTTCTCAGGAAGATTATGATGAAATTATTCATTTGTGTATCAGGTGTTCGTGAGGAAGCACACACACAAGAGTAGGAAGCCGAGATCCCATGAGTAGAGGAAGAAAACCACAGAGTGGAGGTGTAACAACCGGATGGAGATCAACAACCTCATAGAATATTTTAAGAAGGACATCTTGGGCACTCTTACAACAAAGTTGGATGTCCTATAGGCTAAACAAAAACAGGCCTTAGCAGAACAAAATTTGGCCATCTTTTGCCCACATTGTCAAAAGAAGCACAACCAACGGGAATGTTCATTAGACATGGTGCAGACATGCGCTATTTGCACTAAAGATCACGACACTGAACAATATCCATCATTATAGAGGCTGAAAGTAGTATTCAAAGAAGTACAAGAAGAAACAAAACCGATATATCTGATGAACTAGCGTCGACAATGGCAAGCTAAACTTATAGGTATGTCACAAGGCACAACCCAATTCTTTCCTTCCTCACAATTTAACCAACAACAGAACCTTGGGGTAGCCTGGAAAGGCCAATCTTCCTACCCAAATTGGCAGAGCCTACCATTCTCTATGACATCCTGGCCAACACAATATTTTCCGGGAAATCGCTGGCCGAATTCTCCTTTTACTCCTGTTTGGCAAGGCAATCCCTATCAATCCTAGTGGCCTGCCTCCACATCTCAAAATCCAAATTTGTCTACAAATTGGCAGCGACCTTTGGGATATCCAATGTACCTATGGGGACAGGCCCTCAACCTCAACCCGCACTGTTAGCTCCGTATAGATTACAACAAAATTCTCAACCTCTTCTGCGCTCGCAGTTACCAGCTCAGTCGAACCCGAATCCTAATAATAGACCAATCTATTTGGTACAGATTATTGAAAACCGAGAGTATGAGATTGAGTAGAAAGAATGTATTGAGCTCTAATTGAGGTCAGGGCGTGTCATCACCCCTGATGAAAATAGGGACCAACCTTTAATTGAAAGTGTAACTCCACCTGTACATATTCCACCACCTATAAATAATACTGAACCAAAGCAAGGGGAAGAGACAGATCAACACGATGACCCTGAAAAACTTATAATCACTTCTCCTCCATTCCACGAAATATTAACGATACCCAAACCAATTGCCTACCCTGATTTTCTTCTTATAGGGGAACTAAACAATTTGTGTATTAAAATCCCTCTCCTCCAGGCTATTCAAGACATTCCCATCTATGCCAAAACAATCAAAGAAATGTGTGTAAGGAAGCCTGCGAGGAAGGTAAAATCCTCACCCACTATCCATGTTGTAGGAACCTTATCCGATTTACTCTTGGGAGAGGAAACTCCAATAAAGTACGAAGATCCTGGAAACCCCATAGTAACAGTTCAGATATATGGCCACTCTTTTCCAAATACACTAGTCGATCTAGGAGCTGTCATTAATATCTTAACAATAGAAACTTGTCAAGAAATTGGTATTACAACCCTGGAACCAACCACCACTTTATTAGAACTTGCTGACTGATCAATGGTAAGACTAGAATGGAATTTCCAAGATATCACAGTTTCTATTGACTCATGGGAATATCCAATAGATTTTCTGGTTATAAACCCAAGGAGTCAGTTGGATGGGCATCCTCTGATTCTGGGCCGACCTTGGCTGGAAAAAACTGATGCATATATTGGCTACCAAGAAGGTAGCATGACTATTACGAAGGGGGATGCTGTAAAAAATCTTGTGTTATATCCTCCTTCCAGGCCAAGTTTGCCCATTGTAAAAATATGTAAGTAGCCACCAACGTACCTGGAAGAGAGCATCCGTTCACCACTCACAGTAGCGGAGGCACTAGAATTTAAAGATCAGACTGAGGATGACGTTATCAATAATTTTATAAATCAACCAGAAAATGTGAGTAATGTACAATGTCATATGTTGAAAGCGATCCTTGATAACGAGGCCATGGAAGATCCTCTGAAGGATACAGACGACCAACATATTCAGACGACTGTTGTTCATAACAGCAAACCCATTGAGATCAAGCCAGGAAAAGTTCTAAATATCAATGACAATCTGGATAGCGAACAACAACAGAAGCTTATCTAGGTCTTACAGAAAAATAAAGAGGCTTTTGTTTGGGATTATCCTGATATGAAAGGGATAGACCCATAGCTATGTACACACCACATCTATACAGAGAAGGATGCTTGACCCATCCAGCAGCCTCAACGAAGGTTGAACCCACACCTCGAGGTCATCATGAAAGAGGAATTATAGAAGCTTTTGGATGTAAAATTTATTTATCCTATCTCGGACAATAAATGGGTCTCTCCATTGGTGGTCATCCCTAAGAAAAATGGGAAGTGGCGTATTTGTGTAGACTATCGGGAGCTGAACAAGGCAACACAAAAATATCACTTCCCCCTCTCGTTAATTGATTAGGTCCTCGATACATTGCCAATGAAGTAGTTCTTCTCCTTTTTAGATGGTTTTAGTGGGTACAATCAAATTCAGGTTGCCCCTCAAGATCAGGATAAAACAACCTTCACCTATCTCTGGGGCACATTCACATACAGGGTATTGCCATTTGGCTTGTGTAATGCCCCAACCACATTCCAGAGAGCTATACTCAACATCTTTATTGATCTAATAAATGAAGGACTTGAGGTATATATGGATGACTTTACTCCATATGGGGATGACTTCAATCAAGCATTTCAAATGCTAGAAAAGGTATTAGAACGATGCATTGCTACCAGGTTATGTTTAAGCAATGTCAAGTGTCACATGATGATGAACGAGGGTGTGATCCTAGGACATTATATCTCTGCAATAGGAATACAGGTAGATCCAACAAAAATAAAGGTAATTCTTTTATTGCCTACACCCTGCACTCAAACAGAGGTACGTAGCTTCTTGGGATATGTAGGTTATTATCGTAGGTTTATTAAAAATTTTTCACAGATTGCTGCACCCTTATATGCTCTAACTAGAAATGTTGATTTCAGTTGGTCTGACTAGTGTGACACAAATTTTGTAGGTTTAAAGAAACTAGTCTCAACAACACCGATATTATGTGGACCAAGCTGGGATCTGTCTTTCCACATCTCCACGGATGCATCAGATGTAGCTATAGGCACTATCCTCATCCAGGAGGAGGAAAGGAAACCTTATGCTATATATTGTATTAGCAAAAATCTCACTTCTACAAAATTTAATTATACAATGACAGAAAAAGAATTCTTAGATGTTATTTATGAAATAAACAAATTTAGACACTATATAACTGGCTACCAAGTCTTTTTGTACACTGATCACTCTGCCATTCGGTATTTAGCTAATAAACATATCACAAATGGTCGAGTAACACGGTGGCTATTTATTTTGTAGGAGTTAAACATTACCATTAAAGATCGTCCGAGGAAGGAAAACCCAGTTGCTGATTTTCTATCTCGAATCCCGAAGGTGAATGATCCACTGGTGGTAGATGAAAAATTTCCAGATGAACACCTATTTTCCATGGCAATCAAGGTGCCATGGTACACAGATGTGGAAAATTATCTGGCAGTAGGGAAGCTACCTAAACATTTGATGACAAGAGAAAGAAAACTGATCGTTTAGCGCAACGCCTGGTTCTCTTGGATATGAGGATATATTTGTCATACAGGGGCTGACATGTGTATATGCAGATGCATCCGCGAGGATGAGATCCATGACATTCTGAAGTCTTTCCATGAGGAGCCCTATGTGGGGAATTTCGCAGATCGAAGGACAGGACATAAGGTATTACAAATGGGTTATTATTGGACCACTATTTTTAAGGATGCTAAGAAATATGCCCAGGCCTGCGATAGTTGCCAAAGGATGGGCCAGCTTGGCCAATCTGATGCAATGCCTCTGCAACCTCAATTAGTCATAGAGCCCTTTGAGCATTGGGAACTGGACTTCATGGGTCCATTCAATCCGCCATCTAATCAAAAGGCCTACATACTAGTAGCCATGGATTATGTGACAAAATTGGTGGAAACAGTAGATTTACCAATAGGCACAGAGGAAGCGGTGATTAACTTCCTTTTTGGGCTATTTGTGTGGTATGGATTACTGTTGGCTTACTGGGGTTGACCCAAGTTCAGAGTTGATTTAGTCAAATAAATCCCGGTACCACTGGCCCTTTCGACAATAGTCCGCGGAGCGCAGATTGAGGTCTCACCTGAAGTAGTATGGGAGGGTGCTAGAACTAGGTTTCCACACCCTGGACATGTCTGATGAGTTTAAGTGGTCCGCGGTTCGACCCTGCACACAAGTTGCCTTCCGCACTTTCCTGTACCTTGCAGCCTGAGATACTGCCTTCGCGCAACCCTAATCAAGGGCTGAACGCTATGCTTCTGTGTTATTACCCAAGACTTTACTGATATTCCAATGTTAGTTGATTATCTTATCCTACTTGCATGCTTTAAGTTATAATTAACAATATAAACCATTCATATAGGTGCGCATAGTAAATAAACAATATATTTGAAAATTATATCAAACATGCATTAACCCAAGAATAGATACATAGAATTATGATAAAACTTCTCTTTATTAATATCTTTCTCGATTACAGACTTGACTTCTCCCTGCACACTCAAATATAGGGGTCCACGCACTCAGCTGCAGACTACTAGGCCTTTGCGCACTTAGCTATAGAGCCTTCTCCTACTCTATGACCCAAGACACACTTAGTCACTTAGACTCTTTTCCTTTCATTACTACTTCCTTTCCTTCTCTTACACTTAGAGCCTTGCTCTATTTATACAATCCCATGGTCCACAACCATGGGTGGACCGACATTACATTACAAAAATAGGGCGGACAATGCTATGACTTTATCATACATTTCATGCTCCGCGCCCACACTTTGCGGAGTCTTTACAATAATATCAGGTCCAAACTTGGGCTTTGAGCCCCAAAACATGCCTTGGGGGGATTCCATGCCCAACAGGCTCCCAACACAAACATCGTGACTCGCCCTTGAGTCACTATGTCGGTGTGGCGATCTTTGCATGGAGTCCCTCCAACTGTTCTTGAACTGTGCTGAGGTCAGCAATGCACTGAGCTACTGCTTGCTGGATCTGCTGCATCCGATGTTCTGAGACCTCTGTGTATAGGGTGATTCTCTACATCAATGTGTGCATCCCCTATATGTTCGCGAGCTTGCCTTCGATGGAACCATTTGTTGGCTTATTGGGGCATGGCCCAGGTTCAGAGTTGATTTAGCCAAACAAATCTCAGTACTACTGGCCCTTTAGGCAACAGTCCATGGAGCGTGGACTGAGGTCTCACTTGAAGTAGTATGGGAGGGTGCTAGAACCAGCTTTCCACACCCTGAAGATCTTTGATGAGTTCAAGTGGTCCACGGTTCGACCCTGCGCGCAAGTCGCCTTGCACACTTTCCTGTACCTCGCAGCCTGAGACACTACCTTTGCGCAACCCTACTCAAGGGCTGAACGTTGTGCTTCTGCATTATTACCCAAGACTTTACTGATATTCCAATGTTAGTTGATTATCTTAGCCTACTTGCATGCTTTAAGTTATACTTAACAATATAAACCATTCATACAGGTGCGCACAGTAAATAAACAATATATTTGCAAATTATATCAAACATGCATTAACCCAAGAATAGATACACAGAATTATGATAAAACTTCTCTTTATTAATATCTTCCTTAGTTACAGACTCGACTCGGCCCTGCATACTCAGCTGCGGACTACTAGGCCTCTGCGCACTCAGCTACAGAGCCTTCTCCTACTCTATGACCCAAGACACACTTAGTCACTTAGACTCTTTTCCTTTCACTACTACTTCCTTTCCTTCTTTTACACTTAGAGCCTCGCTCTATTTATACAATCTCATGGTCCGTGACCATGGGTAGGCCGACATTACATTACAAAACTAGGGCGGACAACCCTGTGACTCTATCATACATTTCGGGTTCCGTGCCCGCACTTCGCAGAGTCTTTACAATAATATCGGGTCAAAACTTGGGCTTTGAATCCCAAAACATACCTTGGGGGGATTCCATGCCCAACATGCTCCCAACACAAACATCGTGACTCGCCCTCGAGTCACTCTGTCGGTGTGACGATCTTTACACGGAGTCCCTCTAACTGTTCTCGAACTATGCTAAGGTTAGCAATGCACTGAGCTACCACTTGTTGGATCTACTGCATCCGATGTACTGAGACCTATGCGTCTGGGTGATTCTTTGCATCAATGTGTGCATCCCATATATGTTTGCGAGATTGCCTTCGACGGAACCATTTGTTGGCTTACTGGGGCCTGATCCAGGTTCAGTGTTGATTTAGCCAAACAAATCCAGGTACTACTGGCCATTTCGGCAAGAGTCTGTGGAGCACGGATTGAGGTCTCACCTGAAGTAGTATGGGAGCGTGCTAGAGCTAGGTTTACGCACCCTGGAGATGTCTTATGAGTTCAAGTGGTCCGCGGTTCAACTTTGCGCACAAGTCACCTTGTGCACTTTCCTATACCTCGCAACCTGAGATACTGCCTTCGCACAACCCTACTCAAGGGCTGAACGCTCTGCTTCTGCATTATTACCCAAGACTTTATTGATATTCCAATGTTAGTTGATTATTTTAGCCTACTTGCGTGCTTTAAGTTATACTTAACAATATAAACCATTCATACAGGTGCGTGTAGTAAATAAACAGTATATTTGCAAATTATATCAAACATGCATTAACCCAAGAACAGATACACAAAATTATGATAAAACTTCTCTTTATTAATATCTTCCTCGATTACAGACTTGACTCTGCCCTGCACACTTAGCTGCAAGGGTCCGTGCACTCAGATGCGGACTACTAGGCCTCTACGCACTCAGCTGCAGAGCCTTCTCCTACTCGATGACCCAAGACACACTTAGTCACTTAGAGTCTTTTCCTTTCACTACTACTTCCTTTCCTTCTTTTACACTTAGAGCCTCGCTCTATTTATACAATCCCATGGTCCATGACCATGGGTAGGCCGACATTACATTACAAAACTAGGGCGGACAACCCTGTGATACTATCATACATTTCGCGCTACGCGCCCGCACTTCGCGGAGTCTTTACAACAATATCAGGTCAAAACTTGGGCTTTGAGCCCTAAAACATGCCTTGGGGGGATTCCACACCCAACAAGCCCCCAACACAAACATCGTGACTCGCCCTCGAGTCACTTTGTCGGCGCTGTGATCTTTGCACGAAGTCCCTCCAACTGTTCTTGAATTGTGCTGAGGTCAACAGCACACTAATTTGCTGCTTGCTAGATCTGCTGCATCTACTATTCTGAGACCTCTGTGTCTAGGGTGCTTCTCTGCATCAATGTGTGCATCCCTGTATGTTTGTGAGCTTGCCTTCGACGGAACCATTTGTTGGCTTATTGGGGCCTGACCCAGGTTCAGAGTTGATTTAGCCAAACAAATCCCAGTACTATTGGCCCTTTCGACAACAGTCCACGGAGCGCGGACTGAGGTCTCACCTGAAGTTGTATTTGTTATCGGGAAATCTAGTGTCCACTCGGAGCTGCTAGTCCCACTAAGACTGGTAGCTATCTTAGAAACAAACAAACTAAAACTACTTTCGCTTTCCTTTATGAGAGGTAGATAAGAGGGGAATAAAGGACACCAACCTCAGTCTTGCACTTAGTTCCTTGCTTGGTTCCTCTCCCTTCTGACAGATCCTTGCCGCTTTTCCTTTGTCTACCCGGCTTCAAAGAGCACCTGTGGAATCAATGCAGCATAATACTATCAAAGAACAAAGATCTACCATCATAAACAATATAGGACCAGATATATATTGACCACACAAATGCATATATCATAAAACATACAAGAATGTGGAGGAAAACTTGAATAGATTTATTAATATCAAGAATAGCAAAGAGGATTACAACCAATTGTTCTGACCCAACGTCATCCTCCCAGCATGAAAGCCCTTCTTCACCTCATGAAAAGCTTAGATCACCCAACACTATGATATTCCACCAAGAAACTAACAACACTTCCTTACAAGATACAAAATTCCAGCCTCTGGATCTCTGGGATGAGGGATCCATATATAGATGATTGCAGGGGGGTGAGTCAGCTTCTAGGATTTTGATTAGTGCCCTCTCTCTGATAGTTCTTGATTCCACTTGGAGATTGATGATCTCTTACTCATCCCTGGGCGAATTCAGAGAGGCAAGTGTCATAGGAGAAGTTTCTGGAAGATTCCATGACGATCCACCTTACAAACTGTCTCTACCATTTGTCTACTCTCGCCCATCTCACCCTACAGAAGGGATTTCGAGTATGCATCACACCCTTTACACTGGGCAGGTGAGATGCATCACACCCTCTACACTGGGCAGTTTGTATGGTCCAGCTTTGACTAGTTCTGAGCAGTTTTCTGTGGAGAACTTATGGGAGATGATGTAATCAGCTGACCTTGTTCCTTTAGGGTGTGAAGCAACACTTTTAGGGACTTAGGAGCCCTTGGTTTGGACATGTATGATTGGGGTTGTAGTGCCCAAAAATTTCTATAACAGTTGCCCCCTAAAGCATGAGGTCGTTAATCTTTTGATGTCTGGTGAAATGCTTTATCATGAGGATCCGAAGTCTTTTCGAGCTGGAAGGCGACCTGTAATAAGTTACAATACAATAAATTATCTTCATAATATTTTTCATGATCTAGATGAGGCAGGAATTCCCATGCTCAACTTTATAAATTCATTTTCATGTACATAAGACAGACAACCGTTTGTGTGGTAGATTGATGATTCTGATAGAGTCATCATCCTTTGATTTAGATGATCATCTATGCAGCAATGATGTACATTTGATGTCTTTATTTTCCTGAATATATCGCAGCCCAGATGGATGAAACTAGATCCGGGGTCTTCAAACTTGTCCAATCTTCACTCGTAGTACAAGTCGATCCATGTGAAAGATGTTCTGGAGTCAAACATGGAAAGACATCACCTGATTACCAGCCAATGATGTAAGCTGTTAACAAGCGTGAGAGGAATCACCGATAATGATGATGACCCTCAAGGTACTACAGTACAATTTGCGTGGTGTGAAAAGGGACTTGGCATTGAATACCACGCAAAATCTTTCGGTCGAAGTCCATTGATGTAAACCTGTCGCCGGAAGTGAGAACTTGCCATTAAGGCATGCAAGCTTCAAAGTACTGAAAGGGTTGTTCCTAAGTCGACTTCTTGGATAATGAGCTGATGTCGACAAGAAGCGACCCGTCATAGGAGGGCCTTAATGAATCCCACATCTATGACACAAAACGAAGTAAATGATTTCGGAGATGACAACTATCTGATGATACAGGGTTCAGGGTGGTGGTCATGAAAGAATGGAGTGTGAATGTATTGCAGCGGATGAGACACAGGTGAATTCTTTGAGCAATTTCTCTTGAACATACCGGCGACACTGACATGGAATGGTAGCGTTAACCCCAAATATGGATGGTGCGATGGACCAATGGTGATATGACCGGTGAACTAAATAACCCAACCCAACTCGGATGTGGAGTGAAAGTGTCATGTTCAAGAGCGACTTGCTACTAATAAAGTTTATTTAAGTTTTCTTCCCAAATTTTCCCCAGTCATTGTTGACCAATACCTCTTTATTTTTTTCAAGCTTGAGGAGGATAACATATGCTTGTTCTATAATTTGCCCTTCGGGAAAACCTGTCGCTATGTTATAACGAGCCTAGCGACAGTGAAACTCGTTCTTGTCTATATGGACAAGTTTGTCGCTATTCGGCTTTAACGAGTTTAACGAAAAAAATAACTCGGTCCTTTCAATTTTAGAGAGTCTGAAAGGGACGTAAAGGAAACTCCAATAATCCTTTTTTGTCATATAATCCCTTAAGTCCGAAAAAGTATAAAATAATACGAAAGGGATGAATTTTCGGTAATTTTAATGAGCCAAACAAAACAAGCACTCGATATTTTTGTGTAATAATCCCTCAGGTCCAAAAAGATTAAAATCTAGAGGAGGGATAGCACTCCCGATAGCTTTAATGAGCTAGAGAGGCCAATTTCTCGGAAATCTTTTCATATTTTACGAGTCAGTTGAAAAGAGCTTAAAGGAGACTCATTTTTTGAGGAACGAGTGATAATTTCAGGTAGCAGCTGATTCCAGGTAAGGTTTGGAATTTTCCAATCACGACAGTGTCACAAGGATGGCTAACAGGATCACTCTTCGCAACCGTTCCTCAAAAAGGGTTAAACAATCAAATGGAGGTGAATGATCGGCTAAAACAGAGTGGAGGTGATGGTAAGAACATGACCAAGGCTCAAAAGCTGATGATAATGCATTCAAAATGGTTATTTACTGGGGGATTGGTTAATTTTTTAGTGAGCTTAAACTCTGGGGGAACGTTTGCTCATTGCTAAGGTTTAATTCTTAACGAGCTTGAACTTCGCATAAAAACTGCGCATGCCAGTCGTATAATAAGGATGTCTCATTGATAGGTTCAATTTTTAAGTAGCTTGCACCATTCGAAACTTTGCTCCGGATCCTTTCATTATGCAAGCTAGGAACGAGAAATCCTATGAGTTTAAAGGGTTGAGAAACTACAAACTAAGAAAATAAATGGTCGCTCTTTACTTTCAGGCAAAAAGGTTTGCATGCCCCTGGGTATAGTGAAGTAAAGTTTCCAGGTTACCATTTAGAATTTCTTGCGTTTGCAAGATAGTTTCCATCCGCACAACAGACATAAAAACACTTCCTTGGCTTAGGCCATCTGGAAAAAGGCTCCAATCACCTAACCTTGATGAAAGAATCTTATCCCTGTCTAACTCCCTCTTCCTATATGGACAGGGATCGGACCAATCTTAAATCCTTCACGGAAACTTACCCTATACCCAAGGTTTTCCTACCGAAACAGACTAGGGTGCATGTCCACTGGGTTTCAGTCATGTCCTCCCGAATTACTTGCACTCTTCAGGTGGACGGACCAGAGATTGATGGGACATTCCTTGCGTGAAAAGACCATTTAGGGATGGAATTTGACTATTAGCTATGTGTGAGCCGGGGAACGAAAGCTGGTCTACGAGCTGGACCACTCGGCCTTCATGCGGAAAACACATTACCCTAAAGAGTGAGGAGACAATGGCTCCCATGCTATAAATATAGTCGTGCCCAAGGAGTAGATTATAATCTAGAAGTCCTTGGACTACCATTACATTGATATAAACAATTTTCCTTCTCAATGTTATGGGCACATTGGGAGGGATCCCTAATGGTCAACTGGTTCCTTTGTCGAAGCCTATCATATTTCTCATCTCAGGCAGAAGAGATGGTGAACCAAGCGCTTCCCAAGCAGTTGAGGAAGAGATACTCACAGAAGCCCCTTCATCTATGATGGTACCGACCATGACCATATTGTAAGCTTGTACAATGATTCGGAATGGTACACTAGTCGGTAAACGGGCTCTGCCTAGTAGATTCCAATCGAAGGAAACGACTAGGTTGCTTGGAGGTGGGACTGAATAGACGGCCGGATATGAGTCTGACGAACTTCCTTCCTGAGGTAAAGGAATGGGTAGATTTCCCCCATGTTCATCGGAGTCTGCGTTTACGAAAAGAATTTGAACGGTTTCATTCTCATTCCCTTCGGTGATTGTATCATTTGAAGATGGACCTTACGAAGACAAGACCGGTTCGACTGCCACCTCAAGCTTTTGACTTTCATCTGGTATGGATTCAACAGGTTTATCTTCAATGACAAATGCTTTGACCGACCATAATGGCGTGCCGTTCGGATTTTCAAATAGTGATGGACTCGGCAAGAGTTTCTTGTATTCAGGAGGAAGCCGTAGCGGTGAAGCAGGACGGTCATCCAAGACTCTTTTAGCTTCATCTAGGAAGAGACAATGGTGGACGACCTGATTGCCTTCACACATTTTACAAGGAAATTTACATTTCCTTTTTGTCCAAACGCTTCGCTTTCACTAGTTGATGGTGTACTTTCAACATGATCTTCAGAGGTTGATGACACCGGATTGTGCAAACGAGGAGACCAGTCCCTTAAGATCCGAGGGATGCAAGGACAATATCGATGATAGTGGTCTCCTTTGCAAATGAAACATGGAGATTTAGGCTTGGACGGTGCAGTGTGCAGATTTTCACTAGACGATGCCTGGTTACCCCTTTTCGCCTTTGGCTCCTTCTTCTTCTTCTCTTTCTTCTCCTTCCCCTTCTTCTCCTTCTTAGTTACTTGACTTTTGGCTTTACCAGATTTATCAAGCGAAGAGGAAGGAGGAGAGGGAGAATCGGATGAAGTAGAAGGTTGGGGGGTAACTTTAGTATCATCCAGTTGCTGACTCGATTGTTCAGGAATCACGGTGTTCTGAACGACGGAGGTCGAGAAGAGCCATATTGGCAAGCCAATTGTCAATCCTGGAAGTGACAATGTGGCCATATGAGGTGCACCAACATCTCCCCAAGAGGAGAAAGGACTAGGATTTCCTCCAAGGGGAAATCCTTGGTTGGTGGACTCCATTTTTCTCAACCTAAGACCAACGTGGGAATGGTGATATTATTCCGATTAAAATAAATTTATATGCGTTGACACAACTTGTTTTTTCAATTTTTAAGAGTCGAGAAAAAACAAAAGATGACTCTAGTCGCCTTCAATTTTTAATGAGCCTGAAGTGACAAGTGCTCAGATGGACCTTTTCCTTTAAGGAGTCTGAAAAGGAACGAAAGAGACTACTCTGCAAATCTAGACAGAGGCATTACCAAACCAATCAAAAAACTACAAAATACTTTTTACAGTACAACAGTCAATGCTCCCGAATGCTGTGTTCAGTGCATTGCGATCGATAGGGCGGCAAACACGGCTTCCTATGGATAAAGGATATAGCCTATTGTGGTCTCCCAATACATACTCGATGGTGCGTGGGAGCACAAGTCTGTACTGGCACTTGTCATCTCAAAGAGGAGGAATCACCCAACCAATAGTGAAAGCGACAGTTACCAGGCTTTACGACGCCGGAATGTGTCTCTAGCCTAGACTTCTAGATGTTGTGTGTTAGGTTCCAAAGCATTTTTATGTTCATTAAATTTATTTTACAGTTGATCTTTCTTAAGAAATTTTTCTTTTAGGTTCACTGCGTGATGTAGATATACAATTCCTAAAATTCAATCTAAGATGATAAACAATCATTTAATCTTCTTTTTGCAATGAAAATCCTAGCTACTAAAGAAAGAGAGATGATATTCTTTCAACATAGAGTAGAGAGCACACACTAGATGCACTATCCTAAATCAAACCATCAAGCAGTTTAAATGCAAATTCACATGCATGTATTTGTTTTCAGCTTTCCTAATGTGTAAATGACAAGAAGAATGCTAAGTACAAATCTAAATTATCTTTTCAAAGCGATAATACTAACAAATTTCTCTTCAAAAACGAAAGGAAGATAATGACGACACTTTGCTATTTTGAATTGAAAACTGCTTTCGGCACTTGAAAAACTACTAATTCAAATCAAATACAAGAGTAACTGTATAATTGACCATCAAGAACAATAGAATTCTTTTATTTGACTGAAAATGACACTTGCGACACTTTCAAATCAAAAGACGACAGTTTGATTATGCTACTTTTTGTAAAATAGAACTGTAAATGGCGCACAATACATAAAAACATTCACAATTCTTTGTACTATGGAGGCGGAATCATGCAAAAGAAGGGAGTTTCTACAATGGTATACTGATCATAGACAACAAAACTCTTGAATAAAGCTGAAGAGAGTGAACACAAAAACCAAAATCTAAGAGTAGAAGAGGTCTTGTCTGATCAACGCACCTGCAACACAGGGAAAGTGAGATGCAACACACCTACTGCACACGGGAGGTGTGATGCATCCAGATTCCCAAGAGGAGAAAGTCCGATGGTCCACGGATGAGACTTCAACTTGGTTCCGGGTCACAGTTTGCAGCTCAGTTCAGGGATTTAGGCCGAGCAAGTGAGGTTAAATAAATATAAATCACAGGGGTTGATCTAATGAGGTTACTAGAGCCACCACTAGGGCAATTAGAAGGTTCACAAATCGATTGTTCAGTTTATAAACAAAACCTGGAGATAGACTGAAGCATCATTGATCTACTTTGCACTTACATAGAAAATGAAGTTTGAAGGCTAGCTGGCTTGACTTCAGGCTCCATCTGTAAGTTTATAAAACAAACAAATATAGACAAGAAAACAATCTATTCACTCCCCAGCGGAGTCGCCATTTTGTTATCAGGAAATCTAGTGTCCACTCGGAGATACTAGTCCCACTAAGACTGGTAGCTATCTTAGAAACAAACAAACTAAAACTACTTTCGCTTTCCTTTATGAGAGGCAGATAAGAGGGGAACAAAGGACACCAACCTCAGTCTTGCGCTTGGTTCCTTGCTTTGTTCCTCTCCCTTCTGGCAGATCCTTGCTGCTTTTCCTTCATCTATCCGGCTTCAAAGAGCACCTGTGGAATCAAAGCAACATAATACTATCAAAGAATAGAGATCTACCATCATAAACAATATAGGACCAGATATATATTGACCACACAAATTCATATATCATCAAACATACAAGAATGTGGAGGAAAACTTGAATAGCTTTATTAATATCAAGAATAGCAAAGAGGATTACAACCAATTGTTCTGACCCAGCGTCATTCTCCCAGCATGAAAGCCCTTCTTCACCTCATGAAAAGCTTAGATCACCCAACACTATGATATTCCACCAAGAAACCAACAACACTTCCTTACAAGATACAAAATTCCATCCTCTGGATCTCTGGGATGAGGGATCCATATATAGATGATTGCACGGGGGTCAGTTATCTTCTGGGATTTTGATTAGTGTCCTCTCTTTGATAGTTCTTGATTCCACTTGGGGATTTATGATATCTTACTCATCCCTGGGCGAATTCAAAGAGACAAGTGTCACAGGAGAAGTTTCTAGAAGATTCCATGATGATCCACCTTGCAAACTGCCTCTGCCATTTGTCTACTCTCGCCCATCACACCCTACAGAAGGGCTTTCCAGTATGCATCACACGCTTTACACTGGGTAGGTGAGATGAATCGCACCCTCTGCACTAGGCAGTCTGTATGGTCCAACTTTGACCAGTTCTGAGTAGTTTTCTGTGGAGAACTTCTAGGAGATGATATAATCAGTGGACCTTGTTCCTTTAGGGTGTGAAGCAACACTTTTAGGGACTTAGGAGCCCTTGGTTTATGGACATGTATGATTGGGGTTGTAGTGCCAAAAAATGTCTATAACAGTATGGGAGGGTGCTAGAACCATGTTTCCACACCCTGGATATGTCTAATGAGTTCTAGTGGTACGCGGTTCGACCCTGCGTGCAAGTCTCCTTGCGCACTTTCCTATACCTCGCAGCCTGAGATAATGCCTTTGCGCGGCCCTACTCAAGGGCTGAACTCTTGTTATAGACATATTTGGGCACATCAACCCCAAACTTATATGTCGATGTATTAGGGAATATCAACCCTAAAAGAGTTGTTTCATACCCTAAAGGAACTTAGTCATCTGAGTGCATCATTCCCCAAAAGCTCCACTTCAGAAATCATCCAAAAACTGCCTAAACTAAACCATACTGACTGCTCCACTATCAAAGTGCAATGCATACTGACTGCTACATTGTCAGGGTGCGATGCATACTGTTTAGGCCTTCTATAGGGTGTGATGAGCGAGGATGGACAAATTTCCGGGACAGTTTGTTAGTTGGTTGCTCATGGAATCTTCTAGAAACTTCTCCTATGCCACTTGCCTCTCTGAATTCGCCCAAGGATGAACAAGGGAACTAGGAAACCATCTCCAATCCCCTCCCTTGTGGAACCAATTGTAACAAGTGGAATGACACTAATCAAACCCCATGGATGACTCACACCCTTGCAAATAACTATAAATGGATCTCCAATCCAGGAGATCAGGGGGCTGGAATTTTGTGAATTGCAAGTAAAAACTGATAGTTTGTAATTGAGGAGAGAGCATTGTATTCTTGTTGGTGTGATCTTGCTATTTTCATGAGGTGAAGAAGGATTGAAGCTAGGAGGATGGCATTGGATCAGATAACTGGGTTGTAATTCTCCTTTTTATTAATAAAGCTCTTAAAGTTTTCTCCCATATGATTGTGAAATTATGAATGTTATCATTTGTTCATTATATATCTGATTCTGTAATGTTTATGTTGTAATAGATCACGATGTTTTGATTGTTCTTTGTTGCTGTACTTGTGTAGGTACTCTCCAAGCGTGTTAAGTATGGGGAGGAGTTGCAGGATCTGCCAAAGGAGAGAGAGATCAAGCAAGGGATTAAGTGAAAGTTCTAGGTTGGTTCCACTATCTTTCTCTTATCTATTACACATAGGAAAAATCATTGAATTGCTTTAAACTGTTGTTTCTAGGGTAGCTGCCAAACGTAGAGGGTTAGTTGTTCGACAAGACACTAATTTTCCCAGAAACAAATTGGCGACTCCACTGGGGAATGAACAGATGTTTGTTTGTTGTTATTGTTTGTTTTATGTTCAATTCTATAAACTATAGACAGAGTCTGAAGCCAGCCAGGTAGCTTTCGAACTGCTCTTGCTCTGCAATTGCATAGTAGATGAATGCTACTTTAATCTATCTCTGGTTTAGTTTATGAGTTAAAAATTTGACTTGCAAACACATATAAATGCCGTTTTGGTAGCTTAGTAACCTCTCAAGACATTCCATCATACTTTTCTCATCATTGTTCATCAAAACCAAGCATGATTTCATTGAAAACTGATCCACATTTGAGCCAAAACCTCTTTTAGTTGTGCTCTCTGGACCACCGTACTGTCTTCCACTGTGTTTTAGTATGAATCCCACCTCCCAAGTGTAGAAAGTGAGATGCATATTATTTTCTGTGAAGCCCATGTGCAATGATTGACTGAGCTCATTTTCCCATCTAGGACTTGAGGGTTTTTGACTTGTTTTCGGTTTTGTTTGGTTGTTTTGCTGCATATGAACAATGCCTCTTTACTGATGCTTACTTGCATCATTTAGATCAGCCTCAATACATTAGGATTAGTGAATGTTTTTGTGTATTTGTTCCTCATTTACAATCCTTTGTCGAAAAGTTGTTTTAGTCGATTTGTTGCTTTGATACAAAAAGTGTCGTAATTGTCGTTTTTTGTCGAAAAGAAAAGTGTCGTAAATTATTCCTTCCCTTGATAATAAATTAAGCTTTTCTTGATGCATTTGATTTGATTTGTTTAAATTCAAAGTGTCGAAAGCATTTTTATTCAAAATTGAAAGTGTCACTTTGAGTCTTCCTTTCTCTTTTTGAAGAAAAATGGTCGAAAATGTAATTTTGAGTGCAATATTTTAGATCTTTGCTACATTTAGTTTTCCTGTTTGCATCTTTCACATTAAGGAAAGTGAAAAAAATACATGCATTTTCATTTAGGATTTTTTGATTTGTGTGCGAAAAGATGATTTAGGGAAATGCACTAGTGTGTGCTCTTTGCTTAGAAGCACTTTAAATCTTCTTTCCCTAGTAGCTAAGATTTTCATTGTTTAAATAAACAAAGATTGTTTATCATTGTAGATTGCATCTTAGGAATTTTAGATCATCATTACGAGGTGAACCATTGAAAGGAAAACTCTAAGAAAGATCAACTTTAAAATGAACTTCAATGAACCTAACAATGCTTTGGAACTTAATGCAACATATCTAGAGGTCTAGGCTAGAGATGTGTTCCACCGTCGTTAAAACTAGTGGCTATCGTTTTCATTGAAGGTTGGGTAATTCCTCCTCCTTGATACGACAAGTGCTAGCATGGATTTGTGCTCCCCATATCATCGCGTATATATTGGTAGACCACAATAGGCTTAAATCCTTTATCCATAGGAAACCGAGTCTGCTGCCTTATTGATCGCAATGCACTGAACACATCATTCAGGAAGATTGACTGCCATACATAATTCCGTGGTAATTTCTCTTTAATTGATCACCAAGGTGTATATTGCAGTTTTGTGATTGGTTTGGTATACCCTTTGTCTAGATTCTCCAAAGTAGTCACTTTCGTTCCTTTTCAACTCTCTAAAAGAAAAGGTCCATCTGAGCACTTGTCCTTTTAGGCGCATTAAAAATCGAAGGAGACTAGAGTCATCTTTAGCTTTTTCTCGACTCTTAAAAACTGAAAAAGCAAAGTTGTGTCCAAGCGTCATTAAAATTAATTGAATTCGGAATAACATCACTTTCCCATTAATTTTGAGTTGATCAAGTAATCCTCGATTGTGGAAGAAATTCAATAAAAACCCCATCGTTCGTGGAGATTAGCGAGTCAACCTTATTTGCCTCTGGAAGCGAAGCCAATCCGAACAAAGTGGTCTCGTTTAACTAAGTCTAGTTCATCTAGTTTATTTGAAACTTTTGTTTCAACATCATCAGAGACTCCAGTTACTCTGATTATTTCTGATACATCTACCTTAAAAGAGGGAGTTCTGCAGTTATAAGAGGACATTAGAACTGATCCTAGTGTAATGGTAAACACTTCTGCATCTGAAACAACTCCATCTAGAGTTGATCCAGAACCCATCTCAGTTCAAACCGAGGCTACATTTGAACCAGGAGTTGTTCAAGAACCTCCCTTTGAGACTAAAGTTCATTTACCTGAACATATGGACTTTGAGTTTTAGTATTCAGAAGGTGTCACCCATCTAGCATCCGTCACTGCAGAAGCTATACCTTCTTCGGCTCCAGAAATCTTTTATGGACCTGACGGTATACCTCTTCCACCTGGTCTGATTGCTATAGAGGAGATAGTAGAGGATCCCCCATCTAGTACCCCGTTTAAGTTTGGAACTGGGATTCATTTGTATCTTGCTACTCCTGAGTTTTCTTCCTTTAATCCCGCTTCATCGAAAATTCCTGTCAAATCACTTGGGGAGCTTTTGGATAAGCTAACCATGTCTAACCAACCATCAACATCTAGGAATGTATCATTTGATGCAGTTGTGGCAGAATCTCCTGCTGCTATTCCTATAATGTTTTCTGGTACACTTGAGTCATATTTATTTGGTACACTATCCGTTCCAGCTGGTTATCAATCACTAGCTGGAGTCCACTCAAGGGCTGCTTTAGCGCCCTGGTCTGCTTCCATTTATTCATCCAGAGTCCCATCTGGTTTTTCTTATGTGGAAACTAAACCATTTTATCCTACATATCAGTATCAATATGGGCAATTCAGTTATCAAAGACCGCTATATCCTTTAAAAATTAGATTTCCACCATATGGAGAGCAGTATGCCTATTCACCGTTTCCTCCTTTTTATGGGGGACAACCATATGAGAGTTTCCAACATTTTTCAGGTCAAACTGGAATTACATCTAGTGGTTGGATACCCATACTGCCAGATCAACCAAGGGTTGTTTATCTAATGCAACCGATTCAACCTGTGTCAAATGTTACCACTACACCCGCCGTTAAGACTGTGTCAAAAACACAAGCATAGCCTGTTGTGTCTCAACCTCAACCTGCTTCTTCTTCCTCGCAACCTCAAGTTTCGAGGCAGAAGGCTTAAGTTTCACAGGTTGTGATACAAAAACCACTTGTCTCTATGGCTCAACCGCAACCTTAGGTAAGTTCTCCTTCATCTGGAACGAACCAGGTCCAAACGGTTATTGTTAATCCGCAACTTGGTCAATCTTCCGGTACTGGGAAAAAGCAAACAGTCCAACAAATGTGGCTGGCGCAATATCAATAACCACAATTCTAGCAAACCCAACCTCAGTTTGGACTTTGTTCACAAGCTCAGACTGGATTTGGTCAATATCAAGCCTACTGAGGATCTGGGCAACAAGGCTTTGTAGGTTATGGACAACCGCGTTTCCAAACCGGTTATCAACAACCACCCTATCCTAGTTATGTCCAACAAACTTATCAAGGTTACTAGCAACAGATGCCTTATGCTGGTATGCAAATGCATACTACTTAGGCGATTCCATCTTATCCTGGGTATGCTCCACCCAACCTGAATCAACAGTTTCCTTTTGTAGCAACTCTAGAACTACCAGATTTGAATTGGCTCACAAATGATCCAATTGCATACTCCCCTTGGTGGTCAGTGATTCCTCATAAAATACCCTCTGATATTCCTAAGTTCAATGGAAATCCAGGTGAAGACCCATCGAATCACATAATGACTTTTATTGATGGTGTTCATCCAACACTTTGAATGATGATTCGATGAGGCTTTGCTTTTTTCAGAGAATGCTTACTGGTCTGGTAGTGAAATGGTATACTGAATTGCCTAGAGCTTCGTTTGATAACTTCACCATTCTTGCCACTACCTTTCTAACCCACTTTCAGTTACCCATCATGTACAAAACTGGAACAAAACTTCTTACCAACTTTAAATAGACCACATCCACTCACATATCTGATCATATTCATGAGTGGCGGCATCGTCGTCAAATGGTAAAGACGTATGTTCCTGATCAGATTTTAGCTGAGTGGTTTATTAAGTCCTTATTGCCATCTATCACTGAGGATGTGGCGAAAGGAGGAGTTGTCATAGAAGAGCAAGTCATTGCTCCTACCCAATATTTAGATTTGATCTATACGCAATCTGGCACACTCTACGACAAAATTATTGATGCTCCTAGACCAACTTTTTCCATTCCACCCCCTCCAAAATCAAGTAGGGACTCTCATGCCAGTGATGGTGTGATCGATTCATCGAGCATGCAAATGGCGAGAGGACCATCTAGTCAAACTCTTGCTATTTCTAGTCAAAATGAAAATGATAATTCTCTTGCCTCAGAGATTAATGTCGTGTCATTTGACAAAGGCAAAAATCCAAAGAAACCAGGGGGCAAGAAGAAGGGGAAAAATAATAAGAAGAAATAGGATAATTCCACTCTTGAAAAATTTGAAACCCCTACTGGGACAAAGAAACCTCGTTATCTGTGTTTAATATGCAATGACGAGCATTTTATGAGAGATTGTCCACATTGATCTGAAGTTTCGAAACTGTTAAAGGCTTCAAATACCTCAGTAGTGTTGACAGATCCGTTTTTGAACCCAGAAACACATTTGGTTTCCACTGATAATGATTCCACATCCCAAGTGCTTATGCTATCCATTTTGAATAAGAAAAATGATGTTTTGGTATCGACAAGGAATAAATATTATGGGAATCCATCATCGTCGAACAACCAGGATACTGATCAACCTAGTGCTTCGACAATGACTTTGCCCGAAGTTGTTCCACCCATTATTCCTAAGTTAACGATTAAGCCACCAAAGGGAGTCGTCCATAGATCGACATTTAATCCTCGTGCTCGAGCTGCTTAGAATTATAATATAGTGGATGATCTAGCCCAATCGCCATCCGCTATGTCGACACTTTAGGTATTACAAAGTTGTCCCTCCCAAAAGCATGCTTTGTTATCAGTGATGGGTGGGATCGATCCTGCAGATTCTAATCTTGTGGTCTTTAATCATATAGGATATACACCACAGTTACTGGCTCAACTCGCTTTCCTTATACAAGTAAAAGCCCTTAACAAAAATGTTCATCGAACCATCATTGATGAGGGGCATCTACCTGTATTATGTCAATGAGTTGCTGGAAAACTCTTGGTTCACCACCCTTTTCATGATCACCAACAACATTAAAAACTTTCGATCGAAGAATGTACACTCCATACGGGATTTTAAGTAGATTGCAAGTTGAACTGGGGGGAAAAATAGTAGATATTGAAGTCGAGGTCATTGATGGACTCCTTGATTACAATATTTGATTGGGAAGGCCCTGGGTTTATGCTATGGTTGCGGTTGTGTCTACATATTTTTGAACGATTGCATTTCCCTTTAAAGGTGGAATCACAGTCGTTGACAAAATAGATTTTTTTTCTAATAGTTCACAAGCTACTGGAAGCATTCCATTGATCCATGGAAATTCACAATCGCTTCAAAATGTTGGAGTAGGTATCTGTTGTGGCCACCAACAACTCCCCTCCTTCTTTAGTATTAGCAATAACACTAAACAAGTGGGGACCCTTAGTAAAAAATTCAAAAAATTTTATAATTTCTTTTTTGTATTATACTCCTTAAAAATACATCGCATGGAGAAGAGTAAAACATTTCTTTATGAGCACAATAAAAAACTGGGAAGAAGTGACGCGAAATTCATCGCATTGCATACATTAAGAAGCGCCCATAAATGAAAGAAATCTTCGATGGCCGATATGCGACATCGCATATCGCAACATCGCATAAACAACACACAATAACTTAACAAATTGCAACGATCTACGATCTGCGATCTTGCGATAAACGCGATGCTGCGATCTTGCGATAAACGCGATGCTGCGATCTTGCGACAACGCGATAACGCAATTTTGTGATAAAATGATCTGGAAACTCTGCGATGACACATCTTGATAATGCGATCCGCGATGCTGCGATGCGAGTCGCAGAAATCACCCATCGCAAATTTTCCTCGGCTCAGCGTTCAAGAAAAGCTGTCCCTAAACCAAAAATTGGGCGCGCGCCTTAAAGGAAATTAATGAATGTACGCCAAAGTATTCATGAAGGAAAATTTTGTGTTTTTCAAAGCGTCAGTTCACTATGGGTGTCATGATTTTATACATTCATAGAGCTTAGAGCTTTCGTGTCAAAATTTATTATCATTACTCTTTTCCTTTGCGTGAACTGCAGGAATGAAAAAACAGGAAGCAACATGAAGCAATGTGCAGGGAACATCTAAGGAAAAATGGAGAGCGTCAATGCTCGAAGAACAGAGAAGAGATGTCCTCATAAACGGATACCGCATGCAACCGAAATGCAGATTTCAGAGTATTACTAAACAGATGCTGATATCAATAGGAAATTCTACACTCAAGGTCAAAAGCTCACAAAAGCAACATGTTTACAAAATTCTAAAGCTTATGCCCGGTAAAGGAAAAAGCGCTAAAGACGGAAAACGCACCAGAAAGGCCCGGATCAAAGAACGGAAGCAGTTTTTGATGCGCGATTAGTGCCTAGCGCTAATCGCGCATCGCTAAGAAAATTGATCAGAAAGCAAAGTCCATAATTTTCTTAGTCATCCACGAGTTCGGAAACCGAGATAGAAAAAGCAGAAGAAATTTGAGAGAAATTTGGGTTGTTACCAAGTATATACACAGTAAATTCGCCCAGCCAGAGGATGATTCCCAAAATATCTTCTACTTTACTAAAAAGTGGTGCCAGCGCTTGCCATTTCTATTTGCGTAGCCCAAGCAAAAGCAAAACACAACTAGCCGACTCTTCCCAGGCAAATGTTGCATACTCGCAACATTAAGGAGAAAATGTAGAAATAGTTAGGAATTAGATTCAATTTTTAGAAATAAGTTTGCTTAGATAAAGGGCGGCCATTTAAACCGTATCCTAAATTTATGTAATTAAGCTATTTAGTTAGCAGTATTTAAACCCTTCTCATGCATTTAGAGAAGGGTCCAGAAATTTGTCAAAAACTTGTCCTCAGAACATGCACTTTTGCACCCTCAGAGGAGGTTTTGATGAATGAATGGATCAAGGTTTATTAATGTTTGCATTTGATATCTGCTACTGATGTTGCACTTCTGTACTCTTGGTAGATATTAGAACAAGGAGAGATAAATCATTGTTGCTTGAAGCTTATGAGTAGGACCAGTCATAAATGGTACTTTTATCTCTTGGCCATGTCTGCTTATATTCTTAAAGTGATATATAGTTTTTAGTTGTTTATATGTTATTGCATGAATGTTTGAGTTACCATTTGGCACTTTTGTACGGTGGAGCCATTTATTTATGTTTTATATATGAATAACTTATTATGCGATATGCTGTTCACAATTGTTTTGCCTAACTTTTTATGCAAAGTGGTTCATCTTAATTGATTTCCATTCTTATGATAGCTGAATGATCTTTATTACCAGTTATTATTTGAAATCTCTTTAGATCACATAATAGAAGAAATACATCCTGGGTTAGCATAGATTAGATGTGCTGTCTTCATTAGATTACAATAGCATAGAATTAGATTAAAGTAGCTTCGATTAGAACTCTTAGATCAGCATCATCCAAATCTACACACACACACACCCTTAGATTGGGAAACTGGTCCCATTATCCCTAGTCGGACCCGCTATACCAAACGGATAAGGAACTGCCAACCACGGTCCGGATCGGGCGGGTATCCCCCTTGTTGTCGACCCGATTTTCGGGGCTTCAACATATTTGGTGCTAGAAGGAGGGCCTGAACTATGAATGGCACCTAAATCAAAATCTAAATACCATTATGAGAGTAAATTGCCCTCATCATCTCCCCCGACTTCTCCAGTATATTTAAATCCAGAGTCAGAAGTCGCTCGAGTATCAATCGCTGCTACACACCCTGATATTTCAGACCAATCTACCATTAAACCTCCTGGAGTTGAATCTCTAATTCACAAACTTCAGGGATTTTCCATTTCTCCTCAGAGGTCTGATAAATCTCAAAGTAGTGTGACTTCGCAGTACAATCCTGCTCATCCCCTAACCAGGTTAAAGAGTGAAAAATTTGGCATCCAGCCAACTGAGTTGCCTCTTCCCACCAGGAAAAGAGCGAGGAAATCACCACAAGAGTCTGACAGTGAGATTATTTCGTCTACATCGCCCATTTCAACTACCTCACCGCGAAGTCAACCACCCACACCTCCATTCCAAACCATCATCAATCTATCTACCGGAACTCCCACAACCCCTCTTCAATCCTCTACGATCATAGTATCCTCATCTTCCAAACCACAGAGATCATCTTCTGCACTTTTCTCTACTAGCAGCTCAACGATGGCCCAGTCTCCATGGAACAACCCTGGGGCATTTTTAATGCCCGTGCCCTTGAGTCAAATACCGGCCCATCCTGAGAAATGGCTGCCCAAATTCAATCCAGAAGCAGGCATGCTAGCAGAAGAACACATAAACAATTTCATGCTTTCTATCAATCTCAACGGAGTTACTAACGAAGATGCTGTTGTTCGGCTTTTTCCCTATACACTGCAAGGGACAGCCGGGTCATGGTATTTTTCATTACCCTCCGGCTCTATCACAAGTTGGGATATCTTCCAGAATCAATTCCTTATCAAGTTTGGTGATGACAGATCAACGACAACATTAATCAATGACCTATCCAATCTTAAGGCCCAAGCTAAAGAACCTATCGAAGATTTCGATTTACGGTTTAATAAAATTCTCAAAAAAATTCCCACTGCTTCCCAACCCAGTGAAGAAGTACGATGTGAATGGTATATTACTGCTTTACCATCAAACATAGCAATCTTCGTGGATAGAGCAAATAAAACAACCTTAGTTGAAAACATGACAGAGGCGATAGCAGTAGAGAAACATGTAATAGCCCTGGAAAAGAGATCCGCGATAGAGGAATGCAAGTCTAAAAAAGTCACCTTCAAGGAAGACTCCAAGAAGAAACAAACAAAAGACCCTTTCGATTTGGAAGGATTGCATAAAGTATTAAAGACCATGTCTAATGAGATGGTTGACATAAAAAAACAAGTAGCAGAAACTTCTTTAAAAAAGCCCTACAGAGCTTTTAAAAGAGGTCCTTCAACGGATGGAAAACCATCCAATGTCATATCCAATGCTGAAACTGAGGAAGAGGAAGAAGAAGAAAGTGCCACTGAAGGGAAAACCGATGACGAAGAAGTTGTGGAATTACAAGGAATGTGGGATTTCATCCTCCCACAAGAAGAAGATCAAGAAGTATTTCTGGTTAGCACACGAAGCAGAAATCAACTTGATCCTCCCCAAAATACCCCTAAGCAGAAGAGCGCAAGCCCTACAACAAAAGGTAAAGTCGCAACAAAGAAAACAACCACTAAAGCGACTCAATCTAGCCCAGTCCAAGCAGACCAACAACTCCATCAAAAACAATGATAGTGTCGGATGAAATGGAGTACAATATTATTGATGACATGAAAAAGACTAGGGCTAATATTACCCTTTATGAATTGAGCAAATTGAAGCATCAACAGAAGATAATGATGAAAGAATTAGATGCCGTGCCTATTGTACCTTTTCCTACCGCTGTACTCTCTCAAGCTTCCCACAACATGGGAAGACCTCCAATTAACGCGATCAATAAGATTGATCCAAATGATATCACCTTGATTGGAGGAAGATCAAGATCTCACACTCCCCCGTTTCTTCTCACTTATGAAATTTCCAATAAAAATGTGCACAATTGTTTGGTAGATTCCGGTGCTTCATCAAATATTTTACCCGGATCAATATGTGCTAAGTTAAATGTTCAACCACAAAAATCCGCAGCGCGCATAGTTCATCTTGATCGATCTCAAGTCGAAGTGATTGGTGAAATTAATCAAGTAACCATAAGATTGTCATCTAACCTGAAGGTATGTCAGGTTATTGACATTCTAATGGTTGATATCCCAGAATTCTATGGCTTAATTCTTAGCAGGGATTGATTCAAGAAACTCCATGGATACTTTGCAACCGATTGGTCGCACATGTGGTTACCCTACAACGGTAAACCAAATCAAATAAAGGTTGAATGGGAGTTACACCAGAAGTACATAGTAACGGAATTAGAGGGAGAAAATGAAGCAGTATCGTATAACAGCAATATCATAGGCAATTACTCAGTAGATTCTTTTCTCGGTAATTTCAATGCTCACACATCACCTTACTTAGAAAATTCAGTTTTGTCCCAAGTCAAATTTTTTTCCCAAACTGATAGTTCAAAGTGTGTTAATTTTGTAGATGAACCTGTAAATACATCTTTGTTTTGGAAATTATATTTCGATGGCTCTAAATCTAACGAAGGAGCAGGAGCAGGATGCGTTCTGATTAGTCCAGAAGGAAACAAGACCATGCTTACGTGCAGACTCGAATTCAATTGCACAAACAATACAACAAAATATGAGGCCTTGGTGCAAGGCCTATACAAAGCAATCGGGTTAAACGTCAAGTATCTTCAAGTCTTCGGAGACTCTGAGATTATCGTCAAACAGGTACGTAACACTATACATTGCCTATCAGGTCATTTAAAACACTATCAATCTTTAGTACAAGATCTGACTGAGCATTTCATAGCATTTAATATTTCTTCAATCCCGAGACTCCAAAACGCAAGCGCAGACCTTTTGGCTAATGTAGCCTCTAGGATTATTCCCTCCGAAGATTTTAGTCCAGATAGATTCTCAATAGAATTAATCTTTAGACTGTCCATCCCTGACAACATTACAAATTGGAGAGTATTCAATGACGATCCTGATATTGTAAATTTCCTCACTTCTGAAGGATCCTACTCCAATCAGATAATTGACGAAGACCATCACGATCGACAAATACAACAAAATAGCACTGATAATGCTATACCTAAATCGGTGGTTAAGTTAGAAGACTTATATGATTTGAAAAATCGGTTTAAAAGGTCTACCAATTCAAAGCTCTACAGTCCAACTCTGAACTACGAATTAGTAAACCTAGGAACCGATGATAAACCACAAAACATTAATCTAGGCATCAGCCTAGTCCCTGAAGAAAAACTAGCGTATATTCGTCTTTTGAGACAATATAAAAATGTTTTTGCCTGGAATTACGATGAGCTGAAGATGTACGACACTTCTATCATTCAGCATACTATTCCTATGATTGACAACGAAAAAACTGTCCAACAGAAACTGAGAAAGATCCACCCCAATTTAGAAAATCAGATAAAAACTGAGCTAAATAAGTTATTAAAAGCCAGAATAATTTTCCCCATCAGACATTCCAAATGGGTCTCCAATATGGTACCCGTTAGAAAGAAAAACGGAGATATTAGAATCTGTATCGATTTTCAGAATCTTAACAAAGCCTGTCAAAAAGACAATTTTCCTCTTCCACCTATGGAACAGATATTATAGGCAGTAGCAGGCTCATAACTGATGTCTTTCTTGGACGGATTTTCAGGATATAATCAAGTGCTGGTGCATCCTGATGATCAGTTGAAAACCACATTCAGAACTAAATGGGGCACATATGCATATCGGAAGATGCCATTTGGTTTGATTAATGCTGGCGCTACATTTCAAAGAGCCAGGGACACACATTTAAGGGTTTAGTCAATAAATCTGTAGTAATTTATTTGGATGATATAACAGTGTACTCCAAGAAGCGAAGCGACCATCTCAAAGATTTAAAACAAAATTTTCAACGATGTTTAAGGTATGGGATTTCACTTAACCCAAAGAAATCTTTTTTCGCATTAAGTGAAGGAAAACTTCTAGGATTCATAGTGTCAAAATCCGGTATTCACATTGATCCTGACAGAATCAAAGAATATTTGAAATATCTCTACCTCATAATAAAAAAGCCATGCAATCTTTCCTTGGTCAAATCAATTTTGTAAAGAGATTTGTCCCATATTTTTCACGAATTGTGTCTCCTTTGCAAACCATGATTAAAAAGAATTCAAATTTCAAATGGGGTCAAGATGAACATGAAGCATTCAACCTGATCAAACAAGCTATTATTAATGCTCCATCTTTAGCAACCCCGAATTTTTCAGAATCTTTTGTTTTATACACATTTGCCTCAGAGAAATCATATGTTGCAATTCTAACTCAAGAAAATCAAGAAAAAGCAGAAGCTCCAATTGCGTTTTTTAGCTCAAATTCACAAGGTGCTGAACTCAATTATTCAGACGTGGAAAAATAGGCCTATGCTGTTTTCAAAGCGGTCAAATATTTCAGACCTTTCTGACTTAAAACCCATACTAAGATCATAGTACCGTTTCCAGCGGTAAGAAATCTTCTAGTACAGAAGGATATGGGCGAGAAAAGAGAAAATTGGATCACTGCTTTACAGGAATACGACCTTGAGATCAAACCGGCAAACATTGTAAGAGGTCAAGGCTTCTGCAAAATGTTGGCTGGAGCATCGCAAATCTCTGAAATTTCATCTGAAGAGATACAAATGTATGAGGTAAGCCTAAACGATGCAGAATAATTGTATGCTGATATCATTTATTATCCTAAGAACTGGTATGCTCCATCACACCTGGATCACACTAAGAAAAGAGCTCTGAGATTGAAAGCTAAACAATATCAGCTCATAAATGATATTCTTTTTAGAAAGAATTATGATTCTGTTTTTCTTAGATGTCTTGAAAAAACTGAAGCTGAAAAAGTTTTGCAGGAACTCCACGATGGACCAGCAGGCGGACACTATGTTGGAGATGCTACTGCACATAAAATTTTACATGCAGGATATTACTGGCCTACGCTGTTCAAAGATTCACACAGTTACGTGAGGAAATGTCAAGTCTACCAAACTACTGCTGGAAGACAAAAGAAGCCGTCCCTGCCACTACAACCGGTAAACATCGAGCAACCATTCAGTCAGTGGGGCTTGGACATAATAGGTGAGATTGTTCCTCACTCTTCTAAGCAGCATAGATACATCTTCATGGCAACAGATTATTTTACTAAATGGGTAGAAGCAGTTCCTCTCAAGATGGCTAATTCTAAAAATATTATCGAATTCATAGATCAATTTATAATCACTAGGTTTGGATTGCCAACGGCTTTAAAGTTTGATAATGCATCATACTTTTATGGAAATGCAATGACTGAGTTTGCACTTAAAAGAGGGTTCAAACTAAAATATTCGGCCAATTACTATCCGCAAGGTAATGGGTTAGCTGAGTCAACAAATAAAAACCTAATCAGGATTATTAAAAGAACAGTTGACCAGAACCAAAAGAATTGGCATAAAGCTTTGGTAAATGCTTTATGGGCAGATAGAATAACGAAAAAAGCTTCAATCGGCACTTCCCCCTTTAATTTAGTTTATGGGAAAGAAGTGGTTCTTCCAACTCACTTAGTCATTCCCTCTTTGTATTTAATACAATACATTGATGAAATACCTACTTCCTCCATACAACTAAGACAAATGGAAATAATTAAATTAGAAGAGCAACGAGAACAAGCTAAGAAAACCCATGCTCATCATCAAGCGCTAATAAAATCCTCTTTTGATTCAAACATAATGACCAGAATTTTTTTTCAGATGGGAGATTTAGCTTTAAAATGGGATAAGGCTCATGAAGAAAAGGGCAAACATACGAAATTTCAAAAGTTGTGGCTTGGTCCTTTTCAGATTGTTGAAGTCATAGGTTCATCAATGTTTGTCTTACAGGATTTAGCAGGTAGAAGGGATTCTTTGCCTGTTAATGGACAAATCCTTAAAATATATTTTCCATAGAAGATTATTCTTCTATTTTGTAGAATAGCTTTATTTTTCTTTTCTTTTTCATAATAAAACTAGTTGTAAATGGTTACTGCTGGTATTCACGAAAAGACACCAATTCTCTTTCATATTTTGAGCTTTTCGCTTGTATGAATAGAAAATTTTTGAAAATCTGATATTTATTATTGACAGATATAGTTAAAAACTTTAGCCTAGATATGATACTAGTTTCAACTTCAAAAAAATTGATGAAAGCAACCTTTAGCGAAGAAATTGTTTTATATCAGCGCAATGAAAGGTATCAATAACAAAATAAAGATTCTCTGTAAAACTGCTGTTTTCAAACTCTATTATTGTCGTCCAGAGCTTTCTTAAGGAAAACAATGATTTCCTCCATATTAAAGAAAATTGCAGCATTCAGAGGGACAATCCAAGAAACACTATATCTCAAAGAATAAGAGGTCTCATCATGAGCCGGCTATCATGATCGCCGATATTATAACTTTGTTGACTTTGCCAAACACTGTCCATCAAAACAGGGCAATGACACAAGATTGTTGAAATCAAAAGACAAGGGGTCTCATCACGAGCCAGCTTGTTCAGCAAAAGTGTAAATCAAGTGAATGACTGTGTCATAATTTGGCTACCAAACCAAGACATTGTTCTTCAAGAATAAAAAAGGAAAAAGTGTCAATGTGGATTTTTCTTTGAAGGTTGTAGATAACCTTAAGCAGGATAAAGGATCATTGCTGGGTAACAGGTAACCCTGTTGAGGCTATGGACGCCTGCTGGCAACAAAGGCTCTACCTACGACAAACGAGCATATTTTAAAGCTAGCACATAGAGAAGACTTTATTTTATCTTTACAAGACCAAGTAATGGCTGATATAAATACAAGGACAAGCCTGAGGAAGCAAACAATTAGAATAGAAAGAGGTTGAAACAAAATATCATTGATAGAATAAGGCATAATGTACTCTATCTGTCCATAACAAAGTTTAGATTTATGAAATTTTTTCCGTTTTGGAAGTTTAAAAAATTCAATAGAAGAGATAACTGGTTCTTCCAAGTGAATCGCCATTGTTGTGGCCACCAACAACCCCCCTCCTTCTTTAGTATTAGCAATAACACTAAACAAGTGGGGACCCTTAGTAAAAAATTCAAAAAATTTTATAATTTTTTTTTTGTATTATACTCCTTAAAAATAAATCGCACAGAGAAGAGTAAAACATTTCTTTATGAGCACAATAAAAAACTACGAAGAAGCGATGCGAAATTCATCGCATCGCATACATTAAGAAGCGCCCATAAATGAAAGAAATCTCCGATGGCCGATATGCAACATCGCATATCACAACATCGCATAAACAACACACAATAACTTAACAAATTGCAATGATCTGTGATCTACGATCTTGCGATAAACGCGATGCTGCAATCTTGCGATAAACACGATGCTGCGATCTTGCGACAACGCGATAACGCGATTCTGTGATAAACTGATCAGGAAACTCTGCGATGACACATCTTGATAATGCGATCCGCGATGCTGCGATGCGAGTCGCAGAAATCACCCATCGCAAATTTTCCTCGGCTCAACATTCAAGAAAAGCTGTCCCTAAACCAAAAATTGGGCGCGTGCCTTAAAGGAAATTAATGAATGTACGCCAAAGTATTCATGAAGGACAATTTTGTGTTTTTCGAAGAGTCAGTTCACTATGGGTGTCATGATTTTATACATTCGTAGAGCTTAGAGCTTTCGTGTCAAAATTTATTATCATTACTCTTTTCCTTTGCGTGAACTGCAGGAATGAAAAAATAGGAAACAATATGAAGCAATGTGCAGGGAACATCTAAGAAAAAAGGGAGAGCGTCAATGCTCAGAGAACAGAGAAGAGATGTCCTCATAAACGAATACCGCATGCAACAAAAGTGCAGATTTCAGAGTATTACTGAACAGATGCTGATATCAATAGGTGATTGACACTCAAGGTCAAAAGCTCACAAAAGCAACATGTTTACAAAATTCCGAAGCTTATGCCCGGTAAAGGAAAAAGCACTAAAGACGGAAAACGCACCAGAAAGGCTCGGATCAAAGAACGGAGGCAGTTTTCGATGCGCGATTAGTGCCTAGCGCTAATCGAGCATCGCTAAGAAAATTGTTCAGAAAGCAAATTCCCTAATTTGCTTAGTCATCCACGAGTCCGGAAACTGAGATAGCAAAAGCAGAAGCAATTTGAGAGAAATTTGGGTTGTTACCAAGTATATACACAGTAAATTCGCCCAGCCAGAGGATGATTCCCAAAAATATCTTCTACTTTACTAAAAAGTGGTGCCAGCGCTTGCCATTTCTATTTGCGTAGCCCAAGCAAAAGCAAAAAACAACCAGCCGACTCTTCCCAGGCAAATGTTGCATACTCGCAACATTAAGGAGCAAATGCAGAAATAGTTAGGAATTAGATTCAATTTTTAGAAATAAGTTTGCTTAGATAAAGGGCGGTCATTTAAACCGTATCCTAAATTTATGTAATTAAGTTATTTAGTTAGCAGTATTTAAACCCTTCTCATGCATTTAGAGAAGGGTCCAAAAATTTGTCAAAAACTTGTCCTCAGAACATGCACTTTTGCACCCTCAGAGGAGGTTTTGATGAATGAATAGATCAAGATTTATTAATTTTTGCATTTGATATCTGCTACTGATGTTGCACTTTTGTACTCTTGGTAGATATTAGAACAAGGAGAGATAAATCATTGTTGCTTGAAGCTTATGAGTAGGACCAGTCATAAATGGTACTTTTATCTCTTAGCCATGTCTGCTTATATTCTTAAAGTGATATACAGTTTTTAGTTGTTTATATGTTATTGCATGAATGTTTGAGTTACCATTTGGCACTTTTGTACGGTGGAGCCATTTTTTTATGTTTGATATATGAATAACTTATTATGCGATATGCTGTTCACAACTGTTTTGCCTAACTTTTTATGCAAAGTGGTTCATCTTAATTGATTTCCATTCTTATGATAGCTGAATGATCTTTATTACCAGCTATTATTTGAAATCTCTTTAGATCACATAATAGAAGAAATACATCCCGGGTTAGCATAGATTAGATGTGCTGTTTTCATTAGATTACAATAGCATAGAATTAGATCAAAGTAGCTTAGATTAGAACTCTTAGATCAGCATCATCCAACTCTGCACACACACACACCCTTAGATTGGGAAACTGGTCCCATTATCCCCAGTCGGACCCGCTATACCAAATGGATAAGGAGTTGCCAACCAAGGTCCGGACTGGGCAGGTATCCCCCTTGTTGTCGACCCGATTTTCGGGGCTTCAACAGTATCCTAAAAGATCCTTCCTTGATTGGTACTTTTGCCCTCCCGTCTCCATCTGGTTTCGTAGAAGTGGCCACAATGGAAACCTGCCACATGATCTCTTCTACATCATCTGAGTTTAAGAAGAGTTTCGACTATTTTGATAGTGAGGATCATCGCGAGGTGTTGCTGCCAAGCCCCATCAAATCTTTTATAGCAATCAATCTACCGGGCTTGTGCAGTAAACCCGAATCCACACTCAAAGAGTGTTTGGGTAGATATGTCTTTAGAATATGGTACCTCTTCTGATCCTTGGTTTCGTATACATTCTATAGACGAAGGAATCATCCAATGAATGATGATAGGAGAGACGTCGTGGGAAGATTATCATAATCGTTCCCACCTTCGAGATAAGAATGAATATTATTCAAACGATCTCAATCACCCTTCAATGTTTATTTTTTATTAAATTATGTAAATACAGTAGATACCGAGCGAAATATATCCAACATTGAAGAAACTATCTCCATTAATATTTCGACCAAACCCAATATTATAGAGAATATTCACATCGGCAAATCTTGTTCTCCATCGGAACATAGTTACTGTGCTCTTTTTCGTGAATTTAGAGATGTTTTTTCATGGTCTTACGAAGAAATGTCGGGCATTGACTCTAGCATTGTTATACATGAAATCAAGATGTACCTAGATATTAAACCAGTACGACAATAGCTTAGACCTATTCATCCGAAGAAAGCTGCTGTCATTAAAGCAGAGGTTGAAAATTGTGTGCTGGCTTCATTTACCCTATACCTCTCACTGATTGGGTATCGAATATTGTTCCTGTGATGAAAAAACAAGGAACGATCAGAGTGTGTATTGATTATAGGGATGTAAATCAAGCATGTCCGAAGGAAAACTATCTTACACAATTTATCGATCAGATTATTGATGAATGTGCCGGATGCAAAATCTTTTCATTCATGGATGGATTTTCGAGCTATAATCAAATCAATATCCACCCACAGGATCAGTCAAAAACTATATTTATATGTTCGTGGGGCACATTTGCATATCGCAAATTACCTTTTGGTTTGAAGAATGCAGGGGCAACATTTTAGGGGGCAATGAATTATGCTTTCCATGACATCAAACACATCGTTCAACCATATCTCGAAGATCTGTGTGCTCATTCGCGAAAACAGATTGATCATCCGCAACATTTGAGAGCCATATTTCTACGTTGCCGACACTATAAGATATGACTCAATCTGCACAAATGTGTGTTTTGTGTTGTTTCTGGTTGACTGCTTGGTTTTGTAGTTTCTAAGAACAGAATTCGACTCGATCCATTAAAGGTTCAGGCAATTATTGACATGCCTCCACCTTCGAATTTTCTTCAGATTCAGAGACTCCAAGGGAAAGCTAACTTTCTGAGGAGGTTCATTCCAAATTATGCTGAACTTGCCAAAGGTTATACATGTCTTTGAAGAAAGAGGTACCCTTCTGTTGGGATTAGGTTGCACAAGCTTCCTTTGATGCTCTCAAATATTCCCTGATAAAAGCATCATTAATGTATGCCCTTGATTATCAAAAAAACTTCTACCTGTATCTCACTGCTGCAGATACAACCATCGGTATGGTTTTAGTGCAAGAAGATAACGGAATTGAACATCCTATATATTATTTAAGTCATAATCTTAATGATACAGAAAGCACGTACTCCTATGTTGAAAAGTTGGCTTTAGCAGTCGTTCAAGTAGTACAAAGATTTCGACATTATATACTCCTTCGCAAAACTACCATTGTGTCAAATTGCAACCCCATGACATGCATTCTGTCACGTCAATTGCTGGGGGGAAAATATTCCAAATGGATAGTCATCTTGTAGGAGTTTGATCTGGAATTCATCAAATCCAAATCAAAGAAGTCTCTTGTCTTTGCAGAGTTACTTTGTGACCTTCCCTCATCCTCCAACGATTTAACACCAGAAGCATCAATCGTGGATGAGACTCTGTTTCTGATATCGTCCAATGATCCATGGTACGGGTATATACTGATCTATCTCTAGACCCAAGCTTTTAGGCCTGACACCTCTCACTATGAACAATGACATACTCGATACCAAGCCAAAGATTATCTGATTGTTGGTGATACAATTTATCGTCGTGGTGTCGATATGGTTTTACGAAGGTGCCTCACGCATGAGGAGGCTGAAAAAGTTTTGAATGATTGTCATTCAGGTGCTTGTGGGGGGCATCTATCTGGTTATGCTACTGCATAAAAGATCTTACGAGTTGGTTACTTCTGGCCCACCATATTCAAATATTGCATACTTGCAGTTAGAAGTTTCTACGCTTGTCAGATTTTCGATCTCAAAACCAGATTACCACTTGCACCACTGCATCTAGTCGTTGCTGTTGTCCCATTCGCTAAATGGGGCATTGATTTCATGACATGTAACCCCACCTCAGCTGGGGGGAATGGGTATATTATTGTCACTGTTGACTACTTTACCAAATCAGCCGAGGCGATGCCTAAATTGAACAACAGTGGCGAAACGACTGCTCTTTTCTTTTTCAATCATGTAGTTTCTAGATTTGGTGTACCGCAGGCTATAGTCACAGATCATGGGTCGCATTTTCACAATCACATGATGATTGAGTTAACTACCAGATTGGGACTGTCCCATGATAGTTCCACTCCATATTATCTGTAGGTTAACGGACAAGTTGAGGCAATCAACAAAGTTCTTAAGCGCATGCTGCAGAGAACAATTGGAGTCCATAAACGGAATTGGAATTTCATATTGTACTCAGCTCTATGGGCATATAGGACTTCGGTGAGAAATGCGACTAGATTTACACCCTTTCAGTTGGTGTATGGTCTAGAAGTAGTCTTACCAATTCAGTGTGAAATCTCATCCCTCATACTCATAATCGACCTGCTACCTGAAACTTCTGAAGAAGAAGCTCGTTTCTTGGAATGAATCCATCTGGATGAAACCCGTCATGATGTTTCATTGGCTAATGAAGCACATAAGAAATGCATCAAGGCGCAATATGACAAAAATTTTAAGCCTCGTGTCTTCTCAGAAGGTGACCTGGTCTTGCTTTACGATCAGGATTCTGATAAATTAGGAGCAAGGAAATTTGAACCACTATGGATGGGCCCTTATATTGTTAAATGTGTGTTGACAAAAGGAGCCTACAAGTTAGTCGATTATGATGGGATTCCATTGTCGCAACCCCAAAATGGGTTGTATCTTAAACATTACTAAGCTTGATTAAGTGTAGTAAGCTCATTGTACATATGCTTTTATTGCATTTTTGAGTGTTTTCTTTTAGATTTGTCATTTTGGTTAGGTAATCCACTTCACATTTGTTGCAGATGTCAAACTTTTTGGAACCATTTGTTGGGTATGCCGATGTAGCTAGTCGTAGCACGCATAACCTATCTTCTGCGGCCTGGGCCATCTTCACTCCAAACGACGAGTTAGTGAGTTTCATGGGAATATGTATTGGTCAATCGATGAACAACATCGCTGAGTACAGTGCATTGATTGAACTTCTCTCTGATGCCATTTCACATGGCATACGTCGACTCATTGTCAGGTTAGATTCACAACTCGTTATTCTATAGCTTACTGGTGTTTATTCCGTTCGGAACCCAACTACTCATTGCATGTTCCTAAGAGCTAGGATTTTGGAAAGACATTTTGATTTCATTCACTATCAACACATTTCTAGAAACTTAAACACATTGACTGATTCATTAGCAAACTATGTGTTAAATAGACATTTGCAGCATATGTAAAGAAAGCATTTCACATCAACATTTGCATAGGATTTCATCACTTAGCCAAAATAAAACTCCAAAAGTTAAAGTAGATAGCTATTTATAAGTTTTCATAAAATGTTTTGTGTCCAAGACAAAATTGGTCATCTGACCCAAAAACTCAAAGTAAATGCAGAAAAAACATCCTAGACTAGTGATGCTGGTGATAACATGTCACTGCCTGTGCTATCATGCGCAGGAGCCTAGTCCAATGACTCGGTACACCAGTAGTATGGTGTTGTAGCCTCATAGGTAACTCGTCCATCCAGACATCTAGAATCCCAAGGGTCAATCCCTCTATCTGATCCTGCAACTGTGCAAGGGTCTCCGCTATGTCCAGGTCCCTAAGGACTGCTCTCCCTATAGCTTCTCCCGCTGGAGCATCCTCCTCTCGTGGGCATGCCACTAGTCGAACTGGTCCAATATCTGCACACACATATGAGTTTGTTTAGTCTTGGTAACATCAAAAACACAAAAACAATAGAAAACTAAAAGCAAAGATGTGGTCAAATCATTTTACCTATAACACTCCACTGCTCACCAACTGGTAATGCCAAATCTGGATTGCCTCGGAAATCCATCCCGGTATATGGATACTCTGAAAAACCCATCTCCTAGCAATTGAACCACTCGAAAAAGGCATCTGAGAAGGAGATTTGTGACTAACCAGCATGTCTATCCATAAGGTCCACCCATCTTTGCATCCGTGGTTCCCTCGGTGCAGGCAATCCCAGTGAAACGTTGAGGTTGCATTAGTGGGATTATTTCCAAAGAAAAAACAGTCAATATGGATCCATAACCAAAGTTCTTGGTTCTTCCATTCTTTACTTTGGATAGTTGTTCTTTTATGACAAGAAGTATCTCCTCACACCAATTGAACACCTTCGGTTCCAGGCAGTCTAAGGCATACTGCATGTAGGATCTGTTCGCTAAATGTAAGGCCATGCTGCTAGCCAATCTAGCAAAGGTGAATAGAATTATCCTCAAAGGTTGATCAGTAACATCCCAGATATTAATCTTATCATCTATACTACGTTGGGATCCATCCCTGCAGAACTGACGGATGTAATCTTTCACCGATTCGCCTCCTCAGGAAAATCCTGATAGTGAAAGAGGGGCACCACACCTCGACAAACCCGTCAGAAAATAAATATCCTCGACCATGAAAGGAATAGATTTATTTGATCTGGAATACATGGTCAATAGGATCCCAAGCATGAAGGAGATACTGCAACAAAATTATCTGTTGTCTCATGCTAGATATGCTGAAAAACTTCAGTAAACCACAATTCCTTAATGCATCCACTGTGCCCTGGTCATGTAAAGCAATCATATCCTCCTCTTCATGTTATCATTGACGCCGTGTGACAACTATCTTGATCCAACAAAAATCTGAAATGCAAACAATAGATGAGTTAGGATCCAATTTTGAGCAAAAACAGGTAAACATTTGATGAAAAACACTGTATAAAATTGCCTTTCTGCACCCATCGCACTTTTCCTTTGAGCAAGGTGAGATGCATACTGACTGGCCTGTTGGCAGCTCAGTATGCATCTCACTTTTCGATGCAAGCTAGGTGCGATGATTAGGGAGAGAAATATTCAAACCCCAGAGGCCTAGAAAAGTGAAAAAACTTGCCCAGAATTGAGAAAAGATGGAATGAAAATGAAGAGGTTAAGGATAGCTCCTACTTGGTCCTGACGGTGCGGAGAATGGTCCACAAGCCCGAAATCGACTGGTGAAATTTGAGGGGGAAAACCGCTTCAGAGCTCCAAAATCCCAAATTTGAAATGAAATGGTAAAACTACTTTTTATGTTTACTTTTCATGTACTTCAAAGTGAAATGTTAGTTTTAGTTCATTTTTCATCCATATATATGTATTTCTAATCAATTTGATGGAGTTTTGAGCAGGTTGAACAACTGATGAAAGAATATGATGTGCTAAATAGTGAATTGAACATCTTTGACCTTAAAGCAAACTTTTTGTCTTCTTTTCGAGCTTTGATTCAAAAATGAAAATAAAACGATAGAGTCCTCTTTAAACCCTTTTAAGACTCTTTAAACGTGAAAAGATTGTCGAGCGCTTGTCCTTTCCAGCTCGTTAAAGTATTGGAAATGTCATCCCTCCTGTATTATTTTATCCTTTTTCGGACCTGAGGGATGATTTTACGAAAAAGAACTTATGGAATTTTCTTTTCGTACCTTTTCAAACTCTCTAAACATGAAAAGGACCGAGTTATCATTGTCGTTAAACTCGTTAAAATAATAGTGATAAACTTGTCCATCTAAACAAGATTGAGTTTCATTGTCGCTAGACTTGTTAAAACCTCAAGTAGTGACACGTTTTCCTGAAGGGAAAATTATAGAACAAGCATATGTTATCCTCCTCAAGCTTGACAAAAATAAAGAGGTACTGGTCAGCAATGACTGCAGAAAAAGGGGAAAAACTTGAAGAATTTATGGTAGCATGTCGCTCTTGAACATGACACTTTCACTTCATCTCCATGATTGAGTTGGTTGGGTTATTCAATTCACCAGTGATCATATCATTGGTCTTTCATTCCATCCATCTTTTAGGGTTAACGCTACTAATTCATCTCATTGTCACCGACATGTTCAAGAGAAGTCATCCAGTTGAGAAGTCATCATCTAGTTAACATCTCATACACTGCAATACCTCCAACCTTCATTTTTCATGACCGCCATTCCTAAACCTTGTGTTGTCAGTTCATTTTCACCTCCAGAAATCATTTGCTTCATTTCGTGTCATAGATGTGGGATACATCAAGGCCCTCCTACGACGAGTTACTTCTTGTCGACATCAGCTCATTATCCAAGAAGTTTACTTAGAAACAACCCTTTCAGTGCTTTGAAGCTTGTTTACATCAATGGAAAGTTTCTCACTTCTGGTGACAGGTTGACATCAATGACCTTCGACCAAAAGATTTTACATGGTGTTCGACATCAGATCATTTATTCACGCCACGTAAAATGTACTGTAGTACCTTGAGGATCATTTTCATTATTGGTGATCCCTCTCGCGTCTGTTAACGACTCACATCATTGGCTGGTAATTAGGCGATGTCTTTCCATGTTAGACTTCAGAACATCTATTCACATGGATTGACTTGTACATCGAGCGAAGATTGAACGAGTTTGAAGACTCCAAATCTAGTTTCATCCATCTGGGCTGTGATATATTCAGGGATATAAAAACATCAAATGTATAAAGTCTCTATGCAGATGGTCATCCTAATCATGGATTGCGACTCTATATCTGTAGACTCATGAGTCTATATCTGTAGATGACTATCTGATCTATGTACATGAAATGAAATTTATAAAGCTGAGCATGGGAATGCCTCCCTCAGCTAGTTCATGAAAAACCATATATTGTATTGTAAACTGATACAGGTTACCTTCTAGTTCGAAACTTCGGATCCTCATGATAAAGCATTTCACCCGACGTGAATTTTTACGACCTCATGCTTTAGGGGGCAACTGTTATAGACATATTTGGGCACATCAAACCAAAACTTATAAGTCAATGTATTAGGGCTCATCAACCCCTAAAAGAGTTGTTTCATACCCTAAAGGAACTTAGTCATCTAAGTGCATCATTCCCTAAAAGCTCCACTTCAGAAATCATCCAAAAAATGCTTAAACTGAACCATACTGACTGCTCCACTATCAAAGTGCGATGCATACTAACTGCTACACTATCAGGGTGCGATGCATACTGTTTAGGCCTTCTATAGGGTGCGATGGGCAAAGATGGACAAATTTCTGGGACAATTTGTTAGTTGGTTGCTCATGGAATCTTCTTGAAACTTCTCCTATGCCACTTGCCTCTCTGAATTCGCCCAAGGATGAATAAGGGAACTAGGAAACCATCTCCAATCCCCTCTCTTGTGGAACCAATTGTAACAAGTGGAATGACGCTAATCAAACCCCATGGATGACTCACACCCTTGCAAATAACTATAAATGGATCTCCAATCCAAGAGATCAGGGGGCTGGAATTTTGTGAATTGCAAGTAAGTATTGATAGTTTGTAATTGAGGAGAGAGCATTATATTCTTGTTGGTGTGATCTTGCTATTTTCATGAGGTGAAGAAGGATTGAAACTAGGAGGATGGTGCTGGATCATATAACTAGGTTGTAATTTTCCTTTCTATTAATAAAGCTCTTCAAGTTTTCTCCCATATGATTGTGCAATTGTGAATGCCATCATCTGTTCATTATATAGCTGATTCTGTAATGTTTATGTTGTAATATATCATGATGCTTTGACGGTTCTTTGTTGCTGTACTTGTGCAGGTACTCTCCAAGTGTGTTAAGTACAGGGAGGAGTTGCAAGATCTGCTAAAGGAGAGAGAGATCAAGCTAGGGTTTAAGCGAAAGTTCCAAGTTGGTTGCACTATCTTTCTCTTATCTGTTACACATAGGAAAAATCATTGAATTGCTTTGAACTGTTGTTTCTAGGGCCGCTGCCAAACCTAGAGGGTTAGTCGTTCGACAAGACACTAATTTTCCCAGAAAAAACGCTGCGCTTCTATGTTATTACCCAAGACTTTACTGATATTCCAATGTTAGTTGATTATCTTAGCCTACTTGCATGCTTTAAGTTATACTTAACAATATATACCATTCATACAGGTGCGTGCAGTAAATAAACAATATATTTGCAAATTATATCAAACATGCATTAACCCAAGAATAGATACACAGAATTATGATAAAACTTCTCTTTATTAATCTCTTCCTCGGTTACAGACTCGACTCTGCCCTGCGCACTCAGCTGCAGGGGTCCGCGCACTCAACTGCAGACTACTAGGCCTCTGCGCACTCAACTGTAGAGCCTTCTCCTACTCTACGACCCAAGACACACTTAGTCATTTAGACTCTTTTCCTTTCACTACTACTTCCTTTCCTTATTTTACACTTAGAGCCTGGCTCTATTTATACAATGCCATGGTCCGTGACCATGGGTAGGCCGACATTACATTACAAAACTAGGGCGGACAACCCTGTGACTCTATCATACATTTTGGGTTCCGCGCCCACACTTCGCGGAGTCTTTACAACAATATCGGGTCAAAACTTGGGCTTTGAGCCCCAAAACATGCCTTGGGGGGATTCCATGCCCAAAAATTACTGTGAGAAGTGATCACAGATGGGGGAAAGCAATTCACAGGGCACAAGATTACTGCCACTTTTAGAAACCATCATATTACGCACAAGATCACTTCTCTTTATCACCCGTAGGTGAACGGGCAGGTCGAAAGAACCAATAAGGTTATAGAAGGGATTCTGACAAAGACAGTCTCAACACACCGGCGAGATTGGGATTCTAGACTACCAGAGGCCTTGTGGGCCTATCGTGTGACTTGGAGGAATACTATTGGATACTCTCCATACTAGCTTGTGTTTGGTAAAAAACCATTTTTTCCAATCGAATTCGAAATAAAGACTCTCAAAACAACCCAGGAAGTGGGGCTAGATTTAACAGAAGCCCAAACCAAGCAACTTCAACAGATCAACGAACTAGATGAGTCTCAACTGCTTGCTTTGCAACAAACTACAATAATTTAGCAGCAAAGGGAACAATGGCATGACAACCTTATCAAGAAGAAAACATTTCAAAAAGGGGATTGGGAACATATATACGATTCCAGATTCCAGGACTTCCTAGTTAAGTTACAAACAAGATGGCTCGACCCTTACAAGATTCAAGAAGTGCATAATAATGTACTCTTAACTTGACTACCATCGACGAATCCGACCATTCTTTTAAGGTAAACAGGCATCGAGTGTGCCTCTATCATCAACCGCCTACCAAGGAGTCTTTCTACAAGTAGGTACGTGAGGACCCCTCCATGCAAATTTTATCTGTAGGGAATGATCCAGGTGGCACTAGACACATGTAGAAGTCCAAGAGGACTCAGAAAGGGTAAAAAATCAAAGTGATTAGAATGTTGTCAAACTAGGACCAGAGCATAGATCTCGTCATCATGATCACAATGGTGTGAACAATTCGTCAAACCGATCTCGTATGCAAAAGTTAGAGCTCTTCAAAGATTGACATGACAGGGGGAAATGGCGACCCACATTGTGCCACATGGAATACTAGTGAGCAAGTGGGACTCACATAGTAGCCTACCAACCACTGACACATGTCATTTCTTCACTGGCCTCTTTAATCCTGCAAAAAGACAACAAAAAATAAAATATCACTAAAAAAATAACAAAATCATTTTTAAATATGAAAAATGGTTATTAATAACCATATGAAAAAAGTCATATATATAAATATATATATTGATTAATATGACAAACAAAATAACTTAACGAAATATAAAAACGAATATAGTTAATTAAAAAAAAACTTTTTTGTATGGTTGTTATAACCATATATCACATGGTTATTAAATGATCCCAAAAATAAACATATTACAAATGGTATATATTAACGGTAACCTCCGCACACGGTAACACATCTTAACGGAGCCGATGGGAGTTGAACCCATGATCGGCGAGTTTTCCAGCCCCATCCACATGGCGGCTCCACATTTAATGCTGCCGCACTCAAACGGTCACAACATAACACCTCCACGTAAAACAAAACACCAACAACACTCTATTACAAACCACACACATAAAAGGGGTTAATGCGTATATTTGGAGGGGTCAGGATATGATCCCCCGACCTCCATGCCTCAAGCACTCCACCCTAACCAACACGCTAAAATGGCTTTGTTGTAATCTCTACCCACATTCATTTATATGAACCTTTGTTTTTCATTTACACGCAGAGGAACGACGGAACATAGAGCAAGCCAACGGAGCAGAGAACGACAATGAAGTTCCGTGCAATGGCACCACGCTCCAGTGGAATCGTGAGGCAGTTCCAGGAGGGGGAACCTTGACACGCATTTCAGCACAGAATATTGCTGATGTAGAGAGGAATCTAAAAGATTCCATGGGATGTAAAAATTCATTTTATTAGAATGTAAGCAAGTTTACAATCATTTTTCTTAGTTTTTTCGCAGGGAAAGCAATGGAGATGTTGGATTCGCCTTTTGAGTAGCAGAATTGCAGATTCCCAATGGAGGAGAATCTTCAAGAATCTTGAGGGAATCTTCCAGATTCTTTGGAGGCTGAAATTCGCCAAAGTCAGAATACAACCAACTTCATACTCATTTTCTCAGAATTTCACAAGAAACTTGATGGTGCAACCAGAATTTTGATATGAGCAACAGATCTTCAGATGACCCAGAGGAGGGAATCTTTGAAAAATCTAGGGGAATCTAAAAGATTCCTTAAGCCCTAGATTTTCACTTTATCAGAATTCAGAAATTTGACAGTCGATTTTACCCTATTTGATGCCACAAATATGACGGTGCAACGATATTTTCCATTTGATCATTTCTTTTTTTAGCCCCGTTTCAAAGTGGAGTGCAGGTGTCAGCATTCATGTGTGAACAACCATTTCCATGAGATTTGACGTTGCGAGATTGATGGTACAACCAACTTCAGCAGTTTGACATCCTTTTCCTCAGATGGCCTGAGGGCGTGAGGTATATCCAATGTGTTCATGTACTTCTTTTTGCTATGAGATGAATTGTGCTACATAGATACCTGTTTGATGTTTAATGTGAGATCTTGTTTTCTTACTTGTTTCATGATTCCTGCTTGATGTGATGAGGAATCATCTGTGAGATGTACTTCTTGACATGTTGTTATTGATATCCCTTTGTCGTCATGTTGACAGGATACCCATGTTGTTCTGAATTTAGATCCCTTTGATTCCATGATTGGTAAGATGCTCATTATTGACATATGTGAAATTATGTCATACCGATAGGAGTCCTTTTTTGAATGAGAGTTCTTGTAGCGAAACATCTCTTGGAGCCACTCCTGCGTGAGGGCATATTGCTTGTATGATAGAGGAAACACATGCATGTACATCATCACTCTTTCCAAAACTTAATGCAACAACCTACACCATCTTAACACTGGGCCCGAAGACGTAGTCCCTCCTGGACAAACTCCATTATCAACAATTTGTTCTTAATGTTGCTGATTCTCGTCATGTTCTTCTTCTTTACAACATGCATTTATGTTCCTTTATGCTATTTTAAATGAAATTCTATTCACATCACGAAAGAAAAAGATCTTGGTTAAATCGAGAGTTAAGTCAACTCAGATCAAGTTTGGTATCAGAGCGGTATTTGCGTGGATGTGAATTGCAAGCGTGAACAATGGAATGTGCAACGACAGAGTATGAAAAAGTGATGTACAAGGCCATGCTCAAAATTTCCCAAAGGGTGGAAATAATGTATAAAGCTCTACAAAGAGAGACAGAGGAAAAGGAGTGATTGCAACTTCAGTTGCGAGCCACGGAAGAGGCCCTAGAAGAACTAAAGCACAATAACCAGAATCTTCAAACAGAGAACGCTGAATTGAAGATGTTTCTACATGAAGAGAAAGAGGAAAAACATATTTTTCTACAACAACTGCAAGCTAAGGACGAGGCCTTGGAAAATATGCAGCGTGACCCATGTGAGGTAAAAAGTAGTTCTCCGAATTCATGTATGTTTCTTGATGATGATTTCGCTGTTTTTGAAAATCATACCATAGGAATTGGCTCCAAACTGTTGAATAAAATGGGTTATGAAGGAAAAGGCTTGAGCATTAATGGCCAAGGCATTGTCAACCCCATCAAAGTAGAGGAATTATCCCATCAGGCAGGACTTGGGTATGTTGGAAAATAAGTTGGGGAATGCGCCACGATAGCTAGCAATCCACCAACAACAGATGATGAGAAGCCATCATCAATTCTTTCCAACTTGACAGGGAAGGTAAAAGATGTAGATTTACCTTCAGTCTCATCTTCACATAGTATGATTTCTGTTGGAATGTGGAGATACCAATTACAGGGACAAACATGAAGCTCCTTACCAGGATGAGGTACAAGGAGGAAAAAGAACTTGGTGTTAATAACCAAAGCATAACTCAACCATTGGAGGTTGAACAGAGACCTTGATTTGCAGGCTTGGGATACACCAAAGGAGAATGTTCGATGGTGTCAGATTCTTCTGAGATGTTGTCTAAATCGTTGAGGAAAGAGAATGATGGGAACACATCACCATAATCCCATGGTAGTGCCCATTGCAGGGAAAGAGATGAGGCAAGTTCTCATCACCATAATTGTTAGAAAACTATATATTACGGAGCGATGGAACACATAAAATATTGAAAAAATATAAACACAGAAAACACATAAAACAAGAGACACAGATATACGAGGTTCACCTAGTTTGGGCTACATCCACGGAGAAACATCCAGGCATTCTTTTATTATATTATCTAGCAAACTGAAGAGATACAACCTACAACAGATCCGCTGTAACACCCTCTTCACTCTCAATCTCTTCTCTATTCCTCACTCAGAATTCAGATATACATAGATGCAATACAATTCCCTCATATATAGTGAGGGGTTACCTTCTAGGGCAAAAAAACCCTAAATTAAACATAACTTCTACTGTCAGATCATCCACCTAATGAACGGCCTAGATTGACTAGAAATTACTAGACTTTTACAAGGTAATTTTACATAAATTTTTAGCTTTGGGGGCACTGCTCTCGAACCCCCGTCAGGGGACCGTTGGCCCCCGGACCCCCATGGGGGGGACAAGTCCGCCCCGTACCCCCCCACGTGGAGGGGTGTACAGTCTTCCTGGGGTATACATCCGGTTGAAACCTTTGAATACAGAAGATAATCAGGCTCATGTGAAATTCTGTCATACTGATAGGAGTCATTTTTTGAATGAGAGTTCCTGCATCGGGACATCTCTTGGAGCCACTCTTGCGTGAGGGCATATTGCTTGTATGATAGAGGAAACACATGCATGTACATCATCACTCTTTCAAGCACTTAATGCAACAACCTACGCCATCTTAACACTGGGCCCGGAGATGTAGTCCCTCCTGGACGAACTCCATTATCAACGATTTTTTCTTTATGTTGCTGATCCTTATCATGTTCTTCTTCTTTACAACATGCATTTATGTTCCTTTATGTTATTTTAAATGCAATTCTAATCACATCATGAAAGAAAAAGATTTTGGTTAAATCTGAGAGTTGAGTCAACTCAGATCAAGTTTGGTATCAGAGCGATCTTTGCGTGGATGTGAATTGCAAGTGTGAACAATGGAACGTGCAGCGACAGAGGATGAAAACGTGATGTACAAGACCATGCTCAAAATTTCCCAAAGGGTGGAAATAATGTATGAAGCTCTACAAAAAGAGACAGAGGAAAAGGAGTGATTGCAACTTTAGTTGCGAGCCACGGAAGAGGCCCTGGAAGAACTAAAACACAATAACCAGAATCTTCAAATAGAGAACGGTGAATTGAAGATGTTTCTACATGAAGAGAAAGAGGAAAAACAGATTTTTCTACAACAGCTGCAAGCTAAGGACGAGGCCTTGGAAAAGATACAACGTGACCCATGTGAGGTAAAAAGTAGTTCTCCGAATTCATGTATGTTTCTTGATGATTATTTCGCTGTTTTTGAAAATCATACCATAGGAATTGGCTCCAAACTGTTGAAGAAAATGGGTTATGAAGGAAAAGGCTTGGGCATTAATGGCCAAGGCATTTTCAACCCCATCAAAGTAAAGGAATTATCTCATCAGGCAGGACTTTGGGTATGTCGGAAAATAATTTGGGGAATGCACCACGATAGCGAGTGAACCACCAACAACAGATGATGAGAAGCCATCATCAGTTCTTTCCAACTTGACAGGGAAGGTAAAAGATGTAGATTTACCTTCAGTCTCATCTTCACATAGTATGATTTCTGTTGGAATGTGGAGATACCAATTACAGGGACAAACATGAGGCTCCTTACTAGGATGAGGTACAAGGACGAAAAAGAACTTGGTGTTAATAACCAAGGCATAACTTAACCATTGGAGGTTGAACAAAGACCTTGATTTGCAGGCTTGGGATACACCAAAGGAGAATGCTCGAAGGTGTCAAATTCTTCTGAGATGTCGTCAAAATCATCGAGTAAAGATCGTCGAGTAAAGAGAATGATGGGAACACATCACCATCATCCCATGGCAGTGCCCATTGCAGGGAAAGAGCTGAGGCAAGCTCTCATCACCATAATGACACCAGAGAAGGCAAGGAAAGGTATAACCAATCTCGATATTCAAATGTTCATTTCGATTATAATCATGTTGTTAAATATGGACATAAATCAAGGCATCGAAAAACATGTACATTTTGTGGATTACATAACCATACATTTTGTAAGTGTTGGAAAAGAATAGCAGCACACAAAAGGAGGAGGCATGAAAGACCCTCTCAATAGCAGGTAAAGAAGCATGTTAAGTGGATCTGAAGGGAGAAGATGTATTACAGTCATTGCAATAGAGGTGGCCATCAAATAGCCACTTGTTGAAGACTCCATCCAGAGTAGCACCTTAAAGAAAAAGTGTCGGTGCATGAACAAGGTGAAGCAGTTATTCGACAAGCAAAACCGCCATAGGGGGATGACCCATTCACATCAATAAGTGAAAAATGGTTTCTAGATATGTTATCTTGTCATGGTCATGCTTTTGTAAATCATTTGTTGCATTTTAAAATGTAAAAGTGATGATGTGTTTTCCATCACTTGTTAAGCGACAATGATGTTTGGTCCTATTTTGAGTTGTATGATAAACTGTGAAAGTGATGACGTGTTTGCATCACTTGTCAAAGAAACAATAGTGTTTGGCTTTATGTATAAGACCAATTGGCGCATTGGCCATAATCTCAAGGACCTTTTAGAAGCTCATAAAGGTCCATTTACGGGGGAGGGCCATAAAGGTCTTTACAAGATCTTAACTACCTCGTGGCATGCTCAGCTTTGTAAATCATGTGTTGCAGTGATGATGTGTTTTCCATCACTTGTTGAAGCAACAATGATATGTTGGCCTTGTTTTCATAGCTGGGGTATTGTGTCCATTTTGATGTAAACTTGACCACCGAGTATGTGTTATAAACTTGTGGCAAGTATGGGATGCTTGGGTCATTAGTTGGTCATGAAAGTCAAGCATGTAATTTGAAAAAACAATGTGCTACAGGTTGTAGAGGTTGCAGGTGTCGGCTCATCGCTTAAGGCTTTGAAGAACAAAGGTGAAGGAGATGGAAACGAGACCTTTTAGGATGCTTGTGATGCAGACAAGGTACAGAGAAGTTGCAGATTATTTTTCATGATTTTGGAGGACCAAAAGCTCCTCAGTGGGGAGGATTGATCCAGGTGGCACCAGACACATGCAGAAGTCCAAGAGGACTTAGAAAGGGTCAAAAATAAAAGTGATCAGAATGTTGTCAAACTAGGACCAATGCATAGATCTCATTGTCCTAATCACAATGATGTGAATGGTTCGTCAAACCGAGCTTGTATGCGAAAGATAGATCTCTTCAAAGATTTACATGACAGGGGAAAAGAGGGGCCCACATTGTGCCACATGGCATACCAGTGAGGAAGTGGGACCCACATAGCAGCCCACCAACCACTGACACATGTCATTTCCTCATTGGCCTCTTTAATCCTGCAAAAAGACAACAAAAAGGAAAATATCATAAAGAAAAATAACAAAATCATTTTTAAATATGAAAAATGGTTATTAATAACCATATAACAAAAGTCATATATAGATATATATTGATTAATATGAAAAACAAAATAACTTAACGAAATGTTAAAATGAATATGGTTAATTTTAAAAAAATCCTTTTTGTATGGTTGTTATAACCATATATCCCATGGTTATTAAATGACCCCAAAAATCAACATATTACAAAACATATATATTAACGGTAACCTCCGCACATTGTAAGACATCTTAACGGAGCTGGTGGGAGTTGAACCGACGACTGGCGGGTCTGCCAACCCCACCCACGCAACAACCCCACATTTAATGCCGCCACACTCAAATGGTTACAACATAACACCTCCACTTAAAACAAAACACCAACAACACTCCGTTACAAACCGCATGCATAAAAAAGGTTAATGCGCATATTTGGAGGGGTCAGGATTTGATCCCCCAACCTCCATGCCTCAAGCCCTCCGCCCTAACAAACACGCCAAAAGTGCTTTGTTGTAAGCTTCGCCCACATTCATTTATATAAACCTTTGTTTTTCATTTACACGGGGAGGAATGATGGAACGGAGAGTGAGCCAATGGAGTGGGAACGGAAACGAAGTTCCATGTGATGGAACCACGCCCAGGTGGAACTGTGACGTAGTTCCAGGAGGTGAAACCTTGACATGCATTTCGAGAAAAAATATTCCCTGATGCAGAGAGGAATCTAAAAGATTCCCTGGAGGTAAAAATTCATTTAATCAGAATGTAACCAAGTTTACAGTCATTTTTCTCAGTTTTTCGCAGGGAACACAATGGAAATGTTGGATTCGCCTTTTGAGTAGCAGAATTGTAGATTCCCAGTGGGGGAGAATCTTGAGGGAATCATTCAAATTCCTTGGACGCTGAAATTTGCCAGAGTCAGAATACAACCAACTTCATACTCATTCTTCTTGGAATTTCACAAGGAACCTGATGGCGTAGTAAGAATTTTGATCTGAGCAGTAGATCTTCAGATGACCCGAAGGAGGGAATCTTTGAGGAATCTAGGGGGAATCTAAAAGATTCCTTAAGCCCTAGATTTTCAGTTTGTCAGAATTCAGAAATTTGACAGTTGATTTTACCATATTCGACGCCACAAATCTGATGGTGCAATCAGATTTTCCGTTTGATCATTTCATTTTTTAGCCACGTTTCAAATTGGAGTGCAAGTGTCAACATTCATGTGTGAACATCCATTTCCATGAGATTTGACGCTGCGAGATTGATGGTACGACCAACTTCAGCGGTTTGACATCCTTTTCTTCAGATGGCCCCAGGGTGTGAGGTATATGTAGTGTGTTCATGTACTTCTTTTTTTATGAGACGCATTGTGCTACATAGATCCTTATTTGATGTTTTTTGTGGGATCTTGTTTTCTTTCTTGTTTCATGATTCCTGCTTGATGTGACGCGGAATCATCTGTGAGATGTACTTCTTGACATGTTGTTATTGGGATCCCTTTATTGTCATGTTGTCAGGATACTCATGTTGTAGTCATGTATGTCTGAATTGAGATCCCTTTGATGCCATGATTGGCAGGATGCTCATTATTGTCATATGTGAAATTATATCATACTGATAGGAGTCCTTTTTTGAGTGAGAGTTCCTGCAGCGGAACATCTCTTGGAGCCACTCCCGCGTGAGGTCATATTCCTTGTATGATAGAGAGAACACATGCATGCACATCATCACTCTTCCAGCACTTAATATAGCAGCCTACACCATATTGACACCAGGCCCAGAGACATAGTCCCTCCTGGACGAACTCCGTTATCAATGACTTGTGTTTTATGTTGTTGATCCTTGTCATGTTCTTCTTCTTTACAACATGCATGTATGTTCCTTTATGCTATTTTAAATGCAATTCTAATCACATCACGAAAGAAAAAGATCTTGGTTAAATCTGGAAGTTGAGTCAACTCATATAAGGGAATGAGGACCCAACAACTTTTCCTTCAAAAAATTGGAATTTCTTGAGAAATTGTAAATAATGTACATATCCTTTTTAATTGAGATTAGGCATTACCATGTAAATATGAATTTTTTAGGTAAGTTTCACAAAGTTTAGAAGTTCTTTTTCCTCTTTTTGTTTTTTTCGCTGTTCAAACAATTGAATGCCTGCTGTTCAATTGATTGAACATCACATTTTCCTCTTTTTGTTTTTGTTGTTCAAACAATTGAACATCTGCCATTCAATTGATTAAACAACACAATTTGTTCTCATTTGTTTTCACTGTTCAAACAATTGAACGACTGCCGTTCAATTGATTGAACAACACATTTTCATTTTCTTTTTGTTTTCGCTGTACAAACAATTGAACGACTGTCGTTCAATTGTTTGAACAACATAATTTGTTTTCACTGATCAAACAATTGAAAGACTGCCATTCAATTGATTGAACATCACATTTCATTTTTATTTGATTTCGCTATTCAAACAATTGAACGGCTGCCGTTCAATTGATTGAACAACACATTTTCATTTTCTTTTTGTTTTCGCTGTGCAAACAATTGAAAAACTTCTATTCAATTGATTGAACATCACATTTTCATTTTATTTTTGTTTTCATTGTGCAAACAATTGAATGTATGCAATTCAATTGATTGAACAACACAATTTGTTTTCATTTGATTTCGCTGTTCAAACATTTGAACGTCTGTTGTTCAATTGATTGAACAACACAACTTGCCTTTATTTGATTTCATTGTTCAAACAATTGAACGCTTTTCATTCAATTGATTGAACAACACATTTCGTTTTTATTTGATTTCATTGGTCAAACAATTGAACACCTGCCATTCAATTGATTGAACAACACATTTTGTTTCTTTTTAATTTCGTTGTTCAAATAATTGAACAATTGTCGTTCAATTGATTGAATAACACTTCTTGTTTTTGTTGATTTCGCTGTACAAACAATTGAATGACTGCCGTTCAATTGATTGAACAACAATTTTTGTTTCTCTTGATTTCTTTGTGCAAACGATTGAATGATTGTCGTTCAATCGATTGAACAACACTTTTAATTTTCTATTTGATTTCGCCGTTCAAACGATTAAATGATTTCCGTTCAATCAATTGAACAACACCTTTTAATAGGATAAATTGTGATTTTTTCTCTTTTTTTGATCATTATGCCATTTTCTCTTCTTCTTTTGTATTGCAAATAAACACCATTTGAATTGATTTGTGCCTCTTCTAAGCAAAAAAATAAATAATAATATCATTATGACTTCTAAATCCTTTTGATGGTTATCTTTATTCATAAGCTAATACGGTATATCTTTAGAATGACCGTCTGAACATCTTTTCTTTTAGACACATCATGAAATTATTCATTATTCTTAATCCATGCTGGCTTATGTTTATACTTCCAAATAGATAAAGCTAATTAATATGATGATAAGGGGATAAGAGTATAACACTTTCATTGGCATCTTTTTCCTTCTTACACCATCCGTGACACTTAAGGAGAAAATGAGCCTCCCTCTTTTTACAATAAGATTTGCAAAAGAAAAATGGAAATAGTAAAATATGAAAATTCTCCAAACATTATTTTAAAGAGGATAGGGGGTCTCATTTCAAGCCAGCCTACCATGATCATAAGGATGTAATAGGTGACATTCCAATATGGCCACCAAACCAAGGTAATGACCTTCTTGATAATTAAATATGTCAAAAGAATAGGGGTTCTCATCACGAGCCAACTTGATCACTTTGTTACACCCTAGTGAATGGCACTATGGTGATTTGGTCACCATGCCAGCATAGTGGTCTCTTTATGACAAGGAAAGAAGAGTTAACTGTAAGGAGGACTCTGGCTCATTTGGGGGGGCTAAGAAGCAACCGTGTCAAGGCTATGAATGCCTGCTCGTAGCAGCGACTTTGCTTGTGGTATTGGAGTATCACCTTATATTGCCATATGTCCTTTAGCTCTTATCACCTATGGATTTGTTTCTAAAGAGAATTTCCATTTGAGAAGCACTCTTACAAGCCGAATAACATGGTGACTTAAATCTATATTCATAATATTCCATATGTCCAATCATTAAACACATACTGCCGATTATGCTGATGTGATTAATACCGCTCACGGTGAAGATCTTTGACATAATGAATTAAAATTGTTGTTTTTATTTGATTCGGCCAATTCACATCCGATGACGAATATTGCTTTAATTGCTTTACCGATTTGTGTGCTGTGTTTTTTTTGAGATTGGTTGCTGGCATTTATTTAGCATCAAGGAATTTGCTTGCTTTTCACGTGATGAAAGGACGTGGATGCCCTTTTCTCATCAGAGGGGGGATGGCCTGCGTATGCTCGACATGTGTCATAGTTATGGATAACAGTGTGACAATCATTCGAATTACCTCTGGAGTATGAACTGCATGATGAGTATGAATGTGTAATAATTAGCAGGAATTTCCGATTGGATGAAGAATGTAAACCATTATGGCGGGCATGCAAACTTACGATCCTACATTAAGTATGGATGACTGGACAAAAGACGTAACTAAATATGATAGTAATCGTCCAAACAACGTCATTTTTCTGTTAATTTTTGTAACATACTACGCCGTTGTTCTGAATTACAGAAGTAAAACACAATTGCATATAGGTGAACTAGCCACAGGTGCAGCGGCCATGGGCGGAAGAGCTATCCGGAGTGAGCCTCTAGTGTTGATGGTATCAGATCAAGCTCACGCAATCCTCGAATGTGCTGGCTGGCTGCAGTATTTAAACAAATTGCAGGGATTTCATGAGGAGCTAACGTTGGAATTTCTACAGAATCTGCAGAATGATAACACAGTGGTAAAAGGCAGAAGCGTGATGGTTTCTGAAGTGGTCCTAGCCAAAGTCACTGGAATTCTGGCAGAGGAGGCTAAATGGACAGATAAACATGTTCTTTTATACAGCGCAATTGAAGTATTCCAGGATCCAGGTGAGCAGCTGTTATGAACAGGGAAAGGAATTCATCCTTCAGCGTTACATCAGCCATGGCAAGAATTGGTGGTCATCGTCCAAATATACATTACCTGTGACAGTCGAAACGATGTGGTAAAGCCCTGACAACTGAAACTTCTAGCCATTTTAAAACAAAGAATTTCAGTTAATTTACCGTTTTATCTGAATTCCCTGTTACATGATGTCGCCCGATGAGTTAGGACAACTAAAGACCCACATAGTGTAGTCAGCCATCATGGGTTGATTAAATTAATTATCACAAATAGATTGGCCCAGCAACAATTAACATGGGACCATATCATAAATCCTACTTTGGCTCCACCCCCGAAAAATATGGTAACAGAGCAACAAGGCCAAGAACCCCAGGCTTGAGAAGAACACTAAAGAGAAAGAATTCCTCTTTGCCCTTAAAAAAAGAAAAGTGTAGGCGCTTTGTGTGAGTGAAAGCCCAACGACGCATCCCAATTTAAGCAGAGGAACCCAAACCATCCCGCACACCACCTACTCATCTGCAAAATCCCCCGTTGCAAGACTATGAGGAGGAAGTGGCCACGGTATTGGAAAACATGGGAATGTTTGCCAAGGATAGAGAACAATGAGGGAGCATGGAAGAGAAGAATTGTACCCCTAACCGGTCTGCCTTTGCTGACAGCCCCAGTCATGAGCAAACCCAGCCAATTACTGATGCCATGGAGGAATAGAGGGAATCAATTCCTTCTATGGAAACACCCCTCGAAGCCGAGGTACATGAAGGGGAAGCCATTAGAGAAGAAACTCAGATAGTAGGTACCGGTCCAATGGACCCCCGAGCTGAAGGAAACCTTGAAGATGAAAATCTGGGAGATACTAATCAACTAGGTGATACTCCCTTTTCGAAGTTCCATGAGGATGAGGCCTACCCAGGAGAAGACCCAGAGAATGATAATTTTTTAGGAGATACCATTGCATTGGGATCTCCTGAAAAAGAAATACATAATAACGATGATCTAGAAGGTGAAACTCCACTGGGAGACATAGTGTTGGCATTATGATTCAAGTGTTGTCCTTGATGGCAACTCACTCAGAGGATGGTACAGGTGCTCAGAGGTTGGTACAGGTGATGGCAACTTAATCAGAAGACAGATCTTAGTACAGCATGCCAAGGAAGTTCATATACGCATGTTCGTTAAGCCCAAGTCGCGTGTACACGCAAGTTGGTTTCAGAAAAAGCGCGTGTATGTGGAAAAGTATCTTTAGTCCATGGTGGTTAGTCTTTGGAAGTTGTGCCTATGATTTCGGACCATTGTGTCTCGACGGGCGTGTCGATCCCTAGTTTTGAAGTTGATGGTATTGTGTTACTATGGTTTTGGCTCTTGGTATTGAACTAGGCCTAAGACTATATAAGGAGAAGAAGATCATTAGGCAAGATCATCTTTCGACAAGGCTTGAATATCTAAGAGAGAAAGAGATCTGATATGCAGGTTCTGGGTTGCTTGATCTAAGCCAAGGAGAGATCACATCGGTTGATGGAAGACTAGATCTAAGGATAGATCGGGATCTAATGGTTTGAAATGCACTATCATGATATGGTTGATTATGCGTATTTCTAGATCTGCATATTGTCGCAATGTTACGTTTTGGATCTAACTAATGTCTGGTACAGCTGCAAATTGAGAAAGTTTATTTTTAGATCTGTACGCAGGTTGGCTTCGGTAAAAGCGCGTGTATACGCGGGTTTTGCTCATTGAAGTAGCGTATATCTTTTGAAGCTTGATTTTGGGTTTACAGTGGGGTCTGACTGTTATTGCAGAGTTCTGTAGTCTGCTCTATGTTCTGGTAACTGGTGATTGACAGGGTTCAGTGGTTCAGTGATTCAAAGTTTGGTTGTTTTATGCTTCAATGATCTGTTGTGGAAATTGAATGATTTGTGGTCTTCAGATTGTAATGTTGTGCTTCAGGAATATCCAAGTCTGAAAATGTATGAAAAGTGATATCTGAAAGAAGGAAGATTGTAGGTCAGCACCTACGTACTAGTATCTTGGCTAGTACAAGAGCAAAGGGGGTTGGAGCTCCCTTCCAAGGAAGTTTGGAGAACGAGAGAAGGTTGTAGCTTTCTGCAGGTTGTAGCTTGCATACTGGTATAAGGCTGCACCAGTACAAAAGATTGTAAACTGAAGTTTCATATTAAAGAAAGATAGAGACAACTTGCAGCAGGTGGTTTTCACCCACATTGGGTTTCCACCTTATATCTTGGTGTTCATGTGTGTGGCTTTTTATCTGTTCTGTTATACTGCACATGTTTACTGTTAATGTGGTGAATAATGTCCTGATGCACTTAATTGAAGAATAAGCTAACTAAATTGTGAGTTTTCTTCTTATACGCTGTTTTACTTCGTCACAGTAGCGTGTACACGCTGGTTCACTTAACTGAAGTAGCGTATATGTTTCTGAGCATTTAAAAAGTTTGATTAATCTGATAATACTGATTCACCCCCCCTCTCAGTATTATTTCCAACAATTGGTATCAGAGCAGGTCCTTCAAAGAAGCTTGATCGCTTGAAGGAAGATCATTCATCATGAGCAATTACGAGAAAGAAGCATCAATCAGGCCACCGGTTTTTGATGGAACAAATTTCAATTATTGGAAGGTAAGAGTTACTGCATATCTTCAATCTCTTGGTACAAAAGTTTGGGACATTGTAGAAACAGGCTATGCTTTTCCTTCAGCTACTCCTACAGATCCAGCTGAGAAAAAGGCATATGAAACAAATGCAAAAGCAGTCAGTACTCTATTAGGAAGTATATCTCAAACAGAATTCATGAAGGTCATGCACTTCAAATTAGCAAAAGAGATATGGGACAAAATGATCACTAGCTATGAAGGAGATGAACAGGTAAAGCAAGCTAAACTTCAAACTCTCAGGATTCAATATGAGACCCTCAAGATGTATAATGATGAAAGTGTGGCTAATTATTTTCTTCGGGTAGATGAGATTGTTAATTGTATGAAAAATTTGGGTGAAGAAATAAAAGAGACTATAGTAGTTCAAAAGATTCTAAGATCATTATCCCCCAAGTTTGAATCCAAAGTATCTGCAATAGAAGAAAAGGAAAATCTCAAAGTTCTCACTATGTCTCAGCTACATGGAATTCTAACTGCTTATGAAATGAGAAAGGGAGGTCCATCAGACAGAAGGGAAGCTGCTTTTAAGGCATCAAGAAAAGAAGATTACTATGAAGCAAGCCATGTGCCAGAAGAAGAGGAAGAAGAATCAAATTTTGTCAGAAATCTTCAAAGGGGTGCTGGAAGGTTCAGAGGTAAGCTACCTTTCAAATGCTTTGCTTGTGGAAGAGTAGGTCATTATGCTGCAAAATGTCCTAATAAGGATAAAGGAAAGGAACCTGCTAGATGGAATAAGAAACAAAGTGCAAATAAGAAAAGCTACTACACCCATGAAGATAGTGATGGCTTATCAAACAGTGATGAAGATGAACAAGGTAATAAATATAAGCTATTAATGGCATTTGAAGATGATGATTATGAGGATGCTGTAGATGTGGATAATCTCTATAATGAAATTACTAGACTCAAGAGATGCATAGAAGAAAAGAGTGTGATCATTGATACTTTGCAATTTCAAATTGATGAAAAGGAAAAACATCTTGAAAAACTAGAAGGTGAAATTGTTGGTCTCAGAAAAGAAATTGAGAAAACAAAAGCTATTAATCTTAAGTTTGTCAAAGGATCTGAAACTTTGGATGAGATTATCAATGTGCAGCGGTCTCCTCTAAACAAGACAGGTTTGGGCTATAATGGAGAAACCTCTCAAGCATCCACCTCAAAGAGTTATCTTGATGCAGCAAGAAGAAATGAGCAGAAGAACAATGAAGATAATCAGGTAAAGCAGGGACGAATTACAAACAGAAACTATCAGGGACAATCCTTCTTAAGGGTGAACAAAAGCTACAACCAACCACAGGTAAAATCTTCTCAGTTTGGCACAAGAATAGATGAAAATAGAAATTACAATCAGTTGGCTGGTAGATTCAATAACCGCAGAAGCTTCTTCAATGGACAATGCTTTTCTTGCCATAACTTTGGTCACAAAGCAGCTCAATGTGTTGCATATAAAACAATCATGACTAGGGAAGCTCAAAAACAAAGAAGTATGACAGGGATTACAAAGAGGACCTATAACAACTTTTCGGTTCTTGAAAATGAAGTTGAATGTTCTATTTGCAATAATTTTGGTCATAAAGAATCTGAATGCAGGAGCAGGTTTCAGGAGAAAAAGGAACAAGCCACGAGCACCAAAAAATGGAGAATAAAAGAACCTCAGACAGAAAGATGTGGGATAGCGTTTTATGCAGAAGGACAGGAAAATCTATGGTACATTGACAGTGGATGTTCGAAACATATGACAGGTGATAAAGAAAAACTTGAATCTTATTCTACTTTAGAAAAGGGAAAGAAAGTTTCTTTTGGAAATGATACTCCTGCAACTATAAAAGGAAAAGGTATTGCTCCTTTGAAAGAAAAGGTCAAGGCTGGAAATGTTTTGTATGTTGATGGATTGAAGCATAATCTTCTAAGTGTCAGTCAGATGTGTGATCAAAAAACCGAGGTTATTTTCAGATCGAATGGATGTCTTGTTCGTGATCTTGATACAGGTAAAACAGTTCTCAAAGGCAAAAGAACTCCAAATAATCTGTACATATTTGAAGAAGGACAACAACAATGCTATCTTAGCAAGGATGAAGAGCACTGGTTATGGCATCGAAGGTTGGGACATCTAAGCTTCTCACAAATAAGAAAAGCATGCAAATATCAGGCAGTTCGCGATCTTCCAGATATCAAAATTCCAGACAACACTATATGCAAATCTTGTCAGTTTGGAAAGCAAACCAGAACTAACTTTCCAGAAAAGGAAGGATCAGCTAGCTTGCCTCTTGAGCTAGTCCATACAGATGTATGTGGTCCATTTAGGAAAAGGACACCTCGAGGAGAAGAATATCTGATATTATTCATTGATGATTTCTCAAGGTTTGTTTGGTTAGGGCTTATGAAGCACAAAGATGAAGCATTCGAAAAATTCAAATCCTTCAAAGCATTGGCTGAAAATGAATCAGGACACAAAATTAAGTGCCTCAGATCTGACAGAGGTGGGGAGTTCACATCAAATGAATTTTTCGATTTCTGCGATGAACATGGGATAAGAAGAGAATTCTCTACAGCTAGAACTCCTCAGCAAAATGGGGTTGTGGAAAGAATGAACAAAACTATCCAACAAATGGCTCGTGCTATGCTCGATGAATCAGGTACTCCTGCAACCTTCTGGGGTGAAGCTGCACATGCTGCTGTTATCATTCTTAACAAAACAAATGTCCGAATAAATAGCACTCAAACACCTCATGAGCTTTGGAGTGGTAAAACTCCTTCCGTGAAGCATTTCAAAATCTTTGGGAGCAAATGTTATATTAAGAATACTGATGAGCAACTTGGCAAACTTGAACCTAGAGCAGATGAGGGCATTCTTCTTGGTTATTCTCCACATAGCAAAGCATACAAGTGCTACAATAAAAGACTTGGCAGAATTGTTGACAGTATTGATATAGTGGTTGATGAGAAAGGATATATTCCTAGGCAAGTTCATCATGAAGACATTGAAGAAGATGAAGGTTACTCTCAAAGGCGAAATGATGAAGAAGAAGAACCTCAAGAAGAAGAAGAATCTCAAGAAGAACCAGAGGAGCAGACAAGAATAGAAGAGAAGACTCCATCCAGATATGTCCAAAAGAATCATCCAGAAACTCAGATTGTGGGGTAGAAAGAAGCAGGAGTACAAACAAGAAGGACACTTGCAGAAGCTTCAAGCTACTTGGCTCTACTCTCCTCCATTGAACCACAAAATGTGAAAGAAGCATGCAAAGATGAATGTTGGGTCAAAGCAATGGATGAAGAACTTGAGCAAATCGAAAGGAACAACACTTGGGAATTAGTTCCTAGACCAAAAGATAAGAATGTAATAGGAACAAAATGGGTCTTCAAGAATAAGTTAAATGAAAATGGAGAAGTAATTAGAAACAAGGCCAGACTTGTTTGTAAAGGGTATGCACAGCAAGAAGGAATAGATTTTGAAGAGACCTTTGCTCCTGTGGCAAGACTAGAGGCCATCCGAATGTTCCTTGCTCTCTCAAGCTTTCAAAACTTCAAGGTATTTCAAATGGACGTGAAATCAGCCTTCCTGAATGGAGACTTAGAAGAAGAAGTATATATTGAGCAGCCAGATGGGTTCATTCTTGGAAATGATCCAAACCTTGTATGCAGATTGAAAAAGGCACTCTATGGGCTCAAACAAGCTCCAAGGGCTTGGTACTATCGGTTGGACAAATATCTTCACCAACAAGGCTTTTCAAAAGGATCAGCAGATAGCAATCTCTATATAAAAGTTGAAAATAACAAATTGCTAATTCTTGTTGTTTATGTAGATGATATTATTTTTGGCAGCAATGAAGAGACTATGAGTCAAAATTTTGCCTTGGTTATGCAGAAAGAATTCGAAATGTCACTTCTTGGAGAATTGACATATTTTCTTGGATTGCAAATCCAACAAAATGAAGGAGGTATCTTCTTGTCTCAAACCAAATACCTCAAGCAGATCTTGAAGAAGTATGGCATGGAAGAGTCAAAGCCAGTATGTACACCCATGGTTACAGGATGCAGCCTCAGTGCAAATGATGAATCAACAGCAGTCCACCAACCCACTTATAGATCCATGATTGGGAGTTTGCTTTATTTGACAGGTACTCGACCAGATATTACACATGCAGTAGGAATGGTTGGAAGATTTCAAGCCAACCCAAAGGAAACTCATCTTCAGGCAGTCAAAAGAATCTTCAAATATCTTCAAGGGACCCAAAACTATGGCTTATGGTATCCTAGAAATACAGATCTCACTCTTCATGCTTACACAGATGCAGATTGGGCTGGAAGTGTGGATGATAGGAAAAGCACAAGTGGAGGTGCTTTCTTCATGGGTTCCAGATTAGTATCTTGGTTCAGCAAGAAACAAAGTTCGATTGCCTTATCTACAGCTGAAGCAGAATATGTGGCTGCAGCATCTTGTTGCACACAACTTCTTTGGATGATGCAGACCTTGCAAGACTTTCAAATCACTTGCACTCCACCTGTCTCTATCTTATGTGATAATACAAGTGCAATCAGCATTTCAAAGAATCCAGTCATGCACTCAAAGACCAAGCACATACCAATCAAGTACCATTTTCTTCGGGAACAAGTGCTTGAGCAGAAGGTCAAGATGGAGTATGTTCCTTCTAAGGAGCAAGTTGCCGATATTCTCACAAAGCCACTGCCCAGGGAAACTTTTGAATATCTCAGACAAAAGCTGGGAGTAGTTGATGCTTCATCCTGTTGTTGAAGTTTGTTTGTTCTACAAAAAAGTTGGTATACGCAGGTTACGGAAGGGATATACGCGTATATACGCGGATTCATGCCGGGTAAGTCGCGTGTATGCTGGACGCTTGTTGCAGAAAGAATATCCGCGTACATACGCTGTTTTATACAGGATAAACCGCGTATATAAAGTTCTGAACAGCAAGGGAAAACTCTGAAGTTCTGAACAGCAATGGGAATGTCAGAATTCTTCAGGCACAGTTTCAGGGAGTGCAACAGGCACAGGTTCAGGGGGAGCAGCTGAAAAGTCTCATAAAGCATTGTTGGCATTCAGATGTTTTGGTTGTTGGTTTCAGGAGAAGGAGCTCAGAAAGAAATTCTGGTTGCTGATCTAACAAGATGTTTATCAGATGCTGCTGGTGCCTTTCCTAAATCTTGGTCTAGATCTGTTGTCTCTATGTCATGTATCTCTCTTGTCATATCTCTTTTATGGTATCAAGGTCATGTAACGGCCTTTGTTGGTTTCCCCACTATGCCTGGGATGAATGCTGTAATATAATTGGTTGTTTCTGTTATGTCCCCTCTTGGTAGGGAGTATGGATGTATGTATTGAGTCTTTTGGTGATAGGAAGGTCCCTTATGGTGTATAAGTCTTGGTTCTTGTTGAAGAACATCTTTTGCAGATCTGGCCTTCGGTCAGGGGGAGCACAAGTCAGCACAGCCAAACAGAGATATCAGCATGTCCTCAGGGGGAGCACAGCCCTTTGCCCTTGATGTCAAAGGGGGAGAATGACTTGGTGTGATGGTTGCCATCAAGTCCAAAGGGGGAGATTGTTGGCATTATGATTCAAGTGTTGTCCTTGATGGCAACTCACTCAGAGGATGGTACAGGTGCTCAGAGGTTGGTACAGGTGATGGCAACTTAATCAGAAGACAGATCTTAGTACAGCATGCCAAGGAAGTTCATATACGCATGTTCGTTAAGCCCAAGTCGCGTGTACACGCAAGTTGGTTTCAGAAAAAGGGCGTGTATGTGGAAAAGTATCTTTGGTCCATGGTGGTTAGTCCTTGGAAGTTGTGCCTATGATTTCGGACCATTGTGTCTCGACGGGCGTGTCGATCCCTAGTTTTGAAGTTGATGGTATTGTGTTACTATGGTTTTGGCTCTTGGTATTGAACTAGGCCTAAGACTATATAAGGAGAAGAAGATCATTAGGCAAGATCATCTTTCGACAAGGCTTGAATATCTAAGAGAGAAAGAGATCTGATATGCAGGTTCTGGGTTGCTTGATCTAAGCCAAGGAGAGATCACATCGGTTGATGGAAGACTAGATCTAAGGATAGATCGGGATCTAATGGTTTGAAATGCACTATCATGATATGGTTGATTATGCGTATTTCTAGATCTGCATATTGTCGCAATGTTACGTTTTGGATCTAACTAATGTCTGGTACAGCTGCAAATTGAGAAAGTTTATTTTTAGATCTGTACGCAGGTTGGCTTCGGTAAAAGCGCGTGTATACGCGGGTTTTGCTCATTGAAGTAGCGTATATCTTTTGAAGCTTGATTTTGGGTTTACAGTGGGGTCTGACTGTTATTGCAGAGTTCTGTAGTCTGCTCTATGTTCTGGTAACTGGTGATTGACAGGGTTCAGTGGTTCAGTGATTCAAAGTTTGGTTGTTTTATGCTTCAATGATCTGTTGTGGAAATTGAATGATTTGTGGTCTTCAGATTGTAATGTTGTGCTTCAGGAATATCCAAGTCTGAAAATGTATGAAAAGTGATATCTGAAAGAAGGAAGATTGTAGGTCAGCACCTACGTACTAGTATCTTGGCTAGTACAAGAGCAAAGGGGGTTGGAGCTCCCTTCCAAGGAAGTTTGGAGAACGAGAGAAGGTTGTAGCTTTCTGCAGGTTGTAGCCTGCATACTGGTATAAGGCTGCACCAGTACAAAAGATTGTAAACTGAAGTTTCATATTAAAGAAAGATAGAGACAACTTGCAGCAGGTGGTTTTCACCCACATTGGGTTTCCACCTTATATCTTGGTGTTCATGTGTGTGGCTTTTTATCTGTTCTGTTATACTGCACATGTTTACTGTTAATGTGGTGAATAATGTCCTGATGCACTTAATTGAAGAATAAGCTAACTAAATTGTGAGTTTTCTTCTTATACGCTGTTTTACTTCGTCACAGTAGCGTGTACATGCTGGTTCACCTAACTGAAGTAGCGTATATGTTTCTGAGCATTTAAAAAGTTTGATTAATCTGATAATACTGATTCACCCCCCCTCTCAGTATTATTTCCAACACATAGTTCCAATTGGAACCATCCCTGATGTTGACATAGTACCACCTATACAGGAACCAAAGGATAACGTAGCTAACCCACCATCAGATGGAGGTCCTAAAGTAAAGAAGTCCTACAAAGATAGGCTTAGAAAGATGCTCAAAAAGTATAGAAAATAGAAGCAAGTAATCAGACAGCTGAAACATTGGTTAAAGGAGGCAACCAAAACTAGTAAATTGAAAGTGGAAATGGAAACTGCATGAATGCAAATAGAACAATGTTCTGGGAAGGATGCTGAGACTCAAACAACGTTTCTTGTGGTCTGTCCAAAAGAAACCTAGACTGAGCCATGTATGGTAGAAGACACTGAAATGAAAACTGAGGACCCCTGTGTCTTTTCGCAAGAAACCCAAATGGACCACCCCACTGTGGATATTTCTGTCCAAATAGATGTTGAAGAAGACGTTCAAATTGATTTCATAATTCAGGAGGCAAATGAAGCTGTTGTGTAGACTGATCCTATGAAGACCCAGGATGGAGAAGCCCAAATAGATGAGACACCTGCTTACACTCCCTTGGTAAGAGATGCCGTCATCAGAAGGTTGCAAAATGAGCTACTGACGGTTCAACAGGAACTGGCTTAGCACAAAGAAAAGGTGGTCCCTCTGCATGAACATTAAGGGTTAAGGAAGAAGCCTTGTCTACATCAAGATATAGGTGGGAAGTCTCCAGAAACACTGTGAGGAATCGAGAGCCATTTGGATATCGAAACTTCAAAGTTGCCTATTCTCATTTCTATAAATACAGTAATATGATTTTAACAATGGGGCCTGATTGGATAGGATGTCGTTACAGACCCCCAATCATATGGTATCCTCCTGATCAATACTGCAATGACTATAACTTGAAGGATTAAGAGGTAACCCAGGCTTTCACTGTCCTTAAGCAGAAAAATGGTTTTAGGAATTACAAGGAGGTATATCCTTCTTATTCCCTAACTCAGTTGCATCTAAACTACTCACTTGCATGTGGACATGCAACAAGGTAAGCCGGGGAGTATGTTGGGTTAGGAAAAAGGTATGATTTCTCTTCGTAAATTGCTTTATTTAACCTTCATCCTTATACGATTATCTCTGTTTATAGATTAAAATAAGGAAAATATCAACTAAAGTTGGATGAAAGAATTTGGTGAAAAAATGTTATGAAACCAGCTCAAGAAAAGATAGAAAAGATAGATCAACGCCTTAGAATTCAGCCTCTTCGAGGGGGAAACCTCCTTTACATTACATAAATGAACAATTCTTGGATGATACAAATGACAAAACCTCCTTTCTATATATAGGAGTCTAAGGGGTCACAATATAATCTAGCCAACCTAACAATAATAATACAAAGCCACAAGAATAAAAATAGAGGGATTCTATGGGGCACAAAATAACAATATGGGGGTAATAGGGGCACAACAATATAAATAAGGGGTATAACTACAATAGTAATGGGGTAATCACTAGTATTATAGGGACCCAACATGCCCCTCTCCTTCAAAAAAGTGTTGTCCTCAACGCTTGAGTAGTTCTGGATACTTCTGCATAAAATTCTCATCCTCCCATGTGGAATCTTCAGCAGATAAGTTCTTCCACTTGATAAGATACTCTGAAATTGATCGATTTCGTAGCTGTCGAGTTCTTGTTTCTGTGACTGCTTCCGGTTCCAATATAATTTTTCCTTCCTCGTCAAGTTCTGGCAATATTGTTTGAATTGGGAGCTTGTCACCTATAACCTTCTTTAAACATGAAACATGGAAAACTGGGTGCAATCGAGAAGCTGCAGGAAGCTCCAATTTGTATGCCATAGTACCAATCTTTTGCAACACCTTGTACGGACCATAATACTTTGGTGATAATTTATTATCCTTCTTAGCTTGCTTTAGGGACATTTGCTTATATGGTTGTAGCCGTAGGAATACCCAATCACCTACATCAAAACTTCTTTCACTGCGATGTTGATCTGCCTGTTGTTTCATTCTATTTTGTGCCAACACGAGGTTATCCTTTAAGAGTTGGAGGACTTGTTGTTGATGTTCGATGTGATGTTCCACTGCCTGAACCTTAGAATTTTCTCTTAAATATGATGTGATGGATGGTGGTTGATACCCATAAAGTGCCATAAATGGGGTCATTTTTGTTGCTGTATGGAAGGAAGTGTTATACCACCATTCAGCCAGAGGCAACCATTTGACCCATTGTGTCTGTTTATCAGATACAAAGCAACGAAGATATCCTTCCAAACATTTGTTTACTATCTCAGTTTGCCCATCAGATTGAGGATGATAAGATGAGCTATGAGCTAACTGAGTACCAAGACAAGAAAATAATTCTGTCCAAAAATTTCCAGTGAAAATGGGATCTCTGTCACTTACAATAATCTTTGGGTTTCCATGTAGCTTTTGAACTGTTTCCATAAATGCAGTAGAAACTGTACTGGCTTTAAATGGATGTGATAATGCACAAAAGTGTGCATACTTGGTAAGTCTGTCAACTACCACCATGATGACACTCTTTCCCTCAGACTTGGGTAAACCTGTGATAAAATCCATTGAAACCTCCTCCCAACGTTGGCTTGGAATGGATAAAGGTTGTAATAGACCCGGTGTCTTAATTGTTTCAACTTTATTTTGCTGGCAAACCAAACATTCCGCCACAAACTTTTGAATATCTGATTTAAGGCCATCCCAAAAAAATTCCTTCTTAACCCTGTGGTAAGTTTTTAAAAATCCTGAGTGCCCTCCTAAGGGAGAAGTGTGCAATTCCATAAGAATCTTTTGTTTTAGCTGGGAATTCTTACAGAGGTATAAGCGATCTTTGTACCATAACGAATCATTTTGCCAGCTAAATGTATCAGAAGTACTGGAATCTTGTTGTAGCTTTCGAATAAGTGCCCACACTTCTTCGTCATTCTTCCATTCCTCCCTTGCTTCGTTTATCCAATCTGGTTGGATAATAGAAATGGCACACAACAATGCTTCCACATCCTCATCCTTTCTTGAGAGTGCATCTGCCACCACATTTTGCTTCCCTTTTTTGTAGATGATTTCAAAGTCATAACCCAACATCTTTGTGACCCACTTTTGTTGCTCTTCAGAGGATAATCTTTGTTCTAAAAAGTATTTAAGGCTATCATGATCCGTTTTTACCTTGAAGTGTCTTCCCATTAGGTAGGGTCGCCATTTCTTAAGTGCATGGAGTATTGCCAACATTTCCTTCTCATAAATAGCTTTTCTTAAAAACTTTCCCTTGATTGGACGACTTTCAAAAGCAATGGGTCTTTCATCTTGCATTAGAACAACACCAATTCCATTTCCTGAAGCATCACATTCCACAATAAAGGTTTTTGTGAAGTTCGGTGTAGCTAAGACCGGTGCTTGGCACATTGCCTCTTTAAGATGTTCAAAGGCCTTTGTTGCTTCCGGAGTCCATGAAAATGAATCTTTCTTCAATAATGTTGTTAGAGGTGCTGCTATTCTCCCATAATTCTTAACAAACTTGCGATAATACCCTGTCAACCCAAGAAATCCTCGCAGATGCTTTATGGATGTGGGAATTTTCCATTCCTTAATGGCTTTAATTTTGCTAGGGTCTACCTTAACTCCTTCATGAGATACAATATGACCCAAATATTCCACCTCCTGGACTCCAAAGAAACATTTGGATCTTTTTGCATATAATTGTTTCTCCTCCAATAGTTGTAGCACCCTGTCAACATGTTCAACATGATCCTTCCAAGACTTGCTGTAGATTAGTATATCATCAAAAAATACTAACACAAATTTTCTAAGGAATGGTTTGAAAATTGAATTCATCAAACCTTGAAATGTTGAAGGTGCATTGGTAAGGCCAAAAGGCATGACCAAAAATTCATAATGACCCTCATGAGTTCTAAATGCCGTTTTCGGAATGTCTTCAATCTTCATTCTGATTTGATGATATCCCGAACGAAGATCCAACTTGGTGAAGTAAATTGATCCATGCAATTCATCCAGTAATTCATCAATAACAGGAATGGGGAACTTATCTTTAATAGTGAGCTTGTTGAGCTCCCTATAATCCGAACACATGCGCCATGATCCATCCTTCTTGTGCACCAATACTACTGGAGCTGAGAAAGAACTTTGACTCGGTTGAATTATACCAGCCTCTAGCATTTCTGCAACCATACGTTCAATTTCACTTTTTTGGACATAGGGATATCTGTACGGCCTGATGTTTGGAGGAACACTTCCTGGAATCAGATGAATAGCATGATCATGATCACGCATAGGTGGGAGACCTTTTGGAGTCTCAAATACCTTGGAATGATTGTCCAGGACTTTTTGGAGATCTGGAGAAATAGATGATTCCAATGTGGAAACATCTAGCGAACATAATTGTGCAATTACACCTCTTTGCTCCTTTTTTAGAAGCTTTGTCATGCCATTAGAGCTGATTATCTTTCCTGGTTTCCCTGCAATACCCCTTAATTCAACTTCCTTTCCTTCCGTAGAAAATTTGATGAAAAGTTCTTGAAAATTAAAAGCTATTGTACCCAAGGATTGTAGCCATTGGACTCCTAGTACAACATCAGCACCTCCCATTGGAATGGAAAGCATTGGGCTAGTCAATACATATTCTCCCATGGATAGCTTGATATTATGGCACTTTCCAGAGCAATTTATTGTTCCTCCATTTGCAATCATCACTTGACACTCTGGTGCTGGATATAGGAAGAAATTCAATTCTTTTGCTACCCTACAATGAATAAATTGTGGGTGCTTCCTGAATCAATCAAAACTATTACCTTTTTCTTCTTGATTTGTCCTTCTATCTTGATGGTTTGAGGAGTGGTAATTCCTGCCAATGCATTACAAGATATGGTCGGATTTATTTGTTCTTCATCTAGGCTTTGTTCCTGGAGTATATCTTCTTCTTTTGACCTTTCTTGCTCCTTTTCTTCTTCCTCTTCACAATCTATGTAGAATAATTTCTTCTCAGCACACTTATGACCTTTAGTGTATTTGCTATCACAACTGTAACAAAGCCCTTTTGCTCTTTTTTCTTCCAATTTTTGTGGTGTCAACCTTATAGGTTGTGGAAGACTAGGGGCAACAACACTTCCGTCTTTATAGTTGTGAGTGGTATGCTTCCTGGTTGCCATAATTTTGCTTTCCATTTTTCTTGCTAACCTGAATGCCTTCTCTAATGAATCAGGTTCCCAAAGGCGAACATCATGTTGGATATTATCCTTTAAAGACCCTATGAACACATCAATCCTATGCTCCTCTGGAATATCTTTTACCCTTATGTTCAATTTTTGGAACTCCTCAATGTGCTCCATTACTGAACCCTTTTGTTTGAGACTTATCAATTGGCTAAAAAAAGTGTTGCTTTTTGTATCTTCATAATGTGCTATCAATTCTTCCGTAAAATTTCCCAAGTGATAAATTGTTTACGAGAGCAAAGCCATTGATACCATACAAACTGATTTGGTTCCAAATATACAGTTGCCATACGTACCTTTTGTGCGTTTTGCACATTATTGAGATCGAAGAATTTCTCCATCTGTAATATCCATGTGGCGGGATCCTTGCCATCAAACTTCCTCATATCGATTTTTGGAATATGGTGATTCTTCGATCCAACATTAGCGTCTATGGAATCATGATTAACATTTCTTTTGTTCTCATCATGAGTTTCCTTTACTACCTTTTCACCATTAGTGACCCTTTCTTGTAGCAACTTCTTCAATTCTTCCATGTCTGTCTTCAAATCTATCTTCAAATCTGCCATGTCTCTCTTCAAATCCGTCTTCGAATCATCCATATTAGCTTCCATGCCCTTTATCTTAGATTCCACGCCACTTATCTTAGCTTCTGTTAGCTTTTGTGAGTGTGACATTTGTTGCACTTGTTCTTGTAATTTTGATATATCATGTAGCATTTCTTCCTCTTCTTCATGAGTCATGCTAGAGCTTTCAGGTTCCTTACTAGGTGTTTGCATTTTCTTTCCTCGGGGCATCAGTTACCGATAATAATGCTTTACTATGCCCTTTGAATTCCGTTAAACCAAGCTTACACAAAAATTAAAAAAAAACTACACACATTTTTTCACTTTATAGAAGCCTGATATTGAATTTGATGTATCTCTGTAATATCGGATCATCCAGTTCTAAAATTGCTATCTGTAGTAGCCTTCTATGTCCTCTTTCCAATGCCACAAGTCTGAGCCAAATTGGATTCTCCAAGGAAGAGTTATGTGAAATCTCCCACAGTGACTTGCTTTTAGACTGGTTCAGTAGAGAAAACTTGTATGACGTACCACGAGTCACTGTTTCAACCTTTGAATCTGAAACACACACACAAGAAACTACAGTCTGTTCTCTTTCTGTACCTTCTTACGAAATTTCAATCCGATCCCCAGAGAGAAATTTATGACGATTTTCCCCAGGTCACTTGTTTTGAATGTAATTCAGGAGTCTGCAAAAATACCAACTTCCTCAGATCATATCTCTGCAAATATCGCGCGACAAGCTCTGAAATTTGGACCAAGGTTCAGCGCGATTTCTTTTCAAATGGGTTTTTTTTGCGACTTCTGAAACGTCACATAAAAAAAGTTATAATGAAAATGCCACGATGACCTGTTTGGAGCAGCGAAACCCTAGAAACCTGGCTCTGATACCAAATGTTTTGAAACCAGCTCAAGAAAAGATAGAAAAGATAGATCAATGCCTTAGAATTTAGCCTCTTCGAGGGGGAAACCTCCTTTACATTACATAAATGAACAATTCTTGGATGATACAAATGATAAAACCTCCTTTCTATATATAGGAGTCTAAAGAGTCACAATATAATCCAGCCGACCTAACAATAATAATATAAAGCCACAAAAATAACAATAGAGGGATTCTATGGGGCACATAAATAACAATATGGGGGTAATAGGGGCACAACAATATAAATAAGGGGTATAACTACAATAGTAATGGGGTAATCACTAGTATTATAGGGACCCAACACAAAATAGGCAAATCTAGCATAAGAAACTAATTTTTTTCTATCTTTGTATGTAGAAGATGTGGATTGGGTAAAAGCCGTTTAGTTGACGGAACAACACGAGGCCATAAAAGGGAAACTACAACATCTTTGGCAGACAAGGCAATGGGAGATCAACCTGAACAATGCTATTTTATCACATGATCAGATTATGTATTGCGAAATCCTCAGGATCCCCTGATCCTGAGGATTCACTTTTATCTAGTTACTCTTTTATGTTATATATAGGGCCGAAAGGAAATTAGAGACAGTTCAGACTTTGATAATATGTAATTATTATTTTTGAAAACATATAACGCTGTTATCTTAGTGACTCTATAAGCTGTTACTTGCATTAATGAAAGAAGGTTGCGTTTGATACATATTCATATTCTGAGTTCTTATTAAGCGGAGGCTTCTGACGACTCTGGGCTTGGTCACAAGAATTTCTACTACTTCCCTTATATTATAGTCTTTCTATTTAGTCTTTGCTATTTGATTAATGTTCAGTCGTTGGTTATTTCATTTATCATAAATATTTGTGATATTGATTCATATTGCTGTTCAATAAGATTCAGAGTGAAGCCGTGTGACATACTTAAGTAATTCTTTGATTGGAATAAGTGAATTAGCATTAATAGCAGATTGTTGTTCATTTCGGGTGATGTTATCATAGATCCTAGAGATAATTTCAACTAATTTCCACAGGTTGCAATATAGATCATTTGCTATTTTGTTGTATGCATTCTTGCTATTCAATTGCTATTCAATTACTATTTGCTGTTCAATTGAGATTGCTGGTTAATTTGGATTGCTATAGATTAACAATGCTCTTCAATAGTTATAGTTTCTTTCCTTGATTGAGTGAGTTAGCCTTAAGTCTATTTGAACAATCCCAAGTGTGATTCTTATTTGCATTCAGTTTCAATTGATTTCGGTACAAGTTGCATAGAATTGCAGAGTGTGTTAAGAGTATTTCTTCCATAGTTAGTTCTTTCTAGAATTGTGTGGATTAAATTGAAGAATTATTAGTGATTACAATGATTCATCATTAGATAACCTTTAGATTCACTGCATATACTGTGCTGACACTCTTGAGATAAAAAGACTTACCTCGGGTTGACATCTAATGTAGGGATTGAGATTGCCTGTAAAAAGACATCTGAGTGAGCCAATAGGCTTCTTAACCTTAATCTTGTTCGAAATTATGTGGATATGTGCTAGATTCATGAACATGTACTTGATAGGTATATTAGCTAGTTTCTAGTTACAGGTGGATATGTCAAGATAATTGGAGTCCCTTGAGAGATGGCGTGGATGTGTTCAGTTGTAAGCAATGTGGTTGGCATAAAAGGGTAACACAAATGGTATATTGTTATATTTATTTATGCACTGACAGTTATGTGTTTATGGTAGTATGATGCAGGGGATTTCATGGCAAGAGACTACCATGAAATATTGAAGAAGGCTCGGGTTGAGATTTCCTTGGGAACTAGAGGGATTGATTTATGGTGTCTGTTGTTAGTCTTATGATTTTGGTATTTTATGATTTGTTGAGCTTGATTTGCGATTTGTTTATGTCTGGTGCAAGGCCTTGCCACATTGTTGTAGTGTCATATTGTTATGGGTTTTCATGGTATTCTTCTTGTTTGTTTCTTATCTTGCCTTTTATGTTTTGAGTTTTTGGAATTGGATTGGGAAAGAGGAAAGTTGATGGAGCTTGGGGAGAGCTGTGCGGTACCTGACAGGTAATGTAAGACACGGATGAATCTCTGTGCATGAGTAAGCGCAATGGAAGGTAAGATTATGGCAGTGGGTTTGACTGGTTGCATCCACTGTGGTAAATGGATGATGACAAGCCCGTCATGAGAAAAATAATTAGAAAATGTAAAGTAAATGGATTTGAGGCATCATATGCCTTCGCTATGTTGGGAACTTTTTCTCTCGATGTTGCACATGTGTTGCATGGATAAAAGGATTTTTCTTAACTGTGATCTTGAGATATATTAATTGTGTAATGACCATGATTATGCTGATGTATCTATCTATCTATATATATATATATATATATATATGTATGTATGTATGAATATATGTCATGTCTGACAGGGTTATCATGGATCGTGATTGTTTTATGCTAATGTTTATGTGTACCTATGTATGCATATATGTCGTTGTTTGATGAGATCATGATTTTTTTATTCTAAATGTTTATGTATATATGTATCTATGTCACTATCCAACAGGGTCATTAAGAATCATTTTTGTGGAGGAATTATTTCTTACACAGACAAATGATGTGAAGAGGTTCCTGGTCTTATGAGGAATAGGTTGGGAAGAGTAGTCATGAAAAATATACGAGGTTAGTATCATGTGGATATGAATTGATATTGTATGTTTGTATTATGCCTATGTTTATGTTATGAAAGGTAATGCTTAAGGATACATCAGTGAAATAAAAGCAGTGGGGTTTGTGACATGCTGTGACAAGCATGTATAAGACACTAGAAGCAAGGTTTCTTGGTAAAGACAATGTGGTTTCAGATGTGTGGTACTAATGCTGTGCATATGTTGTATATGTTGTAAATGTTGCATCTATGATGTTGTGTGCATGTGGTGTTGTTGTATATAAATTGTGTGTGTACATGATGTTATGCAATGATTATGTAGAAGGTGGTAAAAATAGTGTTGTGTTCATATGATGCTCTGCGCATGTTGGATATGCATTGCTGTGTACAAATAATTCTATGTAAATGTTGGATATGCATTGCTGTGTACAAATAATTCTATGTAAATGTTGGATATGCAGTTCTATGTACAAGTGGTGTTGCGTGCATATTGTACATGTGGCAATATGTACATATGGTGTTGTGTGCATGGTTGTACAAGTGGTTCTATGTGCATTTGGTGTTGTGTACATGTTGTACAAGTGGCGCTATGTGTAGGTGGTAATGTATACATGTGGTGTCGCATACATGTTGTGCGTGTATTACTGTATACATGTGGTATTGTGTACATGTTGTACAGTGGTGCAGTGTACACGTGGTGTTGTGTAGATGTTGTGCAGGTGGTGCCATGTACATGTGATGTTGTGCACACGTTGTGCTTTGTACATATGGTACTAGTGTACATGTGGGATTGAGTGCATGTCGTACATGCTATGTGGTGGGCATGCGGTACTATGCATGTGAATTGTGTGGTCATGGTATCGTGACATGTGTACTTGTTGTGTTGTACTCTGTGTAGTACATGTATTGTGTTGTGTTATACGCCAGGTGTAGGTACATGTATTGTGTGGCATTGTGCATCGGGTATAGATGTATGAGTTGTGTTGTATATTGGGTGTATGTGTATGCATTTTGTGGTGTCACACATTGTGTGCATATGTATGTCTTGTGATGTACATTATGTATGTATACATGTTGTGTGGTTTCGTACATCGGATGTACGAGTATGTATTATGTTGTGTTGTACACTGGGTAAACGTGTATGTGTGGTATGTCAGGTGTAGGTGCATGTATTGCATGGTGTTGTATGTCATGTGGGGTTGTATATGGGTGATTCATACTACGTGTATATGAACATGGTTGAGGAAAAGGCACTAGGTGTTTTTTTGGTGTGGCAACCGATCTGGTGCGTGTACAGAAAGAACAAAGGCAAAATTAAGGATCGATGAAGGATAAATATCGGTATTTTATTTTAGATTTATTATACATGTGGTTTACGATTATGGTTTATGATGATTACATGTGATCTATGATTTTGGTTTGTGATGGTTACATGTGATTTATGATTTTGATCTATGATGGTTATGTTTTGAGCTAACCTGATGTGATGTTTTTATAAATGTTGATTTGATCAAAGATGCTATTTCGACTTGTTGTGATAGGATGTAAACTGGATTGTAGGTGTAACTTATGACAAGTTACCAATGAGGTATGATGTGCATTTATTTCAATTTATTTTTAATATAATGAAAGTTATGTGCTTGGTACAGGAGGCACAGAAATGCCTGGTTGGGTGGTTGAAATCGACTGCAAGAATTAGCAGCAGCCGCAAAGGAATTGAAACAGGTAGTAGTACGTTGGGGAACTTCAAGAGTAGGGCCATTGTGGGACGCTGGTACCCAATAGTGTCCATTGATTTCCATGAGCATGATATGACCGGTATGATGGTTTTAAGGTAGGGATATGCCTTTATTTTTGTATCTTCCAATGCGTGGAATCCTTGCCAAGTGATGGACTACTCGGGATGGGGGTGCCAACAAAACTTGGAAGGTTAGTGAATGCACGTAAGGGTCGACTAGATTTCCTGAGGGACTGTATAACAGAGAAGGGAATAATGAGGATGGATTTGTTTTGGTCCTTATAATTTCCAGATGGAATCATATGCACATTGGGAGTGTGCCCTGGAACAATGAGCTGATAACTGTTTGCTGAGAGGACACGTGGTGCAGTAATATAGTGTTGGATATTGGATGCAGATTTGACTCTGCAGTGGATTCTAGACTTCTTAGGAAGGAGGTGAATCCTGGTACTACTTTGAGGGTGTAGGTGTGACCCTCTGGATTCCCTTGTTGCGGATGCAAGCATCGTATCCTTTTATTTTCTGGTTGAAGAAAATGTGTATATGTATATGTTGTATTAAATAGCGTATCGAGCTAGATTTATAAAGCTCCACAAACAATATGGTTGTTTGCTGGTTGAAGAAAATGTGTATGTGTATATGTGGTTATTGTAAATACCGTAATAAGCTATGTTATAAATCTCCAGTAAACAATATGATTGTCACGTTTCAACAATGGTCATTGTAAATACTGCAAAGAGCTATGTTATAAAGCTCCATGGGTAGTATGTTTTGTTTTCAACAGTCTTGTTGGTTATTGGTGTCATTGAACAATGAGGACGGTGTTCCCCCAAGGGGGAGGGTTTTGTAACAACCCTAGTGAAATTCCATGTAAAAATATATAATACCACGGTGATGGGACATGTATTCCAAGTTGAATGATGGGGAAAACATGCTAATGGGTGTTGATTCGATTTATGGCTAAGGAAATTGGCAAAGGCAATGGCTAAGGCTTTGGAAAAGGAACGAGGCATTAATTGATATTTTATTTATGAAAATAAAGGAAATTAATAGAAAAGGAAGGTGAAAGGTCACAGGTTGCATGTGAGGAGGAAAATGAAGGAAAATAATGAAAAATATATAAAATAGAGGCCTCATTGATAAAAAGGCTTCTGAGGATTAGTTGGTAAGCTCTTGACAGGTTTTGGTGGAGCTCTCTTCTATTCTCTCTCTCTCATACTCTTGGAGACTTAGAGTTTTCTTGGAGCACTCTTGGTGGGTGTGGCATACTTGGATTCCTGGAGAAAGAAGGCAAAGGAAAAGTAGGAAAGTGTAAGAATGCATCGAGATCAACAACTACATCGATATTTCTTGCAGGTACCAAGTTGCATATATGATTTCTTCACTAGTTTTGGCATGCATAGGACATGCATGTGGTTTCTTGGTTATGATATATCACTGGCATGGAGGATTACCTGGATTGATAGTGGATTTACCTACCCTTTCCATTTCCTAGATAACCATGGTGATTGTGGGTTTACTTTCATTATTTATTTTTTGTTGATTCTCATGTTCCTTAGCTTGGGTGGAGTTATTAGTTCCTGGAGCCTTGGTTGGAAAAACAATTTGGAAGCCCTATAACGACTTGGGTTGAGTTACTAGTCCCGTAGCCTTGGTTGGAAAAATGCTCTGGAGCCCTGGAACAACTTGGGCTGAGTTACTAGTGCCGTAGCCTTGGTTGGAGAAATTCTCTAGAGCCCTTGATGGGTTGAATTACTAGTCCTGGAGCCTTGGTTGGACAAACGATCTGGAGCCTGACATCAATTGTAGGTTGAGTTACTAGTCTTGGAGCCTTGTTTGGACAAAATGTTTGGAGCCTAACAACAGCCGTGGGTTGAGTTACTAGTCCTAGGAGCTGGGTTGGAACAAACGATATGGAGCCCTAGAAGGCTGGGATAGAGGCCGACCTGATGATGGTTTTGTGATGTCCGACCATGAGGTGGAATCAATGTTTTATGGGTTGAGTTGGATGGCCTCTGTAAGTCTTGGATGAGTTTTGATTGATGTGTTCTATGAGATCCCACATTTGTGCTTGGAATATGGAATGGGGGTGAATGGATGAAGAGAGATTTGGCTCAGCCATTCTACGGTCGGTTGGAATGTGGAAGTCCCATCCTGGGTTTGGATGTTGCATCATTAATGAAAGGTTGTTTCTCCTTGTATTTCTATGAGTATTATGATGGATTATATCTGGTGTATATGACTGTGATTTCATTGATATTTCTGTCCCTATTATGCTAGTTATGTATATTTTCTTTGACAATAGCTATGTATGGTTCTCATCATGTTTTTACTTCTAAATGAATGAACAATGTATCTATGACCCAATGGATGGAATGGAAATTAAAGTGATAAGGAAACAATGCTTCATGGTTAATCTCAGATAAGTATGAGACCCCTATGTTCAAATATATTATTTACACATGTAGGTTGCATATTTACTAAGTTTTTTAAAGAATGTCTGTCATGGCTAGTAGGGGTCCAGTTAAGGTCTTGAACAAGTATTTTCTTTATTACTATCATTTCCATGTTATTTTACTGATTTGAAGAGATAGTTCAAATTTGGACAGTGACCTGGGCTTTGGGCTTGAAAAAGTGGCTCAAATCTCGGAGTCGTTGGCATAGATCTGATAGATTTGGTCTTTGGTCGATGGCAGGCAAGCCTGTGAAAGAAACTTTGGGTTTTTGGTCACCCTCATGCCTATAGCAAGGTAGCGACTGACGCTTAAGTTGTCCAAATGTTTAGTGGGACCCTAAGGCAAGCTATCTAAAGTATTGGATTGGTTCTTGAGGGTCCTGTAGCTGATGATTAATGTATGTATGGTGTGTTTATGTTGGTTCCACTTCCTTAACGTGACTCAAGAGGTTAAATGATATCATAGTGGCCTCTCATCACATGTTTACTCTAGATGGACGGTTGCTTGGGTAGATGTGGGAGGAGGGTGTTACAGAGTGGTATCAGAGCATGGTTGCGCTCTCCTTGCGCTGTGTGTTGATAATGATTTCATGTTGGTTGCATATGTGTTCCTTATGCATGTAGTCCATGTGCTTGTTGCATTCACATGGTGTTGATCATGGTTGTAGTGATGTCACCATTTGAAGGCTGAAGGCGTTTCCGTGGAGTATGTCATCATGTGTGTATGGTTGATTATGCATTTTTATGCACGTCAGTGTTCACATGTTATCAAGTGCACATGATGTGGTTGTTGTTTTCATGCATGAGGTCATGGTTTGTGTAGTTGATATGGTCATGCATTGATGACTGGAATCTAGCTAGAATGATGTGTATATAGTTTTGTACTCATGTGTTATATGTCTATATGCAGTTGTTATGCATGTATGGTCTTGGTTATAGTTATGCATGAATAGTAGGTCAAACATGCCTTGTGAAGTCATCATATGCAATTTATGTAGGTTTTAACCTCGGACAAAAATTACCTGCATACAAATTCTAAAACACAGAAAATAAATAATGTGAGAGCAGAACACATAAAACACATATATACAGAGATTTTCCCCTGGATCCCAAAATTGGGACTACCAGCTTGATTTTTCATTATGTTCCTTCCAATGTTATAATACATATTTATACATGGTGAAGCATCCAATACCATGGACCGAAAACCATCGCGTCCAAAAAACATGTGCGAAAATCATGCAAAAAACCATAGGTGGGTTCGCCCAACATAACATAGGGTCCAAAACCAAAATTTTTTGGGGCGCTGCCCTAGACCCCATAAAGTGGGGTTATGGGTGCCCTTCAAACCCTTTATTAACTACGTGGAAAGAATATAACACAACCCAACATTCTCCCACTTGTTGTTTTCTTTACACAGAGGGCCACAAGAGAGCTTAGTCATTTTCCCAGCCCTGAAATGCCCATTGTCTCTCTACACCAAGAGAACTTCTCAGAGCTCACAGATTTTGTCAATGCATCTGCAGTATTCTTCAAAGTGTCCACCTTTACTAGCAACACCTTTTTGTCTTCTATCATATCCCTCAAAATTGATAGTGCCACTACAGATTGTTTCTTACACATCCAAGTGACCGCACCTCCAAATAGGTTAAACACATATGCACTTGTAGATCTTCTCTGATCCAGATCTCTAACCTAGTCTGCATCAACAAATCCATGGATATCTAACACTCTGTCCAATCCTGGTCTTCCTTGGTAGCACAAACCATAATCACTAGTGCCACGCAAATACCTGAAAACCTGCTTCACTGTTGTCCAATGCTCCTTTCTTGGTTTTGACATAAACCTACTCAATATTCCCACTGCATGTGCAATGTCTGGTCTAGTATAGACCATTGCATACATCAAGCTACCAACTGCACTTGCATATGGAACACGGGACATGTCCTCTTCCTCTTCTTGTGTCTTAGGACATTGTTCAGCAGACAACCTCGCACCTACAGGAATAGGAACCTTCACTGGTTTACTATCCTACATATTAAACCTTTGCAGTATTGTCTCGACATACTTCCTCTGGTTTAACCAGAGCTTCCTCTTTGCTCGATCTCTTTTAATTTCCATGCCAAAAATATAGTTTGCAGCACCAAGATCTTTCATGTCGAATTTGGAGGACAATTGGGTCTTCAAATCCTGGATAATTTCTTTGTCATTTCCCTCCAGCAACATATCATACACATACAAGACGAGATAAATAACACAGTCACCAATTAATTTACAATACACACAGTGATCTTCTTTGCTTCTAGTGAAGCCAAGTCCCTGTATAAATGTATCAAATTTCTAATACCACATCCTTGGTGACTGTTTTAACCCATATAGAGACTTCTTTAACTTACATACCAGCTCTTTCTTACCCTTCACCGCAAAGCCTTCAGGTTGCTTCATGTAGATCTCCTCTTCCAAATCCCCGTGAAGAAATGCTGTCTTCACATCCATCTGTTCTACCTCAAAATTAAAAGTAGTAGCAACAGATAAAAGTAATCTAATAGAAGTTACCTTGGCAATAGGAGAAAAAATATCACCAAAATCAATTCCTGACACCTGGGAATAACCTTTTGCTACCAACCGAGCTTTGTATTTCTCCACTTTTCCTTCTGCATTTGTCTTCTTTTTGAACACCCATTTTTTGTTAATGGGTTTCCTTCCAGCTGACAACTCCATCATATCCCAAGCCTCATTTTTGTGCAAAGATGCCATTTCATCAACCATGGCCGCTTTCCAGAGTTTTCCATCCTCTGAATCTACTGCTTCCTTCACAGTCCTAGGACCATCGTCAGTATTAGATAAAGCAAAATTTGAACAAAAAGCAGATGGAATATACCTTTTAGGCTGCCTTCTTTCTCGAACTGATCTTCTCACAACCAGAGTTTGTGGCTCTTCATCTTCTGATTCCTCCTCTGCTGTAGAGTCTGATTCTTCCTCCTTTAGCTCAAACTCTATCTTCTCAGGTTCCTTTTGTTGGACTTCATGTTTAATAACATATTTCACCTCTCTGAACACCACATCTCAGCTGTACACAACCTTCTGTGTGACTGGTTTCCAAAGCTTATAACCCTTTAAACCATCCTTATACCCAATAAAGATGCACTTTTCAGATTTACTATCCACCTTGGTTCGTTTCTCCTTTGGAACATGTACATATGCATCACATCAAATACCCTCAGATGTGAAAGAGAGGGTTTCTTACCAGTCCATACCTCTTGTGGAGTCTTATCCTCCAACGCTGATGAAGGTGACCTGTTGACCAAGTAACATGCAGTATCCACCACCTCTGCCCAGAATTCCTGTCCTAACCCAGCACCACTGAGCATGCTTCTTGCCCTTTCCATCAACGTCTTATTCATTCTTTCTGCAACTCCATTTTGCTGAGGTGTATATGGAGTAGTCTTCTGTCGTGCTATACCACACTTCTTACATAATTCTTCAAATTCCTTACTGCAAAACTCTCCACCGTTATCTGTCCTCAACACCTTTATCTTCTTCTCTGTCTAGTTTTCCACCAGAGCCTTAAATTCTTTAAACCTATCAAAGACTTCAGATTTCTTCTTAAGGAAATATATCCATGTATTCCTTGAGAAGTCATCTATAAATGATACCTAGTACACAGACTTACCAGTGATGGAACCTTCACAAGTCCAAACACATCATTGTGCACAAGTTCTAATATCTGTTTCACCCTCTTACTACTAGAGAGAAAACTCACTCGATTCTGCTTCCCATATACACAATTTTCACAGAAATCAAAATCCAGAGAGCTATTACTCATACCTTTTACCATAACTTTACCATGAAGTATTCGAAGGCCCTTTTCTCCAATATGTCCAAACCTTTGATGCCACAACATGGTCTTCTCTCGAGAGACCACTAGATTTTCTGCTCCACTTTCAGGAACCACAAAACTATTACACCCATCAATAACAGTGCTACATTGCAGCTTGTACAGAGTTCCAATCCGAACTCCCTGCATCAATACCAGTGCTCCCCGAACCATATTGCAGGTATCCTTCTCGAACATTGTTTTTACACTTGCATCATCCAGCTTTCTAACAGAAATTAGGTTTCTCGCTAATGCAGGAATATTTAGAACACCCGAAAGTGTTCTAACCCTTCCACCTTACAGCTTCAACTTTACTTTTCCATGACCAATGATTCTAGCCTTCCTGTCATCCCCCAAGAAGACATCACCACCATCATATTTCTCATACTCACAGGACCACTCTCTATGGGGAGTGAAGTTAAAGGATGCATCTGAGTCAATCAACCATGCGTCATGATCTACATGTGTACCTGAAGAAGCCAAGTACACATCCGCACCTTCATTTGAGGTGGTTTTCGCCTCTGTAGAAGGAGCCTCATCAGATCCCTTTCCTTTGTCAGGAGCTTTAGATTTACAGTCCCTTTTGAAGTGGCCTTCCTTTCCGCATTTCCAACACACCACCTTTACAATTTTTCCTGGAGATTTAGATCTCCCAATCAATGACTTATTTTTGTTTCTGTTTTGAGACCATCCTCGTACAGACAAGGCATCACCATTTTGGCTCTCCATATTTTTCGTCTCATCTCCTTTGTCAGCAAGGCAAATACTATTTCATCAAACTGCAAGCCAGTTGCATTGCTACCTATTGCAATAACCAGACTATCCCACGAATCTGGTAGAGAACACAACAAACTGGTGCACTTATCTTCATCTGAAATTTTAATATCAACAAATGCTAACTGACTTACCACAATATTAAATGCGTTCAGATGCTCTGTCACCGAGTCTCCATCTTTCATCCTTAGGTTATATAGCTTTTTCCACAGGAACAATTTATTCACCAAAGACTGAGATTGGTACAAAGTCCCTAACTTGTCCCACAAAGCCTTTGCTGTAGCTTCCCCTGATACATTCAACAATACTGAATCTGAGACACATAATCGTATTGTGCTCTTTGCCTTCTGATACAACTTCTTCCATTCTTCATCGGACACTATCGTTGGTTTACTACCCGGATCTACCATGATCCACTAATCTTTATCCACCAACAGATCCTCCATCTTGAGTTTCCATAACTCAAAACTCTGACCATTAAATTTATCGATGTCTATCTTTCCACTGCTCGCCATCTTCTTTCACCACTAGAATCGATCTCATAGATCTCCCACTGAACAGGGTCTACCACAGGCTCGAGTGAAACCCCTCAGCAACAAAGGCATCCCCTTGAAGCCAAATCTGCTCTGATACCAAATGTAGGTTTTAACCCCGTACAGAAATTAACTGCATACGAATTCTAAAACACAGAAAATAAATAATGCGAGAGAATAACACATAAAACACATATACACAAATATTTTCCCTTGGATCCCAAAACCGGGACTACCGGCTTTATTTTTCATTATGTTCCTTCCAATGCTATAATACATATTTATACATGCCGAAGCATCCAATACCATGGACCGAAAACCATCGCGTCCAAAAAACATGTGCAAAAATCATGCACAAAACCATAGGTGGGTCCGCCCAACCTAACATAGGGTCCAAAACCAAAATTTTCCAGGGCGCTACCCCGGACCCCATAAAGTGGGGTTACAGGTGCCCTTCAAACCCCTTGTTAACTACGTGGAAAGAATATAACACAACCCAACAATTTAGGTCATCATGGTGCTATTGGTTGTCATGGTGCTAATGTGTTGGCTGAGACAGAGTAGGAGATGCATATCATCATAATGATGTTGCAACATTAGACTTTGGGGTAAGAGTAGATCATCACAGACTCATACATGTATTTCATGTGGGCATGTAGGTATGTAAGTTAAGGATTTTTATATGCATTAGGTTTATGTACATGTATTTTGATGTTATGGCTACATAAATGATAAATGATAGGTGATTACTATAATCATATGCACTTGTGTCATATAGTCAATAATTATGGTAACTTGTGGTTGTATGAATTGCTATTTTGTTTTATGTTAGATAACTTGATGATCATGTTATATGTTGTTGATTACTATGCTATAGGTTAACTTATTTTTGTCGTATGATAGTTAGCTTGATGATTAGGTCATATGTTATTGATGAGAATGTTATATGTTAACTAATTGTTGTTATATGTTACTTAACTTGACGATTAGGGTTATAAAATTAATATATTGATGTTATATGTTTCATGTTAAATTGGATTAGCCTATGTAGATGGTTAGGATTATGACATTTAGGTACGAGGCGACATAAATGTGATATTGTGTTGTACTAATCCAGACTGACTTTGCATATGTGATTGTTATGCATGAATGATAATTTCTTATGAGTTTATGATGTGAACATGTTAGTTAGTTAGTGTTATGGATGTCGTGATATCATTTATGGTTGAGTTGACATGTTGTAAATTTATATCTTGTTACCTAGATTGATTGTGCAGACAAGATAGCCTCCCCTGAGGTACAAAAAAAGGTATGGGTTTGCTTATGTAGTATACTTGGTGCTTCATTCTTGATTATGTCACCTATTTGGTGTTGAGTCTTGGGTGTATATTATATCATGTAGTTCATTTATTTAACATGTTATGTTTGCAAGTTGGTTGAATGTTTGATGAGTTTCATAATACAAGTATGTGTTCCAATGATCATGTTTTGAGATGATTGTACTAACACATATGTGTTGAGACAGTTTATATGAACTTGAGTATAGTATGTGACAGTTGTAGCATTATGTCTAATGACTATGAGTTGATTATGAATTATGACATGATTGTTTGTAAAGGTTGATTTCAAATTGACAGATATGATTGTCTTGATATTTGGAACGTGTGATTGACATGGGCAAACAATTGTAGGAAACATGCTTGGTATTAACGTGACAAGGTAACAATGGATGTGTTTATATAACTAATTGTTGGGTTATGTGACATTGCATAGTAAGACTAAATTGCAGCAAGGCAAAAAAGGTTAAAGAAAGGAATTGGGTGAGAATTCCTTTGGCTATGTTTGGAAACCCTAATTCCAAACGAATGAATGCTTTTCATACAAGAAGTCTTCTTAACCTTAATATTGTTCGAAATTATGTGGATATGTGTTAGATTCATGACCATGTACTTGACATGTATATTGGTTAGTTTCTAGTTACAGGTGGATCTATCAATAGAATTAGAGTTCCTTGAGAGATGGTGTGGATGTGTTCATTTGTAAGCACCGTACTTGTCACAAAAAGACAAGATAAATGGTATATTTTTATATTTATTTATGCATTGACAGTTATGTGTTTATGGTAGTATGATGCAGGGGATTACATGGAAAGAGACTGCCATGAAATATTAAAGAAGGCTAAGGTTGAGCTTTCCCTGGGAACTAGGGGGATTGAGTCATGGTGTCTATTGTTAGTCTTGTGCTTTTGGTATTTTATGATTTTTTGATCTTGATTTGTGGTTTGTTTATGTCTGGTGCAAGGCATTTCTACTTTGTTATAGTGTCATATTGTTATGGGTTTTCATGGTCTTCTTCTTGTTTGTTTCTTGTCTTGCCTTTTATGTTTTGAGTCTTGGGAACTGGCTTGGGAAAGAGGAAAGTTGATGGAGCTTGAGGAGAGCTGTGCAGTACCTGTCAGGTAAGGTAAGACAAAGATGAAGCTCGGTACATGAGTAAATGTAGTAGAAGGTAAGACTATGATAGTCGGTTTCATTGGTTGGGTCCATGGTGGTAAATGGACGACGAAAATACAGTCATGAGAAAAGTAATTAGAAAAGGTAAAGTAAATCGATTTGAGGTGTCATATGTCTTTGCTATGTTGGGAAATTTTTCTCTCAATGTTGCACATGTGTTGCATGAATAAAGGGAGTTTTCTTAACCTTGACCTTGAGATCTTTTAATTATGTTATGACTGTTATATGGTATTCTTACAAAGAGCATATGAAAAGAAACCACTTTAGACAGTGGATGAAAAACAACCTCAAAAATAAAAATGGCTGTAAAATAGTGTAGATCTGCAACAAATGAAAGAAGCAAAACCTGCCAAAGTCCTGATCTATGCAACAGAAATAGTTAAACAACAAAATGAAATAAGTAATTAAGCTCAAATAACTCCAATGATCCAAAGAAAACTAGATATAAAGAATAGATTTTATTATGTGACACTTGTGAAGGGAACAAATGATGTTACCAGTTCCCCTCTGTGGGATGGTTTCTTGTCTATCCTCAATGTCTTTAGCTCTGTAGAGTCTCTCCTCACTACAATGTATAAACCCTACAAAATGTGTGTAGAGCTAAAATGGGAACTCAAGAATGAAAAGAAATGGAAAGCAACAATGATAAGAATCAGTGCTGCAACAGTGAGTGCAACAATGAAAATAATCAGAAGTGAAGAATGGATGTAAAACCATCCAATTTATAACAAAATATTGGGTTATTCTCGAATATTGGAAAATAATATAATATTATTAACCAAAATCTAAAATTAACCGTTTGGAAATTTTTATTATATTTGGTTGGAGGGAAAAAGTATTTAAATTGGTTAAATAATTTTATATAGAAATAATAAATAAATAAATGATTTATTTATCATCTCAAGGAATGTTGTTAAGGAATAATAAACGAATAATGAGTTTTTAAGTATTCCTAGAGGATCTAGTCAAGCTTGACAAGGAATAATAATTAAATAATGATTAATTAATTATTCCTAGAGAAAAATAATGATTTATCTAATTATTTCTCGTGATTGGGTCAAATATGACAAGGAATATTGGTTAAACAATGGTTTAATTAATTATTCCTAGAATGTAATTAAATAAATAATGATTTATTTAATTATTCCTCATGGTTTTACCCATAAATAACTTAGCAAATGTGGTTTATTAAGTAATTTCTTATAGCAAAAGCAATTTTACTACGGTAAAATTGGCCCTACATGGTGTACTTCGATCCATCTAGAAAGTTATGGCTAGATGATCAAATTTTGGTGATAACATATTGCCCGTCAATGTACGAGTGTTAGGAGAAAAACATATGACCGAAGTACGTTTGAAGGACATAATCACTAGACATCGAAGGGGAGTCAGAGAGAGAGAGTGAGACCATTGGAGTTGAATCAGAATAGGATAGTGATTGAGGGGGCGAGACTAGCTAACTAATGTAAGTCTCCTTTTATGTTGTGGTAACTAATATCAAATGAGGTGGGGTGGGCATACCCATACCCGTCAAGATAACTGAGTACAAATAATAATGGTGCGATGTTACACAATATTTTGTCACTGTCCCTGTACTCCTTGTTCCTTGATCCTGGAGGACCTCTACAGTGAACACCACATGCTTTGCTTTCATGGAGAAACTCCCATTATGTCCCTCTTCATGAGCAGATCATTTCCCTTTTGCATCACTTTCCCTGAAACTTCTGTTTTGCCTAATTTACAAGACCTGCACTAATGGCCTTTATCTCCCCCATGCCGATGTGCAAAGATTAGCACTATTCCCCGTGCTGATCGATGTGACTGAGCTGTGTTCTAGTCGCACCGGTCCTATTATGGAAAGTTTTTTACACTAGAGCTGAAGCTTCCATCTCTAGAAGCTCCGTAACGGAAGTCTGGTAAATGGTTTGGCTGGATGGGGTCGAGGATGATAGTTTGGGCTCCTTTCCCCTATAATGATGGAACTACCTCAAGAGACAAGTCCTTCTCCCATGAGAAGAGGATCCATCTCCTATCCATATTTTCTATATAAACCTCCCTTCTTCCCAAGCACAAACTAGTGTGAATGTTATAGTGACATAGTTAGAGTGTTAGTTGAGTGCAAGTATACTATTTTGGTTTGACAAGCAAACTATTACTAGTTGTAGCCATCTAGTTGTGTGAGGGAGAAGTGTGCTTGGTTTGGAGTGAAGCCTAAAGTGAAGAATCTTTAAGCTATTGTTGTTTGAAGCCATCATGAAGTGCAGTAGAAGTGTGTGGGAACCTGGTCTTGTCAGAGGAAGATTGCAATATCAAGACGAATGGTTGTAATCTCTCTTTGATATTAATATATGCAACTATTGATTGATTTCCTACATGTTTTGTAATATTACATATTCATGTCTTGATGCTTCTTGAATCATTAAGTAGGTTGGATTGCAATTTGTCTATTATTATGTTTGTGTGCTGTTGTTGTTTACTTGTTTTAGGAGCTTGAAGAAGGAAGAGAGAGATTGCTGGAGCGAGAAAGCAAGGACATCATCAAGCAGGATAAGCAACCAAGAGGTATGCCCTCTTGATTGATCCTAACCTAAGGAAATATTCCATAGAATGTAACAGTTGTGTCTAGACCCATTATCGGGCTAGAGGAATTCGTTCGTGTCTGCACTTATAATTTTACTTCACCACAAATTGGTGACTCCACTTTGCTTTCAGTTGTTCACTCTGTTCTTGAAGAGAGTGGTTATCATACTACTCATGTTCTTCTCATTTCTTCAGATTCTCATGAATCGAAGCGTGACCCTCTTGTCTCGGTTGTTCAGGAGAATCCTTCTCCTTCTCCTGCAGAACATGGGGGAAATAATATGATACCCCCACCAAGTAGCTTTGTCATCTCTTTCGATTGGGGTCCATTGACTTCTTTCTGCCTCCCATCTTATGTGCCTTTCTAGATCACAGTACAAGCCTATAATATGGTAGTACCTAGCACTATATTAGATGAAGGTGCATCTGTTAGCATCATGTCTTGTACTACTTGGCAAGCTTAGGGCTCCCCACAGCTTGTGCCTGTCACTCAGAATTTGTTGGCTTTCAACAGAGGAACCAGTAAACCCTTGGGGGTCCTTCCGAAGTTCCCTAGTACTTTGGAAGGGAAGGCCGTCTATATAGACGTGATGGTAGTCCAAGGTCCATTAGATTTCAATCTTCTCCTTGGACACGACTATGTTTATGTCATGGGAGCTCTTGTTTCTTCGCTTTTCTGTGTGGTTTGTTTTCCACACAAAGGGCGAATAGTGATCATTGATCAATTGTCGTTCATTGGTCACTAGGTGCCTCCATTGCAACCATCGTCCCCTATCGGTTCTTATTTGCAAGTAGTACCCTTGCCACCACAGGTCAATTATATTGCTACCCGTTCCGTCTCCATGTCTATTGATGATCACACAGATGGTATAGTACATTACTGTTGGCTACGTGGGGCCTGAACCAGGTTCAACAGTGAGTTTAGCCAAGCAAATCCTGGTACTACTTACCCTTTCAGTAATAGTCCGCAGAGCGTGGACTGAGGTCTCACCTGAAGTAGTATGGGAGGGCATTGGAACCAGGTTTCCGCACCCTAGGGGTGTCTTGATGAGGGTTCTGGAGGTCTGCGATCCTAATCTGCGCGCTGCGCTGCTTCACACAACTTTCTATTCTTCGCAACTCATGCACACCTTTGTGAATACCGTATTATTCCAATCCGATCCGTATTGTACTATTATATTAGTGATTAACTTAGTTTGTGTAGACCGAATATTCTTATTACTTGGTCAACTTTCAGATTAGTGCGTGCACTCGAAAACAATATAAATGCATAAAGATAACTAGAACATAGAAATATAGATCTACAAATAGAAACACAATATTCTGAATCAATCTTATCTTTATTAATACTCAAGTTCAATTACAGACCCGACTTCGCCTTGCACACTCAGCTACAGGGGTTCGCGCACTCAGCTACAGACTCCACTAGGCCTCTACGCACTCAGCTGTAGAGCCTCTACATACCACTATGACCCAATACCTTCAGATCCACTTCTATCTTCTAACCATGCCTTCGCATCTATCTATTAATTTCAAAAACTCAGAACTGTCTTTACACTTAGAGCCTCACTCTATTTATACAATCCCATGGTCCATGGACCATGGGTAGGATGACATACTATACATTAAATTAAATTATTTTAGGGTGGACAACCCTAGACTCTTGCGCTTTGCACCCACATTTCCTGGTGTCTTTACATTACACTTGACCAAAGCTCGGGCTTCAAGCCCCAAAAACATGCTATGGGGGGATCCGTTGCCCAACAGGCCCCCAACACAATCATCGTGACTTGTCCCAAGTCACTCTACTGGTGCAGCAATTTTTACGAAGTCCATCCAACTGTGCCTGTGTGGCATGAAGTTCTGTAGCATACCATTCTGCCATCGGCCGGATGTGCTCCATTTTTGCTTCTAAATCATTTGCATCTGACTTGATTCTCTACTTTGATGCTGGCTTCTAGTACCTATTTTTATAGTCCTGCACCTTTGTTCGGCTTTTCGGGTCGCGAAGACTGTGCTTTGGTTGGTTTGTCAGACAGCCGACCCACCCGTGTAGGGCTTCAGACGACTTCCATTTACTCTTCCTGGGAAGGGTTCTCCATTAAGTTTGACTAGCTGGACCGTGCCTCCGCTGGTGACCTATTTTACCACATATGGTCCTGACCAATGCATTCTAAATTTTCCAGGAAATTTTTCGAACTTGCTGTCATACAACAACACTAAATCATTTACCTTGAATGTGCACAATTTGATATGGCGATTGTGCCAGGCTTTCTCGTGATGTTTCTGTACCTGCTGATGGAATCTCGCCAGAAACCATTCTTCCTCAAGTTCTTCTAATTGAACGAGCCTCTCTTCCAAGGCTTTGCAGTCTGACATGCCTGTAAGTGCTGTTATCCGCAAACTGGGTACGATGTATTGCATTGGCATGACTGCTTCCGTGCCATAGACTAACATGAAAGGTGTCTGACCCGTCAATTTTTTGCACGTGGTTCTGTATGCCCATAATACAACAAGAATGCATAGGTCCTAGTCGTTTCATTGTGTGTTACACACTTTTCTTAGCGCAGTCTCCAAAATTTTGTTGAATGCTTCTACTGTCCCATTATCTTGCGGATGGTAAGGTGTACTTTGCTGATGATACACCTGGAATTCCTCGGTGAGTGTGCTGATGGTTTCATTCAGGAAGTTTTTTCCGTGGTCACTCATTAAAATTTTTGGGCAACCAAACCGTGTCAACATGTTATCGAACAAAATTTTTGTAACTGTAGCGGTCATGCAGTCCTTAAACGGCTGTGCTTCTGCCCATCGAGTCTGGTGCTCCGTCGCGGTGATGAGGTAGAGCGCACATGTCTTTCTCTGAGGTTTGATGGGTCCCACAAAGTCGATTGCCAATTTTTCAAATGGATGCAACATCATCTGTGGATTGAGTGGCATCTCATCCCTTCGTGATGGTTTCCCAGTCCTTTGACATATGTTGTAGGTCTGACAGTGTGCTTTCGAATCTTGATGTAGGGTGGACCACCATAGCCCAACGTGAAGAATATTTTGTGCCACCGCGCATCCTACATAGTGTCCTCCTGCAACCCCCCCATGTTCTTCCGCAAGCATCTGTCCTTGTTCAAATTCAGGTACATATCTTCGCAATATCTCATCGTTTCCCACTTTGTAGAGGTGCCCCACGATGACAGAAAAGTTCACCGCTCGCACCACCAATTACTTCTTTTGCTGGACTGAATATTCCTTTGGCGTAGTCCTTGTGGTTAAAAAATGGATTATATCTTCGAAGTGGCCGTTTGCGATGAACACTGCAAAAAGCTGTGCATCAGGTAGTCCTTCTTCCAAATTTGTTGGCTCCTCGCCTGTCTCAATTCATGATAAGTGATATGGTCTTGCATTTAGGCATCCTAGCTTTACGGTGACCTCAAAGTCATATTCTTGAAATAGTAGCAACCATCTACATATTCGCCCCACCAACATAGGCTTGTTCACCAGGTATTTCAACGCGGAATGATCGGTATACATCTTGAAGTGCCCTCCAAGTAAATAGTGTCGGTATTTTTGGAGTGCATATACCATTTCCAACCCTTCATGCTTAGTAATAGAGTAGTTCTTTTTAGCTTTGGATAACCTCTGACTCGCGAATGCGATCGAGTGATCCATGCCTTCCACACCTTCTTGCGTAAGTACAGCTCCCAACGCAATACACGATGCATCAACATGTACATGAAATTCTACGTCCCATTTTGGGAAGACCAGGATGGGAGCGGATGCCATTTTCTCCTAGAAAACATCCAAACTTTTCTTACAATCATCATTCCAACAATATGTAGCATCCTTTTTCAATAGTTTTTCCATTTGCGATGTTATTTGTGCATAGCTCTTGATACACTTTCTATAATAACCAGTGTGCCACAAAGTAGCACGTAGTTGTTTGACACTTTGTGGTGCTTCCAAATTGAGAATAACAACAATCTTCGCCGGGTCCACTGTCAAGCCTTGTTTGCAGACCACATGGCCGAGCAGGTTTCCAAAGGGAACGAGGAAGGTGCACTTTTAAGATTCAACGCAATCTGGTGTCGTCGGCAAGTATCCAGCGTCAAATGTAAGCTCACTATATGGTGTTTAACTAACCCAAATACAGTCCAATCATCTAGATAGACCTCCAAGAACTTGTGGATGTATTCCTTGAACACAGCCACCACTATGCGTGAAAATATCGCTAGTGCGTTCTTCAGTGCAAAGGGCATAACGGTGTATTAAAAATAGCCCCATTCGGTTGCGAAGGTTGTCTTGCTCCTATCTTCTGGTGCGATCTTGGTTTGATGGTACCTTGAGAAGCCATCCGTGAATGAGTAAGCTTCTTGACCACCAACATTCTACAATACTTCATCTGTGAACGATGTTGGGAATGGATTGTGAACATAGGCGTTGTTAAGCTTCCTGAGGTCCACGCATATTCTAATTGTTTTTTCTCCTGTACTACCATAGGACTCACCCAGTCGGATTCTTCCACTAGTTCAATAATTCCAGCTACGAGCATTTTGGCTAATTCATCGTGGATGTTTTCTTTATACTTTGGATTCAAATGGTAAGGTCACTGTTTAACTAGCTTCGTGTCTAGTTTCAGAGTGATCTTCATCATCCCTAAATCGCTAATGATCCCCTTTAAGTTCATGATTTTGGTCGGGAACAAATATTGATATTCGTGGAGTAACTTGGTGACCTTATCTACCGTAGCATCATCCCAATAGTCCCCAAGCGTCGCGTACTTTGGCTTCACATCTGTGCCAATGTTTACCTGCTTTGTTTTTAGTGGCGCAATGATGTCAGGATCCTCAATTGATGGTCCTTGAAATTCATGACAACCTTCCGTTTCTGGAATATTAATATTTCGGGTGTCATCTTCATCCTCCTCTACCCGCACGTTATAACATTCTAGGGCACTGCTTAATTGTGTTGCGTATGCTGATTGAAGTACTTGCAATGGTTCCTATGGTATTTTGAAGATGGTGGCTTTCACTGCTTGCAGCGCGTCATCAACAGTATCCCACCATCGGTCTTCAAATGTGAATGTTAACAAAAATCCCTCGCACAAGTCATCCTATTCGCCCTTACCATGTCAGATTTCCGTCTCAGTATACCAATTCATGGGTATGACATCCAGGGTATGGTAGAATAAATGTACCCATTCAGGCTGTGGTTCTTCCCCATAGGCCTTGGTCCATTTCACGAGGCTGTGGTTCTTTTATTCCTAGTTGCGTTTTCCCAAATCGTAGGTGCATCATCCTTCTACATCCGCACCAGTTCTCAAAATTTCCTTGATGTGTTCCCCACCAGTGCACAGGTGTTGCGCGCAACACCCACTTCAACACATCAAACCACTGTTTTTTTGGTACTGTGCTTTCAAACTTGCTCAAAAATTCATCCACCGCTGTTAATCCATCATATGTTGACAGATCTCGGGTCTGGGTTGTTACGAAAAGTAGTGATCTAATCATCGTGTTCCAATTCAGCGTTGTCACTTCATTCAACCGATTGTGCCAGCGTTCATCTTCTTCGTCTGAATTCAAGGTGTAAGAAATTGCGCGCTCCCACGAGACCCTTCCACTTGCAGTCAGATTCACCATATCTTGATCTCGTGCAATTATCTTGTAAATACAATCCAGCTCATCGTCACTTCCATCGTTGCGCATAGGTTCAGTTTAGCGCGCTCCTTCGGCTGGGTCTAGTGGAACTACTACGCGTAGGGACTTTTTCTCGAATATCATCTTCTACTTCTTCAGGTTAATGACTCCATTCATATCAGTGGCCTAGTATATTCCTAGCAACACGGGATAGGGATTGCTATCATCGATAATCTCTATTACTTGAAAGTCCGTCTGTGTGATTGCGCCTTCGATATCAACTGTCACCCCCTGAAACCTCCCCATGGGAAAAATCTTCTATTGGTTTGCCATTTGTAATTGAATAGGGGACCATTGTAATGTAGGGCTACCCATGCATTCCCATGTTTTCTTTGGTAACACATTCATGTCCGATCCTAGATTTAGGATGACCTGATCCATTTCATACTCACTAATTCGCACCATCAATCTCATTTTCCTCCCGGTGCGCAATGCATGCTTTCCCAGTTTCTGGACTACGTGCAGTTCCCCTGACCCTGTGCACCTGATGATCAACTCTTGTTGTCCCTTAACTACCTTATTGTCACATAAAAATTGCATGCATGTCTCCAAAAAGGTAGTAAGCATAGAAGGATCCATCCCTAGGCCTGGTTGATCCTTACTACCTGAAGTGGAGGCCTCCGCAAAGCTCTTCTTAGCTTCCATGAATGTCTCATTTGCGCATTCTAAGTCAAATTAAGGTTCCTTTGTAGGAGCCTTGCGAATCCATGTATCTTCCTCGGGCTGCTTCCCCTTATCCTACCTTGTGGTCATGCCACTTCTGAGCACCATGTTCACATTTGGGTCTTCTTCGCATGATTTAGAGCTCATCATTTGGAGATTTTGAGTCGGAGGAGGCTGGAGTACCCTTTTCTCATACATCTGTGCAATCAACGTAGGAAAATCTACATTTCATGATCAAACTGAGCACAGTATGAATAGGATATTCTCATTGGGTTGGTACAATCACAGGCATAGTGCCCTAGTCCTCTGTAATTGTAACAAATTAACTGTCCACAACCCCTTCCTGGTCCAATTTCTCCTCGTCCTTGACCTTGCCCATGAAATCCAACGCATGCCATCCCCACAGTGAGATTGAGGGCTCACATTCCTGTCTGCATCCGATAGGTTGGGGTCCGATCCATCATTAACTTGTAGCTGCGACAATTACGCTCGTCGTGGCCTACTGACCTGCAAAAATTACAAAACAACTGTTGGGGAGTCTGTGTATACTTCTGCAACAAATGACAATTATTTGTCGTGTGTTTTCCTCCTATCTGACAGATCACAAACCATAACGTTGGTGTCACACTTGGAACTACTTGTGCCTCCGGTCTCAATGACATTGGTCCCCCTCCTACCAATTAGTTCACGAATACTGGAAAGTGGTCCTTGTCATGGCCCTGGCCTTTGCATTTTACGCACCATACTTCCTCACGCGCCTGTGGACACGCTACCATATCCTGCTTCAAGCTTTGTATTTCCAAGCAGAGATTCTGAAGTTGCACGTGGATTTTTTGAAATCCCAGCCCTGGATCTTGTATCAGTGTCTCATGCAACCTCATCATCATTTCCAACACTTTGGCCTAGGTAGAAAGTTTCTGTTGTGACAACATCGTCCTCAGTTGCTGTTATAGACATATTTGAGCACTGCAACCCCAATCATACATGTCCATAAAACAAGGGCTTCTAAGTCCCTAAAAGTGTTGTTTCATACCCTAAAGGAGCAAGGTCAGCTGATTACATAATCTCCCAGAAGTTCTACATGAAAAACTACTCAGAACTAGTCAAAGCAGGACCATACAGACTGCCCAGTGCTAAAGGTGCGATGCATCTCACCTGCCACATGAAAAAAGTGCGATGCATACTGGAAAGCCCTTCTATAGGGTGTGATGAGTGAGAGCAGACAAATGGCACAAGCAGTTTGCTAGGTGGAAACCCAGAGAATCTTCTAGAAACTGCTCATTTGACACTTGCCTCTCTAAGTTCGCCTAGGGATGAGTAATGGGTCTAAAATCTCCATGTGGAACCAAGAACTATCAGTGAAGTGACACTAATCAAAATCCCAAAAGCTGACTCACTCCCCTGTAAACATCTATATATGGATCCCTCATCCAAGAGATCTAGAGGCTGGAATTTTGTAATTTGCAAGGAAGTGATGTTGGTTTCTCTTTGAAGACATTGTTGGGTGATCTTGCTTTGTATGAGGTGAAGAGGGCTTTCATGCTGGGAGGATGGCACTAGGTCAGACCAAGTGGTTGTAATTCTCTCTTCTACTACTTTTACTAATAAAGCTATTTGAGTTTTCCTCCATATTCTTGTGTATCTCTGAATATTGTGTTGATATATGCATTTGTATGGTCAATATATATCTGATCCTATATTGTTTAGAGTGAAAGATCTCTATGATTTGATGGTATTATGTTGCTGTGAATCTACATGTGTTCTTTGAAGCAGGGCTAGTAAGGAAGCAGTGGTGAGATTCTGTCAAAGGGGAAAGGAAAAAAGCAAGGAGCCAAGCGGAAGACTGAGGTTGGTACTCTCTGCTTCTTTCTCATCTCTCTCTCATAAAGGAAAAACAAGTGACTTTAATCTGTTTGTTTCTAAGATAGCTACTCATCTTAGTGGGACTAGCAGCTCTGCATAGACACTAGTTTTCCTGAAAACAAAATGGCGACTTTGCTGGGGAGCGATTAGTTTGATTGCTTGTCTCTATTTGTTTGATTCATAAACCACAGAAGGACCCTGAAGTCAAGCCAGCTAGCCTTCTAACTGCATTTTCTATGCAAGTGCAAAGTAGATCAATGCTGCTTCAGTCAATCTCTGGGTTTTTTTATGAACTGAACAATTGACTTGCAAACATCCTAATTTCCCTAGAGGTAGCTTGAGTAACCTCATTAGATCAGCCCTATACTTTGTAGTTACTGACTATCATTTTCTCAGCCTAAATCCCTGAACTAAACTGCAAACTGTGACCAAAAACCAAGTTAAAGTCTTGTTCCTGGACCATCGCACCCTCTCCTTTAGGCAGATTGGATGCATTGCACCTCCCGTGTGCAGTAGGTGAGATGCATCCTTGTTTCCCTGTGTTACAGGTGAGATGATCAGGTAAGACTGTTTCTACCTCCAGATTTTGGTTTTTTCTTCACGGTCTTCAGTTTTATTCAGAAGTTTTGCTGTCTATGATCAGTAGACCATTGTAGAAACCCCCTTCCTTTGCATCATTCAGTCTCCATTGTACAAATATTTGTGAATGTTTTTATGTATTTTTCACCATTCATAGTTCTCATTTACAAAATAGTAGCTTAATCAAACTGTCGTCTTTTGATTTGAAAGTGTCACAAGTGTCGTTTTCAGTCAAAGAAAAGAATACTTCTCTTTTTGATAGTCGATTACATTGTTACTCTTATATTTGATCTGAATTTATAAGTATTTCAAGTGTCGAAAGCAGTTTTCAAATCAAAATCACAAAGTGTCGTCTTGCCTTCCTGTCGTTTTTTGAAAAGAAAATCGTTAGTACTGTCACTTTGAAAGAAGAGATAATTCAGATTTGTACTTAGCATTCTTTGCACTTATAATTTTACTTCACCACATGCGCCCAACGAAATGAAACTGAGCACTAAAGTACATGCTTAAAGGTACAAGACGTGCTGGAATAAATGAGCTAGAAAATAATACAATGTATCCCATATACATAATGTGCCTAGAAAAACATGAGCCAGGACTGAATACAATAAATATGAGTACATGCGGCATAATGGACCTTCCCTCAAAAAATGGGTGGGAGGGAGGGTATAACAACCAAAGAAGCCCTATTGAATAGGAAAGGGCTCTGCCAAACTGAATGGATCATCTGGAGGATATATGCAACTATGAGTGCGGAAAGCGGCTGGAATCGAACCCATCAAATTTGCGGAACTACATTTGATGCTGTAGCATAATATGAAGTCATCCATGCATGTGGGTGACTACCTAAAGGGCCACCCCCTCATGAGGTCTGAAACATCTCACACACACTTGGGAATCACTGGTACAATTTTCTGCATCACTAGACCATCAAGTGTATGAATCACGAGCATGAAAAAACCAAGTCAAAGGGAAATGATGATTCCCTTTGCTTGATCCAAGGCACTGAACAAGAGTGGAAGCTGGAACCAAGATAAACCACCCTCTAGGTTGTTCTTCTGGAATAGGTGTGTTGATGTCAACAGAATAGGGCTCACCATAGGTGAGGTAATGAGGATCCTCAACTAAGGCACGAGATAAAATAGTAATGTGAATGATTGGAATGACACCAGGGAAAATGGGAATGAGGGACAAACAAACGACTTCCATTGTCAGAGCATGAAGTGAATGGTTGACCTGACAGCGACTGACTCGACTCTGAAGGGGATAGTGGACAATATTATTAAATGCCAAAATGGGAAACATTGGATGAATGGTATGAAAATGTGGATGAAATACTATGACATGATATATTGGGATGTGAAACATACTCCATGGATGAAAATGTGACTCATCGCGGATGCTCTAAACAAGGGTGACTTGATGATGTTGCCACACATAATAGGTCTGGTGGGGACCATGAAAACATGAGAAAATGATCATTTCTCATTATGAAAATTGACACATGAGATGACAAGCACCAAGGGAAGGTGGTCCCTAAAGTACAAGCATTGCATATGAAGAAATTCGATTTTGAGAGGCGATGAAGTGATCCTTCTTGAAAAAATGACTTCCGAGTGATGTGTTAAATCATAAAAAATAAAGAGAGACCCATTATAGTGCTCGATGAGATATTTCTGATAATGTTGATGGTCCATCAAAACAAGATATGGTTTGGTCACAATGGGTGACCAAAAACTGGGGGTTTTCCTATAGAAGGGTGTTTTCCCTCCAGTTTAATTCATTTGCACATTAAGCTTTGGTGAATTTGGGGAGGAGGAAAAGGACCTAAATCTTGTGGATATCCTAGAGGAAATATCGACCATTGAAATTGGGATCTGTGACTTTTAGGCAAGTGTCCTTACTTGTTTAAAGATGGCCTTAATGTTTCTTGGAACGATGGTTCCTAGTGAAGAATTAAGGGAAGATGAAAACGAGAATGAAATACTAGAGGAGGTCTAGAATTATCCTCACCCACTAAGTCAAACATGGGGACTATTTGGTAAAATTGGTATGACATAGAGTATAATATTTGAAGATATGGTATCAAATGTCTACGATATGCAATGTGAATATGGCTCACCGAAGAGGCTGGTAGGGAAAACTATCCAAGGAATGGGAGGATAATCGACCATACCTAGATCCGATGGGATATAGGCTGATAATTATGTTAATTAATTGAGAATATGGCTAGGGGAACACCATCATGCCCCCAAGCATGTGATACTACTTGCAAGCATATGTGATGGGGGGACTGATCTAGTATACAAAGGTGGGAATGATGCTCCCTAGCAGGAGGAGTTTGTGGAGCGCCATTGTGTTGTGAGTGCTCAAAAAATGGATTCAAGCATCTCGACCCAACTTGGCATGAGATCCTCCAAGGGATGATAAGGAGATATAGGGGCCTTTGTGCTGACCAGTATGCTATGGGTGTACCAGATGTAATTAGAGTGGCAAACTCCAAACACATTTATTTTTATATGTCGATGCATAATGTGGTTATGCATATTTTATATGACGATTGTGTTTCGCCATTTGTTTTGGTTATGGTTGTCTTCTGTGGTATACATGTGATAAATTCCAATCTAGAATGTTGTTTGCAATGGTATGTACATAGTTATTTTGGGTTCTAGGAACATGACTAAAAGTAATGGTTTCAAATTCATGTACCAACAACTTAACTCGTAGATGTTTTCTAAATAGGACTTGTTTATGCACATGATACACACCATTCAATTGCATGAAAAGAAACAAGGAATCTAAACAAACATGAAGATGAAGGTTGCGATGAGCAAGGGCATTGACTAACAAACCTATCACTGCATCATATTTGGCCTAGTTATTGGTGGCAAATTGTTATCGGGAAAACTAGTGTCTATGCAAAGCTGCTAGTCCCACTAAGGCTGGTAGCTACCTTAGAAACAAACAAACTAAAACTACTTTCGTTTTCCCTTATGAGAAATAGATAAGAGGGGAATAAGGAGACCAACCTCTGTCTTGCGCTTGGTTCCTTGCTCAATTCCTCTCCCTTCCGATAGATCTTTGCCACTCGCTTCCTCGTCTACCTAGCTTCAAAGAGCACCTGTAGAATCAAAGCAGCATAACACTATCCAAGAACATAGATCTATTATCATAAACAATATAGGACCAGATATATATTGACCACACAAATGCATATATCATCATACATAGAAGAATGTGGAGGAAAACTTGAATAAATTTATTAATATCAAGAATAGCAAAGAGGATTACAACCAATTGTTTTGACCCAACATCATCCTCCCAGCATGAAAGCCCTTCTTCACCTAATGAAAAGTTTAGATCACCCAACGCTATGATATTCCACCAAGAAACCAACAACACTTCCTTACAAGATACAAAATTCCAGCCTCTGGATCTCTAGGATGAGGGATCCATATATAGATGATTGCAGGGGGGTGAGTCAGCTTCTGGGATTTTGATTAGTGCCCTCTCTCTGATAGTTCTTGATTCCACTTGGAGATTGATGATCTCTTACTCATCCCTGGGCGAATGCAGAGAGGCAAGTGTCACAGGAGAAGTTTCTAGAAGATTCCATGATCCTCCACCTTGCAGATTGACCCTGCCATTTGTCCACTCTCGCCCATCGCACCCCATAGAAGGGATTTTCAAGATGCATCGCACCTACTATGTGTACTTAGGTGGGATGCAACACACTTTGACCATGGAGCAGGTGAGATGGTCCAGTTTTGACCAGTTCTGAGCAGTTTTTCATGGAGACCTTCTGGGAGAAGATGTAATCAGTTGACCTTGTTCTTTTAGAGGTTGGAACAACACTTTTAGTGACTTAAGAGCCCTTGGTTTATGGACATTTATGATTGGGGTTGCAATGGCCAAAAATGTTTATAACAATTTCCCCCTAAAGCATGAGGTCGTTAATCTGTTGATGTCGGGTGAAATGCTTTATCATGAGGATCTGAAGTTCTTTCAAGCTGGAAGGTGACCTGTAATAAGATACAATACAATACATTATCTTCATAATATTTTCATGATCTAGCTGAGGCAGGCATTCCCATGCTCAGCTTTATAAATTCATTTTCATGTACATAAGACAGACAATCGTCTGAGTGTAGACTGATGATTCTGGTAGAGCCATCATCCCTTAGGTTGGATGATTATCTGTGCAGTAATGATGTACATTTGATGTCTTTATTTTCCTAAATATATATCGCAGCCCGGATGTATGAAACTAGATCCGGGGTCTTCAATCTCGTTCGATCTTCACTCAAAGTACAAGTCGATCCATGTGAGAGATGTTTTGGAGTCGAACATGGAAAGACATCGCTTGATTACCAGCCAATGATGTAAGCCATTAACAAGCACGAGAGGAATCACCGATAATGATGATGACCCTCAAGGTACTACAGTACAATTCACGTGGTGTGAATAAGGGACTTGGCGTTGAACACCACGCAAAATATTTCGGTCGAAGGCCATTGATGTAAACCTGTCGCCGAAAGTGAGAAACTTGCCATTGAGGCATGCAAGCTTCAAAGTACTAAAAGGGTTGTTCCTAGATCGACTTCTTGGATAATGAGCTGATGTAAACAAGAAGCGATCCATCATAGGAGGGCCTTAGTGAATCCAACATCAATGACACAAAATAGAGCGAATGATTTTAATGGAGGTGAAAACGATCTGGTGATATAAGGTTCAGGGTGGCGGTCATGAAAGAATGGAGCGTAAATGTATTGCAGTGGGTGAGACATAGGCGAATTCTCTGAGCGAATTCTCTTGAACATATCGGTGACACTGACATGATGGATCGGTAGCATTAACCCCAAATATGGATGATGTGACGGAACCATGGTGATGTGACCAATGAATGGAACAACCCAACCCGACTCGGATGCGGAGTGAAAGTGTCATGTTCAAGAGCGACTTGCTACCGATAAAGTTTCTTCAAGTTTTCTTCCCAATTTTTCCCCAGTCATTGCTGACCAGTACCTCTTTATTTTTGTCAAGCTTGAGGAGGATAACATATGCTTGTTCTATAATTTTCCCTTCGGGCAAACCCATCGCTATTTTTTAACGAGCCTAGCGATAGTGAAACTCGTTCTTGTCTGTATGGACAAGTTTGTCGCTATTCAGTTTTAACAAGTTTAACGACAAGGATAACTCGGTCCTTTTCAATTTTAGAGAGTCTGAAAAAGGGACATAAAGAAAACTCCAATAATCCTTTTTCGTCATATAATCCCTTGAGTCCGAAAAAGTATAAAACAATAGAAAAGGGATGAATTTTCGGTACTTTTAACGAGCCGAATAAAACAAGCGCTTGATCTTTTTGTATAATAATCCCTCAAGTCCAAAAAGATTAAAATCTAAAGGAGGGATAGCACTTCCGGTCCCTTTAACAAGCTGGAGAGGCCAATCGCTCCGCAATCTTTTCATTTTTTACGAGTCAGTTGAAAAGAGCTTAAAGGAGACTCGTTTTTTGAGGAACCAGTGATAAATATGGGTAGCAGCTGATTCCAGGTAAGGTTTGGAATTTTCCAATCATAGCAGTGTCATAAGGATGGCTAGCAGGATCACACTTCGCAGCTGTTCCTCGAAAAGGGTAAACAATCAAATGGAGGTGAATGATCGGCCAATATAGAGTGGAGGTGATGATGAGAACATGACCAAGGCTTCAAAGGTTGATGGTAATACATTCACGATGGTTATTTACCAGAAAATGGTTCATTTTTTAATGAGCTTAAACTCTGGGGGAACATTTGCTCATTGCTTATGTTTATTTTTTAACAAGCTTGAATTCCGCGTTAAAACTGCTCGATATAATGGTCATTGATTGTCTTGATTTTACCATTGACAACTTTGTTCTTTCAAAGGTTGTACTGCCTGCTCAATTGCTTCATCAAACTAGTTAGAAACGAACAATATATGTTTGAAAAATGAGTTAAAACACTAATATTTTACTTGAATTACGTGAAAAGTAATTTAAAAGTGCTTTTTACCTCTCATTTTACCATTTCATTTGAACTTTGGTTTGTTGGAGCTTTGGAGGTGCTTTCCCCCTTGATTTTCACTAGCTGATTCCGGGAGATTCTGTGGACGATTCTCGGTGCCGTTTGGACCAGGTAGGAGCTAAACCTGAGCTCTTTAATTTCATCCTTTCCATTTTGCATTCTGAGCATGTTTTCTGGTTTTTCTAAGCCTCTGGGATTTGAAAAACTCACCCTGGCTCCATCACATCTCTTCTACATCGAAAGGTGCGATACATGCTAGCTTGGCCATTGGCCAGTCAGCATGCATCCCACCTAGAACACTGCTGGGGGTACGATGGGCGCAAAGAGGGCCATTTATGCATAGTTATTCATGGAAAATTTTGCCTGTTTCTCACCAAATCAGGACCTTGACTCTTCTCTTGTTTGTTTCAGAGATTCATTGGAGAAAAATGCTTGTTACATGGCGAGAACGTGAGCATGAAGAAGAGGACATGCGTGCTTTACATGATCCGGTTACGGTAAATGCACTGCAGAACTGTGGCCTGTTCAAGTTTTTCCGTATTTCTTCCATGAGGCAACAAATCAACTTGTTGCAATATTTTCTTGATGCATGGGATCCTACCACCCAGGTGTTCCAGATTAGGGGCAAGTCCATCCCCTTGACTTTCGTGGACATCTATTTTTTGACCGGCTTATCGAGGCAGGGTGCCCCTATCTCATTATCAGGTTCGGCCCATGGGGGTGAATCTGTGAGAGATTACATTCGCAGGTATTGCAGAGAGGGATATGAGCCGAGTAAGGAAGGCAAGATCATTATCCGAGATGTCGCTGACAAGTCCCTAAGGACCATTCTGTTCACTTTTGCTAGACTGGCTGGTAGTGCGGCACTTCACGTGGCCAACAGGTCTTATATGCAGTACGCCTTGGAATGCCTTGAACCAAAGGTGTTCAAATGGTGTGATGTAGTACTTTCTGTGATGAAAGAACAACTGACCAAGGTGAAAAATGGAAGATTGAAGAACTTTGGATATGGCTCTATCTTGACAGCTTTTTCCTTGGAAAAGATCCCGCTGATGCAGCCGCAGTATGTTTCACTTGGTTTACCTCCACCAACTGAGCCACGGATGCAGAGATGGGTCGACCTTATGGCCAGACATGCTGGTCAGTCCTAGATTTCCTTCTCTGATACCTTTTTCGAGTGGTTCAACCATCAGGAGATGGTTTTTTCCGAGTATCCATATGCTGGTATGGATTTCCGGGGTGATCCGAATTTGGTACTGCCTGCTGGCGAGCATTGGGGTGTCATCGGTAAATTCTTTGACCATATCTCTATTTATCATTTCTCTTTATAATGTTCTTGTGCTTTCTTCTATCAGGACTAATCAAAACTCATGTTCTCATGTAGATGTTGGACCAGTTCGACCAGTAGTACGCCTGAGAGTGCCAACTGCCGCTTCAGCAGGTGAGGGTGCGGGAAGGGCTATCCTTCGCGACCTTGATGTGGTCGAGACTCTTTCAGCATTGTAGGATCAGGTCGAGGGCCTTACTCTTGGTATTTCGGACGTGAGGACCGACAAGCTTCCCCTGAGGTTGCAGTGACATACTACTGGTGTGCCGAGTAAGTGGACTAGGCTCTTACGCATGATTGCACAGGTAGTGACTTGTTATCACCAGCATCATTAGACTAGGGTGACCCCTAACGTTTTGAGTTTTGGGTCATTTGACCAATTTTGTCTTGGTTACAGAACATTATGTGTAAACCATAAATAGTTATATATATATATATTTTTGATTTTCAGAGTTTTATTTTGGTTAAGTTACATGATCCTGATGCAAATACTGATGAAATGCTTCTTTTTATAAATGTTGCAAATGTATATCTAACACATAATTTTCCAATGAGTCTGTTAATGTGTTTAAGTTTCTGGAAATATGCTGATATTGAATAAAATCAAATTGTCTTTCCAAAATCTTGACCCTTAGGAACATACGATAGATAGCTGGATTTTGGACGGAGTAGATACCAGTGAGTTGTAGTATGACGAGCTGTGAGTCTAGCCTGATGGCAAGTCGGCTTATGCCATGTGTGATGGCATCAGAGAGAAGTTATATCAACGCACTATATTCAATGATGTTATTTGTTGACCGACCAATACATACCCCTCTGAAACTTACTAACTCGCTGTTTGGATAAAAAATGGCCCAGGCTGCAGAAGATAGGTTCCGCGAACTACGAATCGCTCTGTCGGCATATCCAACGAAAGATTCTAATGGGTCCGACATCTGCGAAAAATGTAAAAAATGGATTACTTGACCAAAACAATTACTCTTAACGAAAATAAAAATGTAACAAAAGCATATAGGTTACCACACTGAATCATGCATAGTAACGCTTAAGGTACAAACCGTTACGGGGTTGCACCAGTGGAATCCTGTCATAATCCATTAACTCGTAGGCTCGTTTTGCTAACACTCGCTTAACAATATAGGGGCCCATCCATAAAGAATTGAACTTACCTGCTCCCAATTTATCGGATTCCTGGTCATAAAGTAAGACCAAGTCACCTTCTGAGAAGACACGGGGTTTGAAATTCTTGTCGAACTGCGCCTTGATTCGTTTCTTATGGGCTTCGTTAGCCAAAGCAGCATCACGACGGGTTTCATCCAACTGGATTAGTTCCAAGAAATATGCCTCCTCTTCTGAAGTTCTGGGGAGAAGGTCGACTGCGAGTTTGAGGGACGAGATTTCACACTGAACTGGTAAGATTGCTTCTAGGCCATACACTAGCTAAAAAGGTGTAAACCCAGTTGCATTTCTTACTGATGTTCGGTATGCCCACAAAGCTGAGTACAGGATCAGGTGCCAACTCCTTTTGTGGACTCCAATCATCCTTTGCAGCGTCCGCTTTAGGACTTTGTGGATTGCTTCAACTTGTCCATTGGCCTGCGGGTAATATGGAGTATAGTTTTCATGGGACAACCCTAATTTGGCAGCCAATTCGACCATCATGTGATTGCGAAAATGCGATCCATGATCTGTGACTATAGCCTATGGAACGCTGAATCTGGCTACTAAATGATTGAAAAAGAAAAGGGCAACTGTTTCACCAGTGTTATCTAATGTAGGCATCGCCTCGACCCATTTGGTAAAATAGTCTACGGTGATTATGATATACCCATGCCCCCTGATCGAGGTGGGGTTACATGTCATGAAATCAATGCCCCATTTGGCAAATGGCCCAACAACAACTATTGGTTGCAGAGGTGCGGGTGGTTTTCTGGTTTTACCATCGAAAATTTGACATGCATGGCAACTTCTGATTGCGGTTATGCAATATTTGAACATTGTTGGCCAGAAGTATCTTGCTCGTAAAATTTTTGCGCTGTAGCGTAACCAGATTGATGCCCCCCACATGCGCTTGAATGGAAATCATTTAGGACCTTTTTGGCCTCCTCATGGGTGAGGCACCTCCTCAGAACTGTATCGACACCACGACGCTAAAGTGTATCATCGACGATCATGTAGTCTTTTGATTGGTATGGAATACGTTTTTGTTTCGAGAGAGAGGTATTAGTCCTATATTTTTGGGTTTGGAGATAGATGATTATATCTCCATACCACGGATTGCTTGAAGATATTAGAAACAAAGATTCATCCACGATGGTTTCTTCGGATGTTTCATCGTTGGACGACGATGGGAGATCGCATAATAATTCCGCGAAAACCAGGGATTTCTTTGATTTGGATTTTACGAATTCCAGATCAAACTCTTGGAGAATTGCTATCCATTTTAAATATTTTCCCCCTAGCAACTGTCGCGACAATATATAAGTCATGGGGTTGCAATCTGACAAAATGGTAGTTTTTCGAAAGAGGACATAGTGTCGAAATCTCTGTATTGCTTGAACAGTAGCGAGAGCCAGCTTTTCAACATATGAATACTTGCTTTCTGTATCATTTAAGTTCCCACTCAAATAATATATAGGATGTTCAATTTCATTTTCTTCTTGAACTAAAACCCTTGCGATGGTTGTATCCGCTGCAGCCAGATACAGGTTAAAGTATTTTTGATAATCACGAGCGTACATTAATGATGCTTTCATTAGGGATTCTTTTAAAGCATCAAAGGAAGCTTGCGCGACCTGATCCCAGGCGAAGGGTACTTCCTTTTTCAATATGTTATCACTCAAGTTGTCCCTTGGCTCCTTAAGGGATACGACCGAGGTAACCACAAACCAATCTTTGGGCTGCAGGTCCTAGCCTACCTGCAGTTAGAGAGGGCTCTCTCTTTAAAATTTATCTTTGTTTTGGGTTGTTTTTAGGCTAGTTATTGTGTACATGGGTTTTGTTCTGATTTTGGTGGGAAGGAGATGTTTTCAAGCAGAGTTGGGATGCATAGTGTGAGAAGTTCAAACCATTGGGCATGGAGTCATGGATTAGGGTTTGCTGTTGCGTTTTCTTGGTCACAAGAGGAATATAGAGCAGGATAGCTACACATAGAACAATATCAGGTTGGAATAAAGATGGGATGAAGGTGAGAGATGAAAGGCAATTAAGAATCTTTCATTAGCTAACAGAGAGGGAAGGTGGATGAAAGTTTGTCTAGGAGCAGTCAAGAATTCCTAAAAAAACAGTCATATGTGAAAGAAACAGGGTAAACATGATCATTTAAGTATGAATATTCATAACCATTTATGAAGAAAACATATAGAAATAACAAGAACTGAGCATAGGGTGTAGTCAAGCAAAACCTAAGCTATTCTTCTTTCTTGCTATTTAGTTGGTGACATAATGGTGCATAAACATATGTAAACAGTAAACCAAGTTAGGAAAACACTTATTCAGCCATGTAGTAGCAAAAGAATTCCACAATCACTCTTTGGCCATTAAATAACACAACAGTCAGTTCTTCATCCAAAGCATTCCAACAGTCTTTGATTACAGAGCTCTCAAAAAATACAACGCAAGTCTCGAATGAGGATTATCAAACAACCAACCCTTTAAACAATGAATTAGGGTGGTTTATATAGAGAAAATATCTAAAAATATCTACTACAGCAGACCTTAAACAGGTTTGAGGGAAATGAGTTCTTTAACCTAATCTTGTCCTGAAATTAATGCCAGAAAATATCTTTGAGCTGCGCTGGAGGCAGCTGCACCAAAATGAGTTAATATCTGTCCTTATGGCTCTGTTATGTTCATTAGCCATAACTGTGCTTTGGGCTTTGATCCTCTGCTCTTGAGTGGCTTTGATGTGCATTAACTATGATCTGAGAGCCTTAAATGGCTTCACCGCTTTCTTTGACTTTGCTTGGGGGCTTTTAATGTTCACCTGCTTTGATATTGCCGATATGATACTCTTTGCCGCTTCACTGATACTCTTTGATTGAATCTGGGCTTCATCTTTCCTCTGATACTCTTTTACAGTTGAATCGGGCCACTTTCTCTCCCTTGATATGCTTGAAACTGTCAAATCACCCCCTTTCTACCCTTTCAAGGCAAAAATAGCTTGCTGTAAATGCTTTTCGTGGCCTCTAGAATGCTATCGGTGCTGGCTGATTGAATATGAACATATATGAAGAAATCCTGTTGCCTCCCGCGAATTTTTGGGTTTGCAGGTAGCTGAGCCATGAGAAGCCTTCCATTTTGATCAATTTTTCTTAGCGATGCGCTAATCACGCATCAAAAACTGCCTCAGTTTCTCATTCCGGGCATCCTTTGCTGTGATTTTCGCCCTTCGCGCCTTTTTTTGTGATGACGTCAGCATGACATCAATGGTGGGACCCAGTATGGTAGTGATGTGGCATGGTGATGTGGCAGTACGGCAGGGTGACGTGGCACAAGACACGGTGGCGGGGTAGGGATGGAGGCAGATGCGGTGACAGTGACACGTAGCAGTGGGGGGTCGACGCAGAGGTGACGTAGCACTGATGTCAGGGGCGAAGAGATAGAAGGCAGTTTGTGGTTTCATCGGATCGCCTTCTGTACGAGAGCGATAACTGTCAGAGGAGCTCCGATGCAATCAAGGGCGGACACACGTCCATTGTATGGTGGGGAAACTACTAGCCTATCGGAGGCTAAGCGTCGGACGTCAGGGCGGCTTCGAAATGCACCCGGGCCGTTGGATCTGGGAGGGCGGATCGGAGGGCTGATGGAGCGCGAAGCTGGCGGCAGGTTTATGTGCGGGGGCCCACCCGAATATTAAATTAAGATTTATGTGGTGGGGGGGGTCAAAACTTTGGGTTTTGTGGGTTATATGTGGGCGCCGATGGTTATTAATTTAACCGGATATCAAATTAATCCCAAATAAAATGTATGCACGGGGGATATTGCTATAAGGCTTATGTGTGAGAGAGAGGGGGGGTATGGTTATTAGTTTAACCAGAGGTTAAGCTAACTCCAGGTTTAAGACGCGGAAGGGCTAATGCTAAGCCCCAAATGAACTTAGCATTTCCCCAAACTGATGTTATAGGGCTAAAGTGCCAAGGGATGGGGGTATGTACATAGGGGAGCTATTTAGTGCTTTTTAGTAAGGGGAAAGGGGAAATAGATAGGGATTTACATAATAATGCTAGAAGTTAATATGAAAATGACAAGAAAGCACTAATTTTAGAGATATTAGGCTACTTAAAAGGGAAAAATTACTTATAGAGTCAAATAAGAGTACTCCTAAGCAAAGCAAACCTTTACTTAGGCCAATGATATGACAAATGATGAAACTTAAGAGATATCGACCAGATCTTGACCTCTTTGGGAAGGTTAGTGAATGATTTGGGAATAAGAAGAAGGGGGAGTTAGACATGCCTCGCTTGAGCTCCTCCAAATGAAAAACTACCTCATAATTGTGATCTGAATAGATATAACACTTTAAAACATGAAATAAATCACATAGCTCGATTCTGCAACCACAAAACTACTTACCCACCCTACTTACCTAGATTTTTTTCTTCTTTTTGCATGGGTGCACTCAGACTTGCAGACCCTGATTGTCTTCTTTTCTTTTGACTGCCCTCCTATCTAAAATCAACCCTTATGTCTTCCAAGGGCCTAGATTAATCAGTTGGGCTCCTTCATTTCTCTACCTAGCTACTGATCTACCAAGCTTAAGCTGTTTGGACAGATATTCATTCTCTATCTTCTAAAACAAGCAATTTAAACCTAGGGAAGCCAAGATTAAGCTATTTGGCTTTCCCTTATCTGTAAAACTCTTCAAAAATGGTATGATTCTTCAAAATGGAACTTCTTGGAAATATGGAACCTTGCAGCATGAAAAGATGACATATTTGGCATGTAAAACAGTCAATCATGAAATATGAAACCTATTGCAATAGGAGGCTAACAGTGGCTCCACTTGGGGATGGTTTTTCAAGATGAAAAGCCAAAAACAACAGGTCAGAATGCCTTGATCTTTACTTGTTACTGTGAACTGAAATTCTCCTTCTTCTCAATGACTTTGACTGAATTCTTATAAGATGATATGCAGTATCCTTTTGAGCTGAATTGCAGAAACATTACAGCTCTGCTTCTTGCCTTTTGGGTGCTTGTAAACATATTGAAATCTGCTTGAGCACTTCTTTGGATTTATTTCAAAAACAAAGATCTGAAATAGAGCTTTCTTTGATCTTTTCTTCAAAATTTGCTGCATTGTTCCCTCTTATTGGCCTGCTATAAGAAAAAGTGCTGAAAATACAAATATTAATGTACAGATAGTATACAGAGTTGTGTAGCGTTCAACAAAAGGGATCATGATAGTGCTTTAGCATTTGGCCATTGACTGGGCCTTCTTCAGTTGTGATGCCATCCAAACTCTTCAGAAAATATGTGTTGTTGCCTTGAACAACAGAAATAATAAAGGGGACTTTCCACAGGAAATCAAACTTGCCATGCTTTCCTTTGTCCTCTCTTCTTGAATCCCATCTTAAGACTTTGTTGCCTATGCAGAAATCTTCAGCCTTGGTTCTTTTGTCAAACATTTTCTTGAGCTTCTCTTGTAAAATATGAGCTTTGTCGTACACTTGCTCTCTTGTTTGCTACAAATGGATGGTTTGGATTATTCTTCTTTGAATATCATTAGGCTATGCTTGCATTTCTTACAACAACTTGATTACAGGGATTCCCAAGGAAGAGGGGAACTTGGCCACCATGCCATAGACTAACTCATATGGGCTCATCCCAATGGATCTCTTGGTTGAAAATCTGTCTGCCCATAGGGCATTTACAAGCTTTTTGTGCCAGTTCTTCTTGTTCTCCTCCAAGACTTTCTTAATGATGTTAATCAGACTCTTGTTGGATGATTCGGCCAAGCCATTACCTTGAGGGTAATAGGATGTGGAGTGACCTAAGGTAATGTGGAATTTGTGGCAAAAACTGATCATTTTCTTGGATTTGAAGGCAGCAACGTTATTTGTAATGATCTTCTCAGGACAGCCAAATCTGGACAAAATGTTGGCTTCAAGGAATTGGATGATGGTGGAGTCATTGGCTTGCCTACATGGGATGGCTTCAATCCACTTGGTAAAGTAATCTGTGGCTGTTAGAATCCACTTATGCTAGCCAGACGAGGATGGATGGATTTCTCCAATGAAGTCAAGACCCCATTGTTGAAAGGGCTTCTCGGTTGAAATGGGTTTAAGGGGCAAGGGCAGAAGCTTTCTTTTGCCTTCAAAGATTTGGCATTTGTGGCATGAAACAACAAACCTTCTCACATCAGCAAACAAAGAGGGTCAATAGAAACCAGCCCTTAGTATCTTATCAGCAGTGGACTTCCAATATAAGTTCCCTCCATAGTCCCCTACATGGAATTCTTTCACGACGCTGTCAGTTTCATTCATAGTTAGACAATTCAACAATATTCCCTCATGATTTTTCCAAAATAGGGCACTATCTAAGACACAAAACTTTGATGCTTTCATCTTTAAAAATCTCTTTTTGGTTCTGGACAACCCTGGAGGAGCACACAGGTTTAACAATATAAAACATATATCAACATACCATGGGGATTGCAAAAAAGCTTGACTGATATGTGGAGTCGCCAACTCCTGTTTATTGTCCAGTTGATTAATGTCTAAGGCTTGAAAATTGGTTTCAGACATCAGTTTGGCTAAACCTTGTCCCTTTATCAGCTTGGTGGGTTTTATCTCAATGTCATACTCAATGATATTGGCAATCCATTTTCATCTTTTGCCTTCTATGCCCTCTTGAGTTAATATGTCTTTTACAACAACATTTGGTACATAAGCAATCACATGTGAATACAAAATGTAAATTCTGAAATCTTTGATTGCTTTAACAAGGGCATATGCTTGCTTCTCCATGATTTGGTACTTCAAGGGTGCATCTCTAAGGGCTCAGCTGAAAAATGCAATTGGCTTTTCATTTCCCTGATCATCTTTCTGCAAAAGGACAACAACAATGGTGTGTTCAGATGCAAATGAAAAAATGATGGAATCCTTATCAAATTGAGGACTTGTGAGGACTGGGGCTTGGGTTAAGGAAGATTTTATGCCCTCAAAGGCTTGCTTGGCCTCTAAAGTCCATTTTACCTTGGAATCCTTCTTTAACATTTTATTTAGCATTCTTATCAGCTCGGCCAAGTTTGGGATAAATCTCCTTAGGAAATTGATCTTTCCTAGGAATGCTTGCAACTCTTTGATGTTTCTTGGATAAGGGATTTGAAGGATGGCTTGAATTCTTTCAGGATCAATTCTAATCCCATCTTTTGAAATGATATGGCCTAATAATTTTCCTTCTTCAAGGCCAAAGAGAGATTTCTTGGGGTTCAAGGAAATGCCATATTTCCTACATGTTAGGAACACTTGTCTCAAATGTTTTAGGTGCTCTTGATCATATTTTGAGAAAGGAGTAAGGTCATCAAGGTAAACCACTAGGAAATCATGGATTTCCTTGGCAAATGCAATGTCCATGACCCTTTGAAAGGTAGCACCTGCATTCTTTAGTCCGAAAGGCATCTTCACATACATAAATGTTCCCCATGGTGTTGTAAAGGCTGTCTTGTCTTGGTCATCTGGGTGAAAAAGTATTTGATTAAAACCTGAAAAGCCATCTAGCAAAGAAATTCTTGAAGACCCCACTACTCTTTGTAGAATGTGGTCCTTTTTTGGCAGTGGGTAGTGATCTTTAAGGGAGACTTGGTTCAAATTTCTTAAGTCCACACATAGTCTAATCTCCCTTGTTTTCTTCCTCATGGGAACAAGATTGGATACCCATTCTGAAAATCTAATGGGTGCTATGATACCAGCCTCAAACATTCTTTTCACTTCTTTCTCAATCAAAGGGAGAAGCACATGATTGATTCTCCTTAGTTTCTGTTTGAAGGGCTTTTGATTTGGCTTTAAGGGAATGGTATGTTGAATAATAGAGGTGTCATAGGACTTAAGGTCCTCATAACTCCAGACAAATACACCTTGAAACTCTTTAAATAAATCAACATATTTTGGTTTTTGATCGGGAGGCAAAGACTTGGACAGTTTAATCATTTTGGGTTTCTCTGCTGTCCCAATATTACAGTCTTCCACAGCAGCGTTTAAGGGTTGCATCTTTGGCTTTTTGGGGACATCGTTTGAATCAAATATGTCTTCTAATGGAGTGAGGCCAACAGGTAGAAAATTGTATTTTAAATCAATCACTTCGGCCTCTGTTTCAGTGATTTCATTTAAATGCATTTGCTTCAGCTCTTGCATGTTTTTCTCATAAAAAATGGTTGGGTGCAACATTTTATTTGTTGCTTCAGCTGTTATAGTTTTCTCATTTTGGCTCATTTGCTGTTGTGGGTCATCCATGGCATCTTCATCAATGTTTAAGCTTGAGAATTCTTGCTGTAAGGTAAGAAAATTATTGATTTGAGCATCATCCTCAAACACTTGCCAATCTTTGATATTGTTAGGGACAACAGGCTTGTGCTTTATCTCAGTAGTAAAGTGGTAATTTGGCTCAAAGGGCAGCTTGCAAGTGCTAGCAAAAGTAGCTAGACTATGAGCATGCATGTTATGGCTTCTAGAAATTTTAGCAAGCTTGGATTCGGTGAAGGAATTGAGTATTTCTGTGGTAGCAGACCTATAAGCTCTTAGCCTATTGTCATTAGTAACAAAGTTACCTTTCATCTGTTGAATGATCAAATCGGAGTCACCTAGAATGGACACTTTTGCAGCTCCTAGAGCTTTGAGCAGTTTAAGGCCTAAAAAGAGAGCCTCATACTCTGCCATGTTATTGGTACATTTAAAGTTTAGTCTGTAAGCATGACCCTCTGCATGGATGTTATGTGTATTGTGAATCCATATTCCTGCCCCTGCTCCTAGCTTATTAACAGAACCATCAAACTCTAAATACCATGTGATTTCTTGCTTGTGGTTAGTATTAAGAGTTTCAGTCATTTCAGGATTGGGCGGACCTAGGTTTTGTGCTTCATGTGGTTCTTCTTGTATGCTGGTTGCACTAATTGTTTTAACAGTTTCATAGGTATGGGCAACCGACTCTTGATTGATGCATGTTTCTTGTTTTAAGGGCAAATGTTTCTCATCAGTGGGAGGGTAGCTATCATCATTGAAGAATATAAAGGAATCCATATCAGAATGGATTGAGTAAATGGGAAAGTTTTGGGGTTTTTCCTCACTACTTACCACATACTTCATCAGTGTTTCTCTATACAGTCTCTTTGGTTGCTCGAAGACTGAAATAGTGGCATAGGAGAGGTCTAGCTGGAGAGATCCTTGGAGTTTTGCTCCCTAAGATCTTGATAAGAGCATGACATACTTTGGTGGAATGTCAAAAACCACCACGTCCATTAGGATCTCTTTGTTGGGAAATTGGACTAAAGACACACAAAGGTCTTTGATTAAGCCTAAACACTTGACCTGACTAGAATCAAATGAGAATAAGTCTTTGTAGGGTCTAGTGACATCAAGGTTTAGCTTCTCCATTACAACTTTGGGCATTAGATTGTGTGAAGCACCTGAATCAAACATAGCATTGTGTAACACTTTATCATGAATGTGAAAACTGACATAAAAGGGTAGAACAACTCCATGTCCTGATTTACCATTGACTTCAGGACCAAAAAGTAATTTAGGTTGATTATCTAAGACATTAACATCATCCCTATTCTCTGGCATTTGTAGTGATCTTTTGATTTGCTGTCTGTACACATCATGTTTGGCAAGCTCAGAGAGAGGAATAGATATCTTTAGTTTACCAATTTCTGCTTCTAAATCAAATGATTTTTCTGACTGTGTTTTAGTATTGTGACTGGCAGATTTTCCCTTTTCAATTGTATCTTCAGTGATCTTCTCTTGGTTATCAGTGATTTCTTGAGATTGTTCTGTTTTGGGAAGGCTTTGAGGAGTGCTATTTACATTGTCTTTTGAGGGAAAGGATACAAAAGGCTGGTTATTAGAGGGCTACATGTCATATACATCTTCTATGGTCACTTCTTTTAATTTTGGGTCTGTTTTATCAGCAGGTTCTGTGATAGCGGCCTTGTATTTTACTTTCTTGGCTAGCTTGGCATCCTTTGGCTTGATGGGATCAGACACATCAATGGTTCTTGTTCTCAATTTGTATTGTTTATGGACTTCGTAGATTGCTGAATCACAGCCTTGTTTGAAGTCAAATGACTCTCCAGACTTGGTCTAAAATTGCTTTATATCATGGTCATCTTGGTCTTGTTGGGTTAGAAATACTTGTTGTTCACTTTTCAAACCCATCAAGTTTATGTGAGTGTCCTCTATCTTCTCACTAGATGTGGATGCTTCACCATAGTTTTCATGAAAAGGAGGTCTTATATCCTGGTCAGGACTTGCCCTTCCAACGTTTGGGTTCTGATTTTTTCTAAAGTTTGGATTTCTGATAGGATTGTTTTGATGTCCTTCCCATGAGGCTTTTCTTTCAATAGTTCCCATCCTATTTTCAAAGCTGTCCATACCTTTGATGATTGTGTCCAATTTTTTCTCAAAGGATGAAGGTTCATATTTAAAAGTGGTTCTTCTCTCAGCTCTTGCTCTATTTCACTTGGCAATTAGATTTTCCTCCACACTAACAGCTACATTCTGCATATCTGCTAAGGTTTGTGGGGCTCTTTCCCTCAACTGATAAGCCATGTCTGAATCAAATCCATCAGGGAATTTGTATAAAGCAAGATCAGGTGGAGGTCTAAGGTTTTGTGGAATAGCGTTGTAAACATTGTTAAACCTGGCACAATAGTCTAAGACAGCTTCTTGAGGGCCTCTTTTGATAGTGTCATACTCGGATAATATGTGCAGAGGGTCCTTCTTCTTCTCCCATCTGTTAAGAAATGCTTGGTAAAGGGCCTCTGGGTCAGCTATGGAATTTGCAGCAAGTGCTCTAAACCAAGGCCTTACATCTCCTGTTAAACTTTGGACAAAAATCTTCATTCTTACACTATCATCATCTATTTCACAACTCTCAAAATAGTCCTGCTTTTCTTGGTATGTTGCAGGGCTGTGCCAGAACCAATACCTTCAAAATATGTGATTTTGGTTTGATAATCCTGAGGCATAGCCCCTGGATTTGAAGGTAACTGGAAAGGTGCATATCTGTTAGCCATATTTACAGGGACAAGTGGAACGACTGGAACAGCTGGGACAACGGTAATTACAGTGGTGGTAGTGGTAGTATGCGTAGTGAATGGAGGTGTGGAAAAGGTGCTTGGAGAGGTGGATGTTGAACAAGGGGTAGTAGGGGTTGAACGAAACAAAACTTTAACAAGGGTTGGAAAACAACTTGGCTGAACTGTTTCAGGACTAGAATCAACAAACTCTTCCTTTTTTTTGTTTGCTAAGGTTTCTAGAGATTAAATTGGGATTTTAAAAAACAACTGGTGGATTTGGGTCTGGATTTGACCTAGTATTATGTGTTTTCTTCTTGGGAGCCAACTTTTAACTTGTTTTTTGGAATTTTCTGAATAGATCCCCAGTGGAGTCGCCAATGATGTTATCACTCAGGTTGTCCCTTGGATCCTTAAGGGATACGATAGAGGTAACCACAAACCAATCTTTGGGCTGTAGATCCTAGCCTCCCTGCAGTCAGAGAGGGCTCTCTCTTTAAAATTTATCTTTGTTTTGGGTTGATTTTAGGCTAGTTATGGTGTGCATGGGTTTTGTTTTGATTTTGGTGGGAAGGAGATGTTTTCAAGCAGAGTTGGATGCATAGTGTGAGAAGTTCAAACCATTGGGCATGGAGTCATGGATTAGGGCTTGCTGTTGCGTTTTCTTAGTCACAAGAGGAATATAGAGCAGGATAGCTACACATAGAACAATATCAGGCTGGAATAAAGATGGGATGAAGGTCAGAGATGAAAGGAAACTAAGAATATTTCATTAGCTAACAGAGAGGGAAGGTGGATGAAAGTTTGTCTAGGAGCAGTCAAGAATTCCTAAAAAACAGTCATATGTGAAAGAAACAGGGTAAACATGATCATTTAAGTATGCATATTCATAACCATTTCTGAAGAAAACATATAGAAATAACAAGAACTGAGCATAGGGTACAGTCAAGCAAAACCTAAGCTATTCTTCTTTCTTGCTATTTAGTTGGTGACACAATGGTGCATAAACATATGTAAACAGTAAACAGAGTTAGGAAAACATTTATTGAGCCATGTAGTAGCACAGGAATTCCACAGTCACTCTTTGGCCATTAAATAACACAACAGTCAGTTCTTCATCCAAAGCATTCCAGCAGTCTTTGATTACAGAGCTCTCAAAAAATATAGCGCAAGTCTCGAATGAGGATTATCAACCAACCAACCCTTTAAACAATGAATTAGGGTGGTTTATATAGAGAAAATATCTAAAAATATCTATTATAGCAGACCTTAAACAGGTCTGAGGGAAATGAGTTATTTAACATAATCTTGTCCTGAAATTAATGCCAGAAAATATCTTTGAGCTACGTTGGAGGCAGTTGCATCAAAATGAGTTAATATCTGTCCTTATGGCTCTGTGCTGTTCATTTAGCCATAACTGTGCTTTGGGCTTTGATCCCCTGCTCTTGAGTGGCTTTGATGTGCATTAACTGTGATCTGAGAGCCTTAAATGGCTTCACCGCTTTCTTTGACTTCGCTTGGGGGATTTTAATGTTCACCTACTTTGATATTGCCGATCTGATACTCTTTGCCACTTCACTGATACTCTTTGATTGAATCTGGGCTTCATCTTTCCTCTGATACTCTTTTACAGTTGAATCAGGCCACTTTCTCTCCCTTGATATGCTTGAAACTGTCAAATCACCCCTTTTCTGCCCTTTCAAGGCAAAAATAGCTTGATGTAAATGCTTTTCGTGGCCTCTAGAATGCTATCGGCGCTTGCCGATTGAATATGAACATATATGAAGAAATCCTGTTGCCTCCCGTGAATTTTTGGGTTTGCAGGTAGCTGAGCCATGAGAAGCCTTCCATTTTGATCAATTTTTCTTAGCGATGCATCAAAAATTGCCTCAGTTTCTCATTCTGGGCATCCTTTGCTGCGATTTTCGCCCTTCGCGCCTTTTTTGGTGATGACATCAGCATGATGTCAACGGTGGGACCTGGTACGACAGTGACGTGGCAGGGTGATGTGGCACAAGACACGGTGGTGGGGTAGGGATGGAGGCAGATGCGGTGGTAGTGACACATAGCAGTGGGGGGTCGACGCAGAGGTGACGTAGCGCTGAAGTGGCGCTGACGTCAGGGGCGGAGAGACAGAAGGCGGTTTGTGGTTTCATCGGACCGCCTTCTGTATGAGAGCGGTAATTTTCAGAGGAGCTCCAATGCAATCAAGGGCGGACACACATCCATTGTACGGTGGGGAAACCGCTAGACTATCGGAGGCTAAGCGTCGGATGTCAGGGCAGCTTCGAAATGCACCCGGGCCATTGGATCTGGGAGGGCGGATTGGAGGGCTGACGGAGTGCAGAGCTGGCGGCAGGTTTATGTGTGGGGGCCCGCTCAAATATTAAATTAATATTTATGTGGCGGGGGGGTCAAAACTTTGGGTTTTGTGGGTTATATGTGGGCACCGATGGTTATTAATTTAACCATATATCAAATTAATCCCAAATAAAATGTATGCGCGGGGGATATTGCTATAAGGCTTATGTGTGAGAGAGAGGGGGGGTATGGTTATTAGTTTAACCAGAGGTTAAGCTAACTCCAGGTTTAAGATGCGGAAGGGCTAATGCTAAGCCCCAAATGAACTTAACATTTCCCCAAACTGATGTTATAGGGCTAAAGTGCCAAGATATGGGGGTATGTACATAGGGAGCTATTTAGTGCCTTTTAGTAAGAGGAAAGGGGAAATAGATAGGGATTTACATAATAGTGTTAGAAGTTAATATGAAAATGACAAGAAAGCGCTAAGTTTAGAGATCTTAGGCTACTTAAAAGGGAAAAATGACTTATAGAGTCAAATAAGAGTACTCCTAAGCAAAGCAAACCTTTACCTAGGCCAATGATATGACAAATGATGAAACTTAAGATATATCAAGCAGATCTTAACCTCTTTGGGAAGGTTAGTGAATGATTTGGGGAATAAGAAGAAGGGGGAGTTAGACATGCCTCGCTTGAGCTCCTCCAAATGAAAAAATGCCTCATAATTGTGATCTGAATAGATATAACACTTGAAAACATGAAATAGATCACATAGATTGATTCTGCAACCACAAAACTACTTACCCAGCCTACTTACCTAGCATTTTTTCTTCTTTTTGCATGGGTTCACTCAGACTTGCAAAACCTGATTGTCTTCTTTTCTTTTGACTGCCTCCTATCTAAAATCAACCCTTATCTCTTCCAAGGGCCAAGATTAAGAAGTTGGGCTCCTTCATTTCTCTACCTAGCCACTGATCTGCCAAGCTTAAGCTGTTTGGAAAGATATTCATTCTCTATCTTCTAAAACAAGTAATTTAAACCTAGGGAAGCCAAGATTATGCTGTTTGGCTTTCCCTTATCTGTAAAACTCTTCAAAAATGGTATGATTCTTCAAAATGGAACTTCTTGGAAATATGGAACCTTGCAGCATGAAAAGATGACATATTTGGCATGTAAAACAGTCAATCATGAAATATGAAACCTATTGCAATAGGAGGCTAACACAATAGATGTGTATAAACTTTAGCGAGTTCGGCATTATTTGGAATGAACCTCCTCAGAAAGTTTGCTTTCCCATGGAGTTTCTAAATTTGAAGAAAATTTGAAGGTGGAGGCAAATTTATGATTGCCTGAACCTTACATGGGTCAAGATGAATCCCTTCCTTTGAGACTACAAAGCCAAGCAAATGACCAGAACTGACACAGAACACACATTTGTGTGGATTGAGTAGTATCTTGTAGTGTCGGCAACGTAGAAATATCGCTCTCAAATGCTGTGGATGATCGGTCTGCTTTCACGAATGAGATGGAAGGTTGTCGAGATATGGTTGAATGATGTTTTTGATGTCATGGAAGGAATAATACATTGCCCTCTGAAATGTCGCCCCTGCGATCTTTAACTCAAAGGGTAATTTGTGATATGAAAATGTGCCCCACGGACAAATAAATGTAGTCTTTGATTGGTCCTGTGGGCGGATATTTATTTGATTATACCTGAAGAATCCATCCATAAATGAAAAGATTTCACATCCGACACATTCATCAATTATCTGGTCAATAAAGGGTGTAGGGTAGTTGTCTTTCAGACAAGCTTGATTTACATCCCTATAATCGACGCACACTCTAATTGTTCCTTTCTTTTTCATCACGGGAACAATGTTCGATACCCAATCGGTTAGAGGAACCGGGCAAATAAAACCAACATGAAGAAGTTTCTCAACTTCTGCCTTTATGGCAGCGGCTTTCTTGGGGTGCACCTGCCGTAGCCGTTGTCGTACCGGTTTGACATCTGGATACATCTTTATCTCGTGTTCAACTATACTCGAGTCAATGCCTGGCATTTCATCGTATGACCATGCAAAGACATCTCTGAATTCGCGAAAAAGAGCGTTATATATTTCCAGTTCTGAAGGAGAACAACATTTGCCAACATAAATATTCTCTATAACATCCGTTTTGGTCGAGATATTTATGGCGATAGTCTCTTCAATATTGGACAAGTTTCGCTCAGAATCCACCATGTTTACAGTGTTTGATAGGAAATCAAAAACTGAAGGATGATGGAGGTCATCAGGAGTATCTTCTTGACAATCCGGAAGATGGGAACGATGGTGGTAATCTTCCCATGGCGCCCCTTCAATTATCATTGACTTAACAATTCCTTCGTCGGTGTAATGCACTTGCGACCAAGGATCTGAAGGGGTGCCATATTCCTTAGACCTATCTATCCAAACAATTGATGAGCGTTGATTCGGGTCTGCCTCCCATGCCGAAAAAATTGATTGCTACAGTATTTCTATTGGGCTTGGAGGCAATACCTGCGGATGATCCATGTTAATATCGTTTTCTAAGTTCTTTTGAATCGAAGATGTCATATTGCAGGTTCCTACCATCTCCACTTCCGCCAAATTGATTGGAGGCAGGAGGGAAAAAGTCCCCATTAATATAGGGTCTTTTAGTAGGCCTACTCCAATATTTTGAAGTGAATGGGGGCCTCCATGGATCATCGGAATGCTTCCCGTAACTTGGGAACTATTGGGGAGAAATGTTTGTTGGTCGACAATTGTCCTTGAAAAGGAAATGCAATCTTCCTAAAGTAGGTCGAAACAACCGCAACCATAGCATATATCCATGGTCTTCCTAGTAGGATGTTGTAATCGAGGTTTTGTCGATTACTTCGACATCTATTTATACTGTTTTCCCCCCTAGTTCAACTTGCAAGTTACTTAGAATACCATACGGGGTATATGTTCGTCTGTCAAATGCTTTTAATGTCGTCGAAGATCATGACAAGGTTGGAGATCCTAAAGTTTTCCAGCAACTCATCGACATAATACATGTAGATGCCCCCTCATCAATAATTGTTCGATGAATAGTTTTGTTGAGGGCTTTCACTTGAATGAGGAAAGCTAGTTGAGCTGGTAACTGAGGATCATATCCTTTGTGATTAAAGGACACAAGATTAGAATCCTTTGGGTCTATCCCACCTATAGCTGATAATAAAGCCTGCTTTTGGGATGGGCAATTTTGTAGTACTTCAAGTGTCGACATAGCAGATGGTGATTGGGCCAGATCTTCCACTATGTTATAATGCTGTGCTGCTCTGGCACGAGGATTAAATGTCGACTTGTGTACTACTCCCTTTGGTGGTTTTATTGTTAGCTCTGGAATGATGGGTGGTGCAACTTCTGTCAAAGTTGTTGTCGAACTACTAGGTTGATCCTTATCCTTGTTGTTCGACAGCTGTGGATTCCCGTAATCTTTATTCCTTGTCGATATCAAAGCATCATTTTGCTGTTTCGAAACTGACAACATCAACACTTGGGACGGGGAAGCATTTTCACTAGCAACCATATTTGTCCCTGGATTTGGAAATGGATCAGTCAATACTGCCAAGGTTTTTTAATTCTTGAAGAATCTTTTAAGCTCAGATTTATGTAGACAATCTCTTGTCCAATGATCCTCATCACATACTAAGCATGGACTTTTTAGTTTCCTATCTCTAGGAGGGTTTGCAGAAGAATTTTCTGGTGATGATTCCTCCTGTTTCTTCTTCTTCTCTTTGTTTTTCTTCTTGCCTCCTGGTTGTTTGGTTTCTTTGCCTTTGTCAGTCGAGACGGCATTTACTTCCGAGGCGAGAAGTTCTTCTTTTGCATTTTGACTAGAAATCTTACGGGCCTTTTTAGATGTAGTCTTTGTCGATTTCGTGTCTGTCGTACCAATCACGCCATCTACAGCATGAGAGTCATTGTTCGATTTAGGAGGAGGAGGGACAGAAAATTCCGATCTGGGAGCGTCAGGGATTTTATCATAGAGCGTGCCAGACTGAGTATAAATCAAGTCTAAATATTGCGCATGAGCAATAACTTGCTCTTCAGTGACGACTCCTCCTTTTGCCACATCTTCTGTAATGGAAGGTAATAATGAATTAATAAACCATTCAGCTAAAAGCTGATCAGGAACATACATTTTTACCATTCTACGACGACATCGCCACTCATGAATATGATCGGATATGTGAGTGGCCGTTGTTTGCTTGAAATTGGTAAGAAGTTTTGTTCCCATTTCGTACCTTATCGATAACTGAAAATGGGTTAAAAAGGTTGTGGCTAGGGCACTGAAGTTTTCAAACGAAGCTCTGGGTAACTCAATATACCACTTTGCTGCTGGACCAGTTAATGTCCTCTGAAAAAGGCGAAGCCTAATCGAATCATCGTTTAGGGTGTTTAATGAACACCACAAATGAAATGTCATCACATGATTCGACAGGTCTTCACCTGGATTTCCATTAAATTTAGGAATATCTGACGAAAGTTTATGCGGAATCGCTGGCCACTAAGGGGCGTAAGCAATTGGATCGTTCGTTAGACGATTTAGATCTGGTAACTCTAAAGTCGCCACGAAGGGTAACTGTTGATTCAGGTTTGGCGAAGCATACCCAGGATATGACAGAATTACTTGAGCAGTTGGTCTTTGCATACCAGCATAATGCATTTGATGTTGGTAACTTTGGTAAGGTTGATGGGTATAACCATTGTAGAATGGTTGATTTTGACCGTTTTGAATATACGGCTGCCCACTATTTGCAAAGATTTGTTGCTCAGACCCCTGGTAAACTTGTTGGAATTGCGGTTGTTGATATTGCACCAGCCATGGTTGTGAAGCCATGTGCTGTTGTCCAATACTGACAGTTTGACCAAGATGAGGGGTAATCGTACTCATTTGGGCCTGTGTCATTCCACTAGTTGGCGATTGTGGTTGAGTCGTAGGGACAAGAGGCTGTTGCATTGCAACCTGAGAAACCTGAGGCCTGAGGTTGGCATACAACATGCAATGCTTGTACTTGCGACACTATCACAATAGCCGACGTAGTTGGTATATTTGACATAGGTAAACATTGTTGCAACGAATATACAACTCTTGGTTGTTGAGGCAGTATTGGCACCCAACCGCTAGATGTAATTCCAGCATAACCTAAATTTTGTTGTAAACTCACGTATGGTTGTCCTCCCGGAGGAGACAATGAAAGGGTATATTGCCTCCCATACGGTGGTAATCCGGTACTCAAAGGAATTTCTTGTCCTGGAGAACCAGACTGCCCAAATTGACACCCTGAAGGATCAATTTGCTGAGACTCAACATAAGAGTTCCTAGATACTATTTCGGATGAACAAACAGGAATGGACCATACTGTCGAAATAGCCCCTAAGTGGGCCCTTTCTAGCGATTGAGAGCTAGTTGGGACAGATGTTATGCTGGCGAACATTGTTGGAGTGACAGTAGGAAGTTCTGCTGTCGCTGTGTCGGATGACACAGTCCTAGATGTCGACGGTTGTTCAGAAATTTCTAGTCTATCCAAAAGATTTCCTAGCGATTCTACAGGAGCTTCTGATGACGACAGACTAATTTATGATGAAGAAGGATATAGAGTGATCCCGACTCCAAATCGCGATGGAGTACTAGATGGAGGATCCTCCACAAACTCTTCTATAGCAATCAGACTAGGTGGAAGAGGTAGACCGTCAGGTCCGTAAAATATTTTTGGTGCCGAAGAAGGTATAGAATCTGCAACAATAGATGTTTGGGGAATAACACCTTCCGAATCAGCCGTAGATGGAGCTGGTTCAGTAATACAAGTGTTTACCTTCACACTAGGATAAGTTATACTATCCTTTGGTGGCTGCTGAACTTCTTATGTAAAGGCAGGGATACCAGAAATTTTTGGAGTAACCGGAGTCTCTGATGGTGTTGGAACTCTTGTTCTAACTTTACCAGGGGATTTGGAACTGGTTAAATGAGTTCGCTTTGTCCGTAACAGTTTCGATTCTAGAGACAAAGACGGTTGACTCGTAAGCCTCCGCGAACGACAGGGTTTCAATTGACTTTCTTCCACGATTGCAGATTACTCGATCAACTAAAAATCAAGGGGAAGTATGTTTCCGAATTAGATGAATTTTAGACGCTTTGACACAACTTGTTTTTTCAATTTTTAAGAGTCGAGAAAAATAAAAGATGACTCTAGTAGCCTTCGATTTTTAATGAGCCAGAAGTGACAAGTGCTTAGATGGACCTTTTCCTTTAAGGAGTCTAAAAAGGAACGAAAGAGACTGCTCTAGAAATCTAGACAAAGGGATTACCAAACCAATCACAAAACTGCAGAATACCTTTTACGGTACGACAATCAATCTTCCCGAATGTTGTGTTCAGTGCATTGCGATCGATAGGGCAGTAGACACGGCTTCCTATGGATAAAGGATAAAGCCTATTGTGGTCTCCCAATATATACTCGACGGTACGTGGGAGCACAAGTCCGTACTGGCACTTATCGTCTCAAAGTGGAGGAATCACCCAACCAACAATGAAAACAACAGTTACCAGGCTTTACAACGCTAGAATACGTCTCTAGCCTAGACTTCTAAATGTTGTGCATTAGGTTCCAAAGCGTTTTTAGATTCATTAAATTTATTTTACAGTTGATCTTGCTTAAGAAATTTGCCTTTCAGGTTCACCACGTGATGTAGATGTACAATTCCCAAAATGCAATCTAAGATGATAAACAGTCGTTTAATCTTCTTTTTGCAATGAAAATCCTAGCTACTAAGGAAAGAGAGATGGCGTTCTTTCAACATAGAGCTGAGAGAACACACTATATGCACTGTCTTAAATCAAACCAACAAACAGCCTAAATGCAAATGCACATGCATGTATTTTTTTCAGCCTTCTTAATGTGTGAATGATAAAAAGAAAGCTAAGCGAAAATATGAATTATTTTTCAAAGCGACATTACTAACAAGTTTTCTTTTCAAGACAAAATGAGGACAATGACGACACTTTGCGATTTGGAATTGAAAACTTGCTTTCGACACTTGAAAAACTACTAATTCAAATCAAATACAAGAGTAACAGTGTAATCGACTATCAAGAACAATCGGATTCTCTTCTATGACTAAAAATGACACTTGCGACACTTTCAAATCAAGAAACGACAGTACAATTACGCTACTTCTTTGTAAAAGAGAACTGAAAATGGCTCAAAATACATAAAAACATTCACGGTTCTTTGCACAATGGAGGCGAAATAATGGCAAGAAAGGGGTTTCAATAGAGGTGTACTGACTACAGGTAGCAAAACTCTTGAATAGAGCTGAAAAGAGTGAACACAGAAACCAAATCTAGGAGCAAGAAAGGCCTTGTCTGATCAGCGCACCTATAACACAGTGAAAAAGAGATGCAACGCACCTACTACACTCGAGAAGTGCGATGCATCTAGAATTCACAGAAGAGACAGTGCGTTGGACTAGGGATGAGACTTTAACTGGGTTCCAGTCACAATTTGTAGCTTAGTTCAGGGATTTAGGCCGAGCAAGTGGTAATCAGTAAATCAATCACAGGGGTAGATCTAAAGAGGTTACTAGAGCCACCACAAGGGAAATTAGAGAGCTTGTAAATCAATTGTTCAGTTCATAAACAAAACCTGGAGATAGAATAAAGCAGCATTGATCTACTTTGCACTTGCATAGCAAATGCAGTTCGAAGGCTAGCTGGCTTAACTTCAGGCTCCATCTGTAAGTTTATAAAGCAAACAAATGTAGATAAACAAACAATCTATTCGCTCCCCAGTGGAGTCGCCATTTTTTTATCGGGAAAACTAGTGTCTATGCAGAGCTGCTAGTCCCACTAAGGCTGGTAGCTACCTTAGAAACAAACAAACTAAAACTACTTTCGTTTTCCTTTATGAGAAATAGATAAGAGGGGAATAAGGAGACCAACCTCTGTCTTGTGCTTGGTTCCTTGCTCGATTCCTCACCCTTCTGATAGATCTTTGCCACTTGCTTCCTCGTCTACCCAGCTTCAAAGAGCATCTGTAGAATCAAAGTAGCATAACACTATCTAAGAACATAGATCCATTATCATAAACAATATAGGACCAGATATATATTGACCACACAAATGCATATAACATCAATCATACAAGAATGTGGAGGAAAACTTGAATAGCTTTATTGATAATCAAGAAAGAGCAAAGAGGATTACAACCAATTGTTCTGACCCAACATCATCCTCTCAGCAAGAAAGCCCTTCTTCACCTCATGAAAAGCTTAGATCACCCAACACTATGATATTGCACCAAGAAACTAGTAGCACTTCCTTACAAGATACAAAATTCCAGCCTCTGGATCTCTAGGATGAGGGATCCATATATAGATGTTTGCAAGGGGGGTGAGTCAGCTTTTGAGAGTTGATTAGTGTCCTCTATCTGATAGTTCTTGATTCCACTTGGAGATTGATGATCTCTTACTCATCCCTGGGCGAATGCAGAGAGGCAAGTGTCACATGAGAAGTTTCTAGAAGATTCCATGATCCTCCAACTTGCAGATTGACCCTGCCATTTGTTCACTCTCACCCATCGCACCCCATAGAAGGGATTTTCAAGATGCATCGCACCTAATGTGTGTGCTTAGGTGGGATGCAGCGCACTTTGACGATGGAGCAGGTGAGATGGTCTAGTTTTGACCAGTTTTTCATGGAGAACTTCTGGGAGAAGATGTAATCAGTTGACCTTGTTATTTTAGAGGTTGGAACAAAACTTTTAGGGACTTAAGAGCCCTTGGTTTATGGACATTTATGATTGGGGTTGCAGTGCCCAAAAATGTCTATAACACAAATCTAATGCACACACCATTACAATGGACTAACGTATGCAAGGGGGTGAAAATGGCCCATGCCGTCGAGGATAGATTCCTGGAGAAGCAACTTGCATTGTCGGCATAACTGATATACAATGTGGATGATGGATCCATATGAAAGGTGCAAAAGACAACAAATTAGATGTTGCAACCTACCTAAATGCATGACAGAAATAAATACATGCAAATCAATGAGATATGCTATGGGTAAAATTTCTTGAGGTAGAGTGCATTGCGAGGATTAGGAAGAAGTTGGCCTTTGAAATCCTCTAAGAGATATGCACCCTTGCCTAAGTCCTTATGAATGATGTAAGGTCCTATCCATAATGATGAGTGAGAGAACGATGGAGGATACAATCAACACCGTGATAATAAATGTCATCACCTATGAGAAGATAGAGAGGGGCTTGGTATCAGATACATCGTTGATCATCATGAGTAATATGGGGGAAAACTTATGGGTTCACAAATATGCAAGGAAGTACGCACGATGGTGCATATCATCCCAAGGTTAAAAAGGGGTAGTCATGGATTCCACGATGTCCTCATTAGAATGGAATATGGTAGGACTGGAGGAATATTGACTACATGACATGGTGGTAGTACCTACTGCATCATCCTGAGGAAGAAGGTTCACATATGCATCATCTGAAATGGTAGATGATGAGCTAGTATATGGAAGATCTACTGATGTTGAGACCCGGGTTTCCGTTGAGGGAGGTTTGAAAGAAGCACGCACGAGAACCTCGTAGAGGTTTTCTTGCGAGGATCTCAAGGATGACAAGAAGTAAAGGAAATGGACCATGGAGTCTGTCATCTTGACATCGGGGGGAGGGATCATGATGGTGGGACCAAAGTCACCCTATTCTGGTGCAGGAGTGGGACCAAAAATCACAAGCAGAGGGCTAGATGACCCACTACGAGTGGCCTCGAAGTCACGAAGCACATGGAGGCAATAAAAAAATTCGTCGAGATGAGGGAAACAATGGGAATAGTGGCCGTAATTATTGCACAAAGCACATAGGTGATTTGTACGCAACGATTTAAGTTTCTTGGTTAAATCAGATAAGGTAACTTGGACGTTAGGTATGTTAGATTCAGGAAATGTATCATTGACTAAGGGTTTGAGGTGAGGAAGTTCAGGACAGTTATTAGTGGCATGCCCAACAACATCACACAAAGAACATGTGAGGTGTCGACTTTGGAGGCTTGGGTGATAGAGGTGCTTTGGGAGCATTGTCCTTAGGTTCCTTCTTCTTGGCTTTTCCCCCCTATCCAGATGCTTTCGCAATAGGAGTGGGTTCATGTTGAGGTTGTAGTGGAACTGGAGTAGCGACAAGGGTCGTATGGACTGGTTTAACCTGGGTCAAAGCATGATATGGTTTGAGCTGACTAGGGAGAGTGCTCGCAGGAGGATCAATGTACTAGACCAAGATCCCAAAAGTCATATTAGGGAGACTCAACGAAGCCATGAAAGGGATATAAAAGATTCTAGGAGGAGGAAACAAGAAGGGTATCTATCCTGTAGGATAATGTCTCGACGAAATGGTTCCTGGATGGTTAAGACTTGGAGGAAGAGTTCCTGGTGGGAACAAAGGAGAGGCACCCACAAAAGGAGGAGGTACTAGAGGGGTAGATCCTAATGGCTCGACTGAAATTGCAATAGCAGGGTGCTGTGGAACTTACTATTGAATAGAGGTACTAGATTGCTTTTGACTAGCCCATGATGCTTATAACATGCAAACACTTGATGAGATGGGCTCAGATATGGGAGGGGGAGGACCAGGGAAAGAACCCATCAAGGTGGAATCTTTGTAGACTCCAAGTGAAACACTAGTGAGATGGGTGGCAGAATACTTACCGGATATCAATGAGATAATGGACTCAGGGGAGGTTAAGGATGATAGATCGTAGTACGTTATACGATTGATAGTGACGATCTTCCCTTCATGGGGGAAACGCATCTTGTAGAAAACCGCAGACGCGATGACTCACATGGCATAAGTGTAACTACGACCCAATAAAATGTTGTAATCTAGACGGGCATCGATAACCTTAATGTCTACATAAATAGTCTTGCTCGTAAGAGTCACTAGACAATTGCGATACATGATGAGAGGCTGGGAGGGGTGACCGTCCCAATCATGCAAAATGATGGTGGATGGGGACATTTCAAGTGACTTGAGTTGCTTCCAAATGGTAATGGACATCACGCAGGTGGATGCACCTTCATCAATAATGCATTAGGAGATGATGGTGTTACGGACTCTGAGTGGTTGTTGGAAAGCAACAGATGATGGTAATGGAGGATGTTCTAACGCATCAAAAGGAAAGATAATCAAACGATTGTATGAAGGATCTACTACTCCCAAAGAAGTTATTAAAGCTTTCTTCTGATATGGGCACAACTGTAGGACCTCCAACGTCGACATGGCGGTAGGTGATTGGACCAAGTTATCTACTATACTATACATGTGGGAAGCTTGGTTAGAATCTGCATTACAACACAATGGCCCTTTGGGGATCTTGGGAATTAACTCAACCTTGGGTTGAGGGATTTGTAAACGACCATTTGATGTCATAAGAGACTCAGTAGAATCTTTGGTTTTGGGCTTAGTTGCAGATGAAGTTGATGGCTTGTCGTATTGGCATGATTGAGTTTGCAGGTTGGCATCAAAGGTACTGACCCCACTAGAATTCATCATGAGAATCTAGAATTCACTAGGACCAGAAGGTTGGGGAGGGTGGTGTTATAGACATTTTTGTGCCTTACAGCATTGAGCATGAAATATCCATAATCTAAGGGATCCAAAGTCCCTAAACATGTTGTTCCTACCCCTAGAGGAACAAGGCTAACAAACCACAACAATTCACAGAAGTTCTCCACCAGAAACTGCTAAAAAACAAGTCAATTCAGGATCATTTCAGTGGCTACACTAGCTGTTTGCGCTGAATGTCAAAGCCAACACTGGCTACCTGCGTTGAATGTCAAAGGGAACACTGGCTACCTGCGCTGAACGAGAGTGGACATGTGGCAAGTTCATTTCTCAAGGTGTCAAAACCCAGGAAGCTTCCAAAATGACACTTGCCTCAGGGAATTCGACTGGTGATGAGTAAGAGGTTCCAAATCTCCAAGTGGAAGCAAGAACCTCCAAGTGGAATCAAGAACTGACAGAGGGAGAGGACACTAGTCAGATCTCAAGCTGACTCATCCTCTCTCCAAACATCTATATATGGATCTCTCCTCCATGAGATCTAGAGGCTGGAATTTTGTTATTGCAAAGAATTGCTGTTGGTTTGAGATTGGAATCATTGGGTGCTTAATGCTTTGAAAGGGGGTGAAGATAGGAATTCCATTTGCTGGGAAGGAGATGCTGGATTGGAGCCCTCTGGGTTGTATCTCTTCCTGAACCTTGTTATTCATCAATAAAGCTATCTTGGTTTCTCCTATATGCTGATGTATTTTTGATGTATGAATGCATTAGTATGTTTAGTTTATTTCTAATCCTGAACTAGTTATGAATATGAATCCATGTCTTGTGTAGTGTTCTCTTCTTGTGATCTTGCAGAAACCTCTTGAAGCTGGGCGACCGAGAAGGCAAGTAGCTGGGAACTCTCCAAGAGAAGAGAAGCCGGATCGAGGGACAAACGGAAGACACCGGTTAGTCCATCCATCTATCTCTTCATTCTTAATTCATAAAGGAAGAATACTAGGATAGCTGTCTCTGTTTGTTGCTAAGGCACTGTCACACCTTAGGTGGATAGGATCGTCCTGCATAGGCATTTTTCCCCACAACAAATTGGCGACTCCACTGGGGAGATTTGTTTAGTCATTTTATTTGTGTTTCTATCATTGTTTGTTTCATAGACTCGACATCAACAATCGAACTGCATCTGCTATTCCCAGATGCAAAGTAGACAGTTGCTGCTTTGATCCAATCATTGGACTTGTCTATGATCTGAACAATGGACTCACAAATGATTTGATGATCCTTTGTGATAGATCTTAGTACTCCCTCAAAGCATCCCTTTGATTGTACCTTGCTTGTTGCTTTTATTTGGCCTGAAACAGTAGATTAAATAGCAATCTGTGACCCAGAACCAGTGAGAAACGAGAGTTTCTCCTTCAGCGCAGACCCAGTGAAGGGATTCTGCATTTCAACGCAGGTCCCGTGAAGGCTACCTGCGCTGAATGTCAAAACCCTTGTGTTGAGGTTGCGCTGAACCAGTTTGCCCTTGTGCAGCTGGGGTTCTCTGCTCTGTTTTGCCTTGTTTTGATCTATGATTTTTGCAGCCTGTAACCAGCATAGGTACCAGTCTGATAACTCCTTTTCTCTGCTTAGATTCCACCTCCTTTTGTACAAAAAGACTGTGAGTGTTTTTATGTGTTTGTGGCATCATTTGCAGTTTTCCTTTGCATGAGTAAAATAATCATCCTGTAGCCCTTGATTCGGATCTGTTGATTGTGATCTTAGGAGAGAGTTCATTGGCTGTTTACAGTTGATTATACATTTGCTTTTGCTTATTGGTTTGAGTTTTTCTCTTTTAAGTGTCGAAACAAGTCTTCATTTCGAAAATCGTTAAGTGTTGTAATCTCTTCTACCCTCTCTGATTTCAAAAAAGTAAGCTTGTTTGTATTTGTCATTTAAAAGCAAATTCAAAGTTGTACAAAAAGCTTTCTTTGTAGGCATCAATACTAAGAAAGCGGAAAACAAACACCTGCATTGTGCATTTGCATTTTGATAGTTTGCATGTTGGATTTAGGAAAAGTGCATTAGAGTGTGCTGATTTCTCTTTGAGAAAAGATGGTGTCTTTCTTTTCCCTTAGTAGCTAGGATTTTCAAAGTTGAAAAGATATAAAGCTTGCTTATCATCTTTAGACTGCATTTAGGAATTGTATCATACATCTCGTGGTGAACCTTGAAAGGCAAACTTCTAAAAAGATCAACCTAAAATAAATTGAATGAACTTAACAACGCTTTGCAACATAACACACAACATAGAGGTCTAGGCTAGAGACGTGTTCCGGCGTCGTAAAGCCTGGTGACTGTCGATCTCGTGGATGGTGGGTGATTCCTCCTGAGGGACGATAGCGCCAGTACGGATTGTGCTCCCACGTACCGTCGCGTATATATTGGGAGACCCCTATAGGCATAAAACCTTTATCCTTAGGAAGCCGTGTCGGCCGCCCTACTGATCGCAATGCACTGAACACAACATTCAGGAAGATTGACCGCTCGTACCTTAAAAAGTATTCTGCGGTTTTTTCGAAAAGTTTGGCACACCCTCTGCCTAGAACTCCAGAGCAGTTCCTTTTGGCCTTTTTTAGACTCTATAACGGAAAAAGTCCATCCGAGCATTTGTCACTTCGGGCTCGTTAAAACATCAAAGGAGACTAGAGTCATCTTTAGCTTTTTCTCGACTCTTTAAAATTGAAAAAGCAAGTTGTGTCTAAAGCGTCGTTAAAATTTATTTTAAACGGAACAATCACCCTTTAATTCCTGCGTTGATCTTTAGGTTGAAAAAATGGAGCACACCAACCAAGGAATTCCCCTTGGTGGAAATCCTAGTCCCTTCTCCTCTTGGGGAGATGTTGGTGCGCCTCATATGGCCACATTGTCGCTTCCAGGACTGACAATTGGCCTGCCAGTCTGGCTCTTTTCAACCAATGTCGTTCAGAACACCACCATTCCTGAACAGTCGAGTCAACAGTTAGACCAGACCAGAGTTGCCCACCAGCCTTCTACTTCATCTAATTCTTCCTCTCCTCCTTCCTCTTCGCTTGACGGAACTGGTAAAAAAAAAAACCAAGTTCCTAAGGAGAAGAAGGAAAAGAAGAAGAAAGAGAAGAAGAAGAAGGAGCCAAAAGCGACTGGGGGCAAACAAGTGTCGTCTGACAAAAATCCACACACAGCACTGACTAGGCCTAAATCGCCATGTGTCATATGCAAGGGAGACCACTTCCACAGAGATTGTCCCTGCATCCCTCGGATACTAAGGGACTGGTCTCCCCGTTTGCACAATTCGGTAGCGTCAACCTCTGATAGCCATGTTGACTGCTCACCGTCAACTAGTGAAAGTGAAGCCCCAGGACAGAGAGGGAAAGCTAGATTTCCTTGCAAACTGTGTGAAGGTGACCATGCCATCCACCGTTGTCCCTTCTTAGACGAGGCTAAACGAGTTTTGGAAGATCGCCCGATTTTACGAGCGCAACTTCCTCCTAGATATCAAAAACTCCTGCCAAGTCCTTCACTAGTTGAGAACCCGGCTGGCCCGCCCAGGTGGTCAGCCGAAGCACCTATCATTGAGGATGAACCGTCTGAATCCATACCTAACGAAAGTCAAAAGGTTGAGGCGGCAGTTGACCCGGTTTTGCCTTCAGAGGCTCTATCCTCGAATGATACCATCACAGAGGAGAATAAAGACGACACCGTCCAAATTCTCTTCATCAACACAGACTCTGACGAACAAGGGGGGCAATTTGCCCATTCCTTTATCGCAGAAAGGAACTTCGTCAGAGTCATACCCGACCGTCTATTCGGTCCCACCACCAATCAACCTGGTTGTGTCCTTCAACTGGAACCAACTAGGCAGACCCCAGTTGCCAGCTAGCATACCATTCAGAATTATCGTTCAAATATACAGAATGGTAATGGTTGGCACTATCATTGATGAGGGGGCATCTGTCAGTATCCTTTCCTCTATTGCTTGGAAAGCGCTTGGTTCGCCAGCGCTTTTGCCTGAAATGAGAAATCTATTAGGCTTTGATAAAGGAACCAGTCAACCTTTAGGGATCCTCCCCAATGTGCCCATAACATTGAAAGGGAAGACCGTTCAAATGAACGTGATGGTCGTTCAAGGACCCTTGGATTATAACCTACTCCTTGGACGAGACTATATATATTGCATGGGAGCCATCGTCTCCTCACTCTTTAGAGTAATGTGTTTTCCGCATGAAGGAAGAGTGGTCAAGCTCGTGGACCAACTTTCATTTCCCGGATCACACATCGCAAATAGTCATGTACCATCCCTAAATGGTCTTTTCACGCAAGAGATGTCTCAACCCACGGTCTGTCCTCCTGATGAGCGCGAGTAATCCAGGAGGATATGACTGGATCCCAGGGGGCATGCGTCCTGGTCTGCTTCGGCAGGAAAACTTTGGGTATAGAGTAGGTTTCCGCGGGAGAATATGACTAGTCTGTACCCCGCCCTTGCTGGAGAGGGGTTATTCTAGAATAAGTTTCTTTTGTCAAAGTTACATGTTTGGCACTAAGGTCATTCACCTTTGTCTATTCTGGTAGATATCGCCGAAGAAATGTTTTGTTGGAAAGATTAACGAGACAATCTTTGGGTATCCTGAAAGAGGTAGGCCTTTCCTGCTTAAACAAATGTTTTGGCGGACAAAGTAAGGGTAACCTTGAAATCATATTTTATGCCTGGGGGCATGCAAACCTTTTGGAGTGCTAGCAAGGAGCGGCTATTTATTTTTTTAAAATTTTTAGGTCCTTCCCTTTAAACCTGTAGGTCTAACCCTTTAAACTCGTAGGATTAGTCGTTTCCGACCTTGCATAATAAAAGGGTCCGGAGCAAAGCTTCGTGAGATGAAGCTCCATAAAAAATAGCATCTTCACTGAGACATTCTTATCATATGACTGGGTAATCGAGCATTTTTAGCACACAGTTCATGCTCGTTAAAAAATAAACGCAAGATCCGAGCAGTTTTAGCACATAGTTCATGCTTGTTAAAAAATAAACATAAGATCGAGCAAATGTTTCCACCCGCGTTTAAGCTCATTAAAAAATGAACTATCCCGGTAAATAACCACTGTGAATGTTATATCATCAGCCATTAAAGCCTTGGTCGTGTTTGCACCGTCACCTCCACTTTTCATTTGGCCGATCATTCACCTCCATATGATTGTTTACCCATTTTGAGGAACAGCTGCGAAGAGTGATTTCTCCTAGCCATCCTTGTGACACTGCCGTGATTGGAAAATTCCAACCTGTACCTGGAATCAGCTGCTAACCCTGTTTATCACTCGTTCCTCAAAAGACGAGTCTTCTTTAAGCTCTTTTCAACTGACTCGTAAAATATGAAAAGATTGCCGAGTCTTTGGCCTTCCAGCTCGTTAAAGGGACAGGAAGAGCTATCCCTCCTCTAGATTTTAATCTTTTTGGACTTGAGGGATTATTGCACAAAAAGATCGAGTGCTTGTTTTGTTCGGCTCGTTAAAACTATCGAAAACTCATCCCTTCTGTATTGTTTTATACTTTTTCGGACTTAAGGGATTAGATGACGAAAAAGGACTTTTGGAGTTAACTTTATGTACCTTTTCAGACTCTCTAAAAATGAAAAGGACCGAGTTATCCTTGTCGTTAGACTCGTTAAAATCATTAAATAGCGACAAACTTGTCTTTAGACGAGAACGAGTTTCACTATCGCTAGGCTCGTTAAAACATAGCGATGGGATTGCCCGAAGGGCAGGTTATAGAACAAGCATATGTTATCCTCCTCAAGCTTGACAAAAATAAAGAGGTACTGGTCAGCAATGACTGGGGAAAAATCGGGAGAAACTCAAGAAAACTTTGATGGTAGCAGGTCGCTCTTGAACATGACACTTTTCCTCCGTACCACAATCGGGTTGGGTTGTTTCATTCACCGGTCACATCCATGGTCTCGCCATACCATCCATATTTGGGGTAATGCTACCGATCCATCGCATCAGTGTCGCCATATGTTCAAGAGAAGTCGTTCAGAAAAGTCAACCGTGTCCCATCCACTGCCATACATTATCCTTCATCCTTTCATGACCGCCACCCTGAATCATATGTCACAGATCGTTTTCACCTCCATTAAAATCATTAGCTCCGTTCCGTGTCACTGATGTGGGATTCATTAAGGCCCTCCTTTGACGGATCGCTTCTTGTCGATATCAGCTCATTATCCAAGAAGTTGATCTAGGAACAACCCCTTCAGTACTTTGAAGCTTGCGTGCCTCAATGGCAAGTTTCTCACTTCCGGCGATAGGTATACATCAATGACCTTCGACCGAAAGATTTTGCGTGGTGTTCGACGCCAAGTCCTTTATTCACACCACGTGAACTATACTGCAGTACCTTGAGGGTCATTATCATTATCGGTGATTCCTCTCGCGCTTGTTAACGGTTTACATCATTGACCGGTAATCAAGCGATGTCTTTCCATGTTCGACTTCAGAACATTTCTCACATGGATCGACTTGTACTTAGAGTGAAGATCGAACGAGTTTGAAGACCCCGGATCTAGTTCCATCCATCCGGGCTGCGATATATATTCAGGAAAGATAAAGACATTGACATGTACATCATTGCAGCAGATAATCATCCTACTCAAAGGATGATAATTTCATCAAAATTATCAGTCTACCATCAGACGATTGTCTGTTCTATGTACAGAAAAATGAATTTATAAAGCTGAGCATGGGAATGCCCGCCTCAGCTAGATCATGAAAGCAGTATGAAAAATAATGTATTGTATTGTATCTTATTACAGGTCTCCTCCCAGCATTGGATGAACTTCGGATCCCCCTGATAAAGCATTTCACCCGATAAACGGCCTCATACTTTAGGGGGCAACTGTTATAGAAATTTTTGTGCCTTACAGCATTGAGCATGAAATGTCCATAATCTAAGGGATCCAAAGTCCCTAAACATGTTGTTCCTACCCATAGAGGAACAAGGCTAACAAACCACAACAATTCACAGAAGTTCTCCACCAGAAACTGCTCAAAAACAAGTCAATTCAGGATCATTTCAGTGGCTACACTAGCTGTTTGCGTTGAATGTCAAAGCCAACACTGGCTACCTACGTTGAATGTCAAAGGGAACACTGGATACCTGCGCTGAACGAGAGTGGACATGTGGCAAGCTCATTTCTCAAGGTGTCAAAACCCAGGAAGCTTCCAAAATGACACTTGCCTCAGGGAATTCGACTGATGATGAGTAAGAGGTTCCAAATCTCCAAGTGGAAGCAAGAACCTCCAAGTGGAATCAAGAACTGACAGAGGGAGAGGACACTAGTCAGATCTCAAGCTGACTCATCCTCTCTCCAAACATCTATATATGGATCTCTCCTCCATGAGATCTAGAGGCTGGAATTTTGTTATTGCAAAGAATTGCTGTTGGTTTGAGATTGGAATCATTGGGTGCTTAATGCTTTGAAAGGGGGTGAAGATAGGAATTCCATTTGCTGGGAAGGAGATGCTAGATTGGAGCCCTCTGGGTTGTATCTCTTCCTGAACCTTGTTATTCATCAATAAAGCTATCTTGGTTTCTCCTATATGCTGATGTATTTTTGATGTATGAATGCATTAGTATGTTTAGTTTATTTCTAATCCTGAACTAGTTATGAATATGAATCCATGTCTTGTGTAGTGTTCTCTTCTTGTGATCTTGCAGAAACCTCTTGAAGCTGGGCGACCGAGAAGGCAAGTAGCTGGGAACTCTCCAAGAGAAGAGAAGCCGGATCGAGGGACAAACGGAAGACACCGGTTAGTCCATCCATCTATCTCTTCATTCTTAATTCATAAAGGAAGAATACTAGGATAGCTGTCTCTGTTTGTTGCTAAGGCACTGTCACACCTTAGGTGGATAGGATCGTCCTGCATAGGCATTTTTCCCCACAACAGGTGGGATGCTTGACCTTGCTGAGGTTGAGCAACAATAAATCCTTTCTAAGGGAAAGGATTTGTAAGCATGACCGGTTTGGATGGCGCAGGATTCTGAGGCAGTTGCTACATGGGCGATTGACCTCTAGAATCTACTTGAGATTACCACATTCAATGCATCTGAGGTAAGAGGGGCCACTCATGAGTATAATGGCCATGTACAACACATCATGCACAAGGCTTGTTCATACAAATAAATTTGTTCTTCTTGGGCTAGTTGGCCTATTTCTGGTTGTTGGTGTTAGGATGGTTCCCCTTGGGTTGATTAGGTTGATTACCTTGGTTATCCTAGTTACCCTTCCCCTTATTTGTTTTCTTCAAATTTTGGGTATTGGTCGCACTCTGCTGTGCATACACTTGACCCTGAGGGGGCGGTGGCTGTTGGGGCGGAGGATGCATGGGACGCTATGATGCTAATTCCCGAGGCGCTGGAGCGCTCGACGATGCATAGGTGTAAGATGGTGAATGAGCAACGGTCTAGTAGATAGGTTTATCACTAGCTGGACCTGACATCTACTAATGTGGTTGGTTGAATGCATAAGATGTGCTTTGTCCTAAATACACATTGCTGGCAGGAGGGAGATAAGTGTTGGAGGAAATGGTGCCCCCCTGCAGATAGCCATAGCTCTATTGAGTATAAGGCAAAGGATGTGAAATAGCTCCAACGATACCGTCGGTGGCATGAGATGTCCCTGGTGCATTGGCACTACTAGGACGAGGGAGTTCTAGTATAATGGTATATACATAACCAGATTGAGCGTAAATCAAGTCATATCTCAGAGCAGTTTGGAGAACGTCTTCCTCTATCTTTGGCAATGGGTACTAAAAGAGTCTTAAGAAATAAATCGAGGTAGACACGGTCTTCGAAGGAAGGAGAACAAGACATGCTCCTTCTTTTACGCCATTCTTAGACATGGTCGGAAAGATGGGTGGCAGAGGATTGATGAAATGTGGTCAAGAGATCCTACCAGTGTCTTATAAGAGAGGTAACTGAAAATATAAAAGGAATGCTTTGGAAAGCATCACAAAAGTGGAATGAGAAGTGGAGGGCTAGTCAATGTACCACTTCGTAGCATCTCCATTGAGTGTGTGTTGGAACAACTGAAGACGAATGGAGTCATCGGTGATGGAATTAGATGAACACCACATATGGAAGGAGCGCACGTGATTAATGGGGTCATATCTAGAATTACCCTCAAACTTGGGAATGTCTGAGGGAATCTTAGTCGACATAGATGGCCAACCAACATTGTGGTGTATGGGGTCATTAATCAACTGGCTAAAATACAGGAGACTTAACCCAGCCATGAAAGGTAACAAAGGAGCTGCCAGGATGGTTCATGTAATGGTTCCACAAGATGTGACTACTGGGATAGAACCGGAGCCACCACCAGGTTTTTTTCCTACACCTGTAGTGGGTCTTAACATGATGATGGTATGCAGTGAATGAGGCTCGGAATTAGATGAACAAATAGAAGAGTCAATATGGGGACTTAGGGGAGTACTAACTCAAACCCTATGGGGAGGAGTAATACATCCAAGTGGAAACTGGGGATGAATACCTAAAAGTATCCACGACAAATGCCTTGGTGGCACAATGGTTGCAAGAGACAAGTGACACAAAAATGATGAAGGGAGATAAACAAAAGGTCTCTACCTTTGTTGGGGAGATAAATTAATTATGTTAAGTATTGGATTGGTAGTGTTAACTAAGCACCCTTTGCTTACGGTGTGCTTGTGTGTTTATTAATGAAGCCTAGATCATGTTTAAAAAAAAGAAAAAGAAAAAGATTTCTAAAATACTGTAAATAAATTGAAATTAAAAACAAAAAATAAATAACAAATCAACTATCTAAACCCCACCCAAACCGAGTTTGCAAACACTGTGCTGGTTGGTGGAGAAATAAACTGAAAACACACTCTAAAATGGCTAAGAGATCTAAACATCAGTGTGGCTGGGATCAAATGAAACTATGCTGCTAGAAAGTGGTGCAATAATTACAAAAAACCAGTGAGGAAAATCGCTGCAAAATATAGGGCGATGGGTGTGGAACCTAGGGAAAACAATGAAACCCTAAGGAAAATGACGAAACAAGGTTCAAGAGGGAAATTTGGATGGAAACAACCTATCTTTAAAGATTTGAAAAAGAAAGGTACAAATATGAAATGTATGGCTGAAAGCTCTACACAAATTCATACTTCTTACTGAGCTGAACTCCTCCTACAAAGGTGGAAGCTTACTAGAAGCCCTAGGGGGATAAATTCCACTTCAACGAGAAAAACAAAGTATATCAAGGCCTAAACAAGCTAAGAGAGTGGTCGACCAACCCAGCAGATTTCTTTCGGCAAACCCGGAAAATGACCAGAAAAATCCAGAAAAACCCTAAAATCATAGGTATTGACCCGTTTTAGGGGAGATCACACTTTTTGGGCCAGGAAGTGTGCTCTAGACCTCTAGATCACATGTTTGGGGCTGAAAAGTGTGATTTCTGCTCCCCAGTTCTCGGGCGGCAAGTCACTAAAAAAGTTTCCATTTCTATTGCGGCTAGTTCCTGTCACCTGCGGAAATAACCAGAAAACTTTCGGAAGTTAGAAATTTGACTGATCTAGGGTTAGAAAGCTAGTAAAAAACATTAAGAGATTGAAAAAAGAAAACCCTAAGCTGAAAACTGAAGGTCACCTAGGTTTCTGAATCAAAATTAAAAACGCAGTGGAGTCACCATCTATTATATGGTATTCTTATCGGGAGTGTACGAAAATAAACCACTTTAGATTGTGGATGAAAAACAACCTCAATAATAAAAATGGTCGTAAAACTGTGTAGATCTGCAGCAAATGATAGAAACAAAACCTGGCAAAGTCCTGATCTATGCAACAGAAATAGTTAAACAACAAAATGAAATAAGTAATTAAGCAAAAATAACTCCAATGAACCAATGAAAACCAGATATAAAGAATAGATTTTATTATGTGACACCTGTGAAGGGAATAAATGATGTTACCAGTCCCCCTTTGTGGGATGGGTTCTTGGCTATCCTCAATTTCTTCATCTCTATAGGGTCTCTCCTCTCTATAATGTATAAACCCAACAAAATGTGTGTAAAGCTAAAATGGGAACTCAAGAATGAAAATAAATTGAAAGTGACAACGATAATAATCAGAACTGCAACAATGAATATAATCAAAAGTAAAGAATGGATGTAAAAACCTCCAATTTATAACAAAATATTGGGTTATTATCGAATAATGGAAAATAATATAATATTATTAACCAAAACCCAACATTAACTGCTTGGAAATTTTTATTATATTTGGTTGGAGGGAAAAAGTATTTAAATTGGTTAAATACTTTTATTTAGAAATAATAAATAAATAAATGATTTACTTATCATCTCAAGGAATGCGGTTAAGGAATAATAAAAAAATAATGATTTGTTTAAGTATTCCTAGAGGACTTAGTCAAACTTGACAAGGAATAATAACTAAATAATGATTAATTATTCCTAAAGAAAAATAATGGTTATCTAATTATTTCTCATTATTGGGTCAATTATGACAAGGAATATTGGTTAAACAGTGGTTTAATTAATTATTCCTAGAAGATAATTAAATAAATAATGATTTATTTAATTATTCCTCATGGGTTTAAAGTGATAAGGAAACAATGATTCATGGTGAATCTCAGATAAGTATGAGACCCCTATGCTCAAATCTATTATTTACACATGTAGGTTGCATATTTACTAAGTGTTTGAAAAAATGCTTGTCATGGCTAGTAGGGGTCCTGTTAAGGTATTGAACAAGCATTTGATTTAGTACTATCATTTTCATGTTATTTTACTGATTTGAAGAGATAGTTAAATTTTGGAAAGTGATCTGGGCTTTGGGCCTGAAAAGGTGGCTCAAATCCCGGAGTCGCTGGCATAACATTGATAGATTTAGTCTCTGGTCGCTGGTAGGAAAGCCTGTGAGAGAGAATTTGGGTTTCTGGTTGCCCTCATGCTTATAGCATGGGAGTGACTAAGGCTTCAGTTGTTCAAAAGTTCAGTGGGACCCCATGGAAAGCTATCTAAAGTATTGGATTGGTTCCTGAGGGTCCTGCAGCTTATGATTAACTTCCGAATGATGTATTTCTATTGGTTCCACTTCCTTAACATGACTTAGGAGGTCAAAACATATCATAGTGGCCTCTAATCACATGTTTACCCTGTCTAGAGGGTTTCTTGGGTAGATGCGGGAGGAGGGTGTTACAAACTCAATCACAACCAAGAGACATATACTCTTCAACATTTTTCTAGGGAATTTTTCATACACCCTAGACTACTTCATAACAACATTCATTCCATATACAGTTTCAATTTGTCTTCCAAACGTATGACATACCTTACTACAACAGATAAAAACCACTAGAAGAAATTCACATAGATCTACAAAATATCTAACAATCTTTCAAAGTACATATGTTATACTTCACATTAGGGATTGATACAAATCCTAGATTTCATACAACAGAATCAATCAGAGTCAATCATAGCTTAGTCATTAACTCGACTAGCTTCCATTAGGGTTAATTATAATCCCTATATTTTCAATCAACCATTAAACAATCACTAACATGACCAACTACCACTAGGGTTAGTTTGCGAACCCTGGATTTTTGTGTAATCACCAAACTCAATAATTTAAATTTCAACAATTTCTTCACAAATCTCAAATTATCATATAGTCAACACTCATCAAAGATTTCTACTTCGACCAAGGTTCAACTCCAAACCCTAGAATTCCATTTTCACAAATTCAACAATCTTATACAAATCTCAAATCATTATATTCCAAGATTTTACTTTGACTAAGGTTTAATTCCAAAACCTTAGATTTCCAATCTCAACAATCATTACATGCATAATTCTTAGATTGTTATATTTCACACTAGACATTGTCACTACTAGGATCTAATTGCAAAGCCCTAGATTTTCATTTTCCAACAATCATAGATTTAGATTGTTATATCACACATACTAGACAATTTAACTTCACAAGGGTTTATCTATAACACCCTAGATTTCTAGATATCATAATCCTAGAATCTCAGACAAGGAATCTCAGTAAATCCTAAGACTCATGACCATCAGTGACTATGTCAACACACATATCTAGGAATTCATAACCATGCAAAAACATATCATATGTCCATTAACATAAATAAATCTAACCTAGACCAAGCTAGGGATTCAACCAAAAAGGACATATTCATATATGCCTAGATTTCATTATCATGCAAAGACATTTCATATAATGTATTATTTAAACCCAACTTCTCAATATCAAATAAGAGTTAGACACATAATGATTTTGATTACACTAGGGTTTGATCAGAAAACACACACATACCATGTAAATCAATTATAAGATAATATAAGGGCCTTGCTCACACATTTCACCAGACCCTAATGAGCTAGGGTTCTAATGTAGAACACACATTCCAACATACCCGAATGAACTAGGGTTCTAATGTGGAAACATAACAAACCCTATATTACCAAAACTTCAAAGGTTCCAGGATTTTAGATCTTATCATTCCATTCTAACAAGTTAGGATTTCCCGATCATAACAACATCCCAAACATGAAATCATCAATAAAGGCTTTAACTAACATTTCACAATATCCCTAAGAAATTTAGGGTTTCATACATTCATATTATCATACCCTTCAGTTAGGGTTTTCTAGAACCTGTCTAGGGTTCTACATAGTCAATCAATAATATGAATGGGGTTGGTAGATTTATTAGGAGATGAATCACCCAAACAAGAATCACTAGGATTCATACTGCTAGTCATAACAAAGTTAGTAATAGATCATCGTATTGATCTAAAAATGGGGAACTTATGCTTCTTGTCTAGCTTACAAGAACCTCTCCCACTTCCAAAGCTTGAATATTCCCAAGTATTTAATGATTAACCAATGCGGAATTACGAAATTCTTGATAATATAGTGTATGCTGATAATTGTTTTAAAATGATTATATGTTTTAGAGTCTGCTGTTTGTGCTGATATGTGAATGTGCTTAAACTGGTATATAAATGCATATAACAATGAATAATGCAGTAGTAAAAACAAACACATAAGACAACAAATTAATTAGGATTTCACCCACAACTCTTGGGCTACGTCTCCGTGAGCTCTAGTCAACTCAACTAGGCTCTCTGGGATTGTGGTGTAAGTCTTTTTTACAAGCTCTTGGCCCAAATCCTGCTATTTTATACAAAAACAGTGGGTTCAAACACCATTTAATCCCCTATAGCTCTTGGATCTTGGCTCTTGGCTCTGGCTCTTTGGCTCTTGGTTCTGGCTCTTGGCTCTGGCTCTTTGGCTCTTGGTTCTGGCTCTTGGTTCTTACTCTGGCTCTTTGGCTCTGGTTCGGGCTCTTGGCTCTAACTCTGGTTCTTGGCTCTAGCTCTTGGCTGTTGGCTGTTGGCTCTGGCTCTTTGGCTCTTGGCTCTGACTCTGGCTCTTTGGCTCTTGTTTGGGATCTTGGCTTTGACTCTGGCTCTGGCTCTCTGGCTCTTCGACTTTGGCTTCTTTCTTCCTTCTGCAACCTTCATGCTCTCTGGCTTTTCACTTGAACTTCAAGTGACCCCAAAGGTTCCCTCAGATGCTCTTTTACTTCGGTGCTGCCTCTTCAACTTTTGCTTCATAGCAAAACCCCAACAATAACCTTCAACAACAACTCAGCCACCAAAAATTCAGTAGCAACACACAACAACTTGGCCACCGTTCAACAACTCATTAGCCAACAATCTTTTACATTCATGGCTTAAAAGCCAAATCAACGCTGTCTGTTGGTTTCAGATTCTCATCTCTCGGTCTTCCCAGCCTCTGTCCACTTCGAATCCCTCTTCCAGGCATTATACAATCATTTCTTAATGCCAAAAGGGGAGGTGGCCACCATTTCTGTAACGTAAGAGTGCCTCGGGCCTCTGCAACTCTTAAAACAGCCGTGCTCTGTTAACACAGTGAAAATGTATTTTAACAGAGAAAATCCGCCAAAACACTATGTCTCAGAATTCAAACCTTCATAATCCCACTTTATAGCGCCATTGGGTCTACTTGGGATCGCTATTGCATATCGCAATTGGCTTGCTCCATGGTTTTCCCTTTGTATTTTAAAATACATTGAAACGGCGAAAATGCATGTAAAACTGCCTTTGGATGGACTTCAAAATATATCGATTACCACCTAGAGCCCTGTCAGGTCCAACCATCACATTGCATATATATAACATATGTGGCCCCACTCCAATGTGTTGTGCCGATGCGATACTGCGATGTGACAAGTTGCAATCGCAGATTGCACAAGTTTGAGGCCTTTTCATATAATAGGGTCTATGCCAGTACCGATTGTGATCCGCCAATATCAGTGATTCCGGTATCGCATCGGCCTGGTCCCCTCGTGTATTATGTCACCGATATCCACCGACTACCACCGCTGATTGCGATTGTTGATCGGATCTGAACCATTGATCGACCAGATTCGACGACCCCCGTGCAACCACTGTTCAAGCCTCTGATAGCCTTGTTTTCATGGTTTTCTTCATGTTTTTAAGGCTCGATAGTGTTATACACCTTCTCCATAACTTCTCCTTTTTCGATGGTCTTGCCCTTTTGGGATATTAGAAGACTTAGAGGGTTTATAGACCCATTATTCAAGGGATTTTGCCTCTTTTTCCTTTGAAAAAGGGTAGCTTCATTTTATGATATCTTTTCCATATGAAGTTTGTTTTCGCCCATTTAAGTTGCGTTGGATTCAGAATAGAGGGATCCCTGCAATGAGACTATTTCTGAGAGAAGCCTGCGACTTTCATTTCCTCTGATTTACAAAGGATTTGTGCCATTTGGCACCTTTTACCTATTGCATGAAGTCTTTTAGACTTAGAGGTTTATCCAGGATCCATTTTTGGATCATGCCTTCCCACTAAAAGAACTTTTGGTTTCCAAAATACTGATATAGTGATCTGAACAATAAATGAGAGTAACTCACCCTATTCTTTCAGCCTCCCTACACTTGCCTTTTCATAGTGCCTCTGAACCAAAGTTTCTGACCACTTCCCTTCTCTGGATGGGCTGGTCTTCTTGGGAAGACCTCTCTTCTTCCTTGCCTTCATGCAGAAGGTCTACTGAAATGGTCATAGAAGGTAGTTTGAGCTTCTTTTCCTTGATCATTGATCCAAGGTTGCTCAACAAATGTGAAGTACATTTGCTCCACAAAACTTTCATTTGTACCTATTTGACAAGCTGCCAACAACAACAGGCATACAGACAACAATTGGATGGACTATCTCCTGCTTCAACAAAAGAAACAAATTTCACATCTTGTGAACACCTCCATGTCTTACATCTGCATACAAATGATGGACTAGATAACAAGCCCACAAAGCACGCCTTTAAACATATCACCCTTAAGTCAAGCATGTAGAAAAAGACCATTAGGGCTCTTTTTCAAAAGATGAAACACTTCATCATTATCTCCATTTGGAGACCAAGTTAACTTCTTTCAAGTCAATATAGCATCACATGCATGTCAAAGCAATCAACCCAGCAAGTTAATTACACATACATGTTCAAAAACAAGGAAATCATCAACATCCCTGTGCTCATGCATCTCATGCTCATGCATGCATTTCATCCTTCAACTTTCACTTAAGCACAGTGTACTTTCGAAGTTGTAATGAAATATAATGTAGATGCATCAATAGACATACAATATTAATCAGATAATAACTCTAATGGTTCCTTACCAATCCCTTTCAAAGGTACTAACCTTTCTTGCACATCAACATCAACATGTGAATCATTTTGAGACACATCATTCATGGAATCTTCACTTCCATTTCTGCCATCTTCTCTTTCCACTTTCTTCAGCTTTTGTGGAAGCATTTTTGGATTCGGTGTCCAACACTTTGCAGCAAGATGTCCTTGCTTATGGTCGTAAGTGCATTGCATGTGCATCCTCTTGATAGCATGATTTGCCTTGTTCAATGGACCTTTGGCTGCTTGCTTCTTTTCCTTCTTCTGCTTCCTGTATGCGGCCATTCTCTTCCAACATCTAGAAACATCATGGTTATCCAACCCACAAAAGGAACATGCAACTCTTTCCCCATACTTATGTGGAAATTTATCATGCTTTGGAAAATCAAAAGGAATATAATTAGAACCAGATCTATACCTGCCTCTTTCACCTTTATTGCCTTCATGAGGAGGTGAAGAAAATGAAGGAGTGGCTCCCTTTGGAACACCATCAAACTCTTCAAGGTTGTTAGAGTCTCCCCAAATCTCTGGTTCAAGTGTGTGCTTCTAAACACCTACATCTTGTAATTGATGTTTCAAGCTATTGTATTCCTCTTGGATACAACCTTCACACTTCTGAGGTAGAGGACATGAAATGAAACTCCTTCTTGGGACTATTTCAGTGGCCTTCATGGCAGCTTTGGAACTCTGTCCATAAGACTGTCCATAGACAAGACCCAAATACTTAGGCCTTTCCTCAACCATTATTGGTTCAACAATACCGTGTGCATGCTTTCCCAAGCCCTTTCCTTCATAGCCCATCTTGGACATTAGCTTGGAACCTATGCCTTTAGTATGTTTTTCAAAAGAACCAATATAAGCATTCTTAGAGGAATTTGAAGACAAACTAGAATGGTTTACCTCTTCTTCAAGCTGATACTTGACTAAGGCTTCTTGGGCAACAAAGAGCTGCGTTTCCAACTCATGCATCCTCTTCAGGTTCATATTTTCAATATGAATTTGCCTCTCCATTTCTTGCAATTTTTCAGCAAGCAACTCCTTCTCTTCCTTCATGGAATTCAGTTGTTTTGTAAGTGTTCTTCTCTTCCTTCCATCCTCATACATTTCTCTCACCATATCCATCATGGTGGACAATTCTTGCTTCATGTATTCATCAAGGAATCTTGTGAAGAACACAGAATTTGAGGACCCACTTGTAGAAGTTGTCATTATGCCAATGAACAAAAAAACTTCAACATGATAAATAAAGAGCTTATTTAAGCAACCTCTTGCAACAAACCTCTTATGAATTGGATTGCCTTGAGGTCCTTTGGTATAGAAGAATGCCTTCAGCCCTTCTCCTTCTTGTCCTTCTTGGACTGAGATATCAATAACTTTCCCTTCACCTCTGCAAACTCCGCAAATAGTCAGTCTGCAAACAAGCATACAATTAGCCTCTTGCTGTTCAAACACCTCTCAGACAAGCAGTCTTTGCTCTGTCAATCAAGCATTCTGATATAACCTTCTTAAAGGTGTGGTTAATGAATCTTAAGCTTTGATACCTCCTGATATGAAAATGGGGCACTTAGGCTTCTTGTCTACCTTACAATAACCTCTCCCACTAAGCTTGAATATTCCCAAGTCTTTAATGATTAACCTATGCGGAATTACGAAATGCTTGATAATATAGTGTATGCTAATAATTGTTTTAAACTGATTATATGTTTTAGAGTCTGTTGTTTGTGATGATATGTGAATGTGCTTAAACTGGTATATAAATGCATATAATAGTGAATAATGCAGTAGTAAAAACAAACACATAAGATAGTAAATTAATTAGGATTTCACCCACAACTCTTGGGCTACATCTCCGTGAGCTCTAGTCAACTCAACTAGGCTCTCTGGGATTATGGTATAAGTATTTTTTACAATCTCTTGGCCCAAGTCCTGCTATTTTGTACAAAAATAGTGGGTTCAGACACAATTTACTCCCCTCTAGCTCTTGAATCTCTGGCTCTCTGGCTCTTGGCTCTGGCTCTGACTCTGGCTCTTTGGCTCTAGTTTGGGCTCTTGGCTCTGACTCTGGCTCTTGGCTCTGGCTCTTAGCTCTTGGCTCTGGCTCTGGCTCTTTGGATCCTGGTTTTGGCTCTTAGCTCTGACTCTGGTTCTTTGGCTTTGGTTCGGGCTCTTGGCTCTGACTCTGGCTCTTGGCTCTGGCTCTGGCTCTTTGGCTCTTCGACTCTAGCTTCTTTCTACCTTCTGCAACCTTCACGCTCTCTAGATTTTCACTTGAACTTCGAGTGACCCCAAAGGCTCCCTTAGCTGCTCTTTTGCTTCTACGCTGTGTCTTTGGCTTCTGATTCACATCAAAACCCCAACAACAACCTTCAACAGCAACTCGGCCACCAACAATTCAGCAACAACACGCAACAACTTGGCCACCATTCAACAACTCAGCAACCAACAATCTTTTACATTGATGGCTTAAAACCCAAATCGATAATGTCTGTTGCTTTCATATTATCGTCTCTTAGTCTTCCCAACCTTTGTGCGCTTCGAATCCCTCTTCCAGGTGTTATACAATCATTGCTTAACGCCAAAAGGGGAGGTGGCCACCATTTCTGTAACGTAAGAGTGCCTCAGACCTCTACAGCTCCTGAAACAACCGCGCTCTGTTGACATAGTGAAAATGTATTTTAACAGAGAAAATCCACCAAAACACTATGTCTCAGACTTCAAACATTCATAATCCTGCTTTACAGCACCATCAGGTCCACTTGGGGATTACTATCGCATATCGCAATTGGCCTGCTCCATGGTTTTCCCTTTGTATTTTAAAATACATTGAAATGGCGAAATGCATGTAAAACTGCCTTTGGACGGACTTCAAAATATATCAATTACTACGTAGAGCCTTGTTGGTTCCAGCCATCGCATCGCATATATATAACATATGTGGCCCTGCTCCAATGTGTTGTGCCGACGTGATACTATGATGCGACAAGTTGCAATCGCAGATCGTATAAGTTTGAGGCCTCTTCATATAATAGGGTCTATGCCAGCATTGATTGCGATCCACAGATATCGACAATCGCGGTATTGCATCCCCCTAGTCCCCACGTGTATTATGTGACCGATATCCGCAAACTGGCACCGCTGATTGTGATTGCCGATCAGATCTAGACCGTTGATCGGCCAAATCTGACGACCCCTGTGTAACCACTGTTCAAGCCTCCGATAGCCTTGTTTTCATGGTTTTCTTCATGTTTTTAAGCCCCGATAGTGTTATCCGTGTTCTCCATAACTTCTCCTTTTTCCGTGGTCTTGCCCTTTTAGGAGATTTGGAAGACTTAGAGGGTTTTTAGACCCATTATTCAAGGGATTTTTCCTCTTTTTCCTTTGAAAAAGGGCAACTTCATTTTATGATAGCTTTCCCATTTGAAGTCCATTTTCACCCATTTAAGTTGCGTTGGATTCAGAATAGAGGGATCCCTGCAATGAGACTATTTCTGAGAGCAGCCTGCGACTTTCATTTTCCTCTGATTTACAAAGGATTTGTGCCATTTGGCACCTTTTACCTCTTGCATGAAGTCTTTTAGACTTAGAGGTTTATCCAGGATCCATTTTTGGATCATGGACGAATAATTATTTCAATCAATATATTTAAATTATACCTGTTTTCCTTGAATAACATTGTCTTGAAATATCCTCATTCTTGTGGATGTTTTCCCTAATCAATACAATAGAGGGAGAATGGTGATTAATATTTAACATAATCAAAACTAAATGAATGCATGAACCCAAAACTGAAAAGATATGAGATACTTATCTTTTTCTGGAACAATCTCTTTAATGGCTAAGAGATCATCCCTGAGTCTAGCTACCTTCACAAAGAAGGTTTACATAATATCTTCTTTAGTAATCTTCGTAGTCCTTCACTCATTATTCAAACTTGCTACTTGACCAATGTTCTTAACAATGAACAACTTTGACAAGGATTCATACATCTCCTGAGCATGATCGATGTTAGCAATGAACGGGAGAAGATTATCTTTTATCCCTTCTACCATTAGAGTCATAGCCACCAATTCTAAATCCCTGAATTTCTCTTTGTCAGCATCATTGGCTTCCTTAGTAGGCTTCTTTACATTTCCTTTTACCAAATACACCACCTTGTTCTTCTCAAGGATTAGGTCAATCCTCTTCTTCCAAGAGCTAAAGTTAGAATCTCCTTCAAGCTTATTCTCACCCTTGATTGAGTTATACATCTTCCTTGAATATAATAGATTCTTTTCCCAAGATACTTCCTATGAATGGGTCTGCCTTTTTCTTCATTCTTCACCAAAGCTCCGATACCATGTTGGAAAATCAGAAAGGAAGTAAATATTTTCTCAATCTTGATAATTACTTGTGATTTTTCTTATTATTACAATTGTTTATATCTTATTTCTTTTGTTCATCAAGCAATTACCAAAAGTAGTAGCACATAAAACAATGGACACAAGAGGTAGGCACATGCTAGGGAAAAACCCCCCTCGAGGGGAAAATAAGTTAAAGTAATTATTCTTTTAAATAATATTCTTTGAGACTCTTCACCCTAGACCAAGACGAGACCATCCTTCCACACCAAGTTAGCCTCTAGAAGATTGACCTCTTCCCAACAACTTCGACTATGCAACAACTTGCAACAGCTAATAGCTTCTGGCAGTAGTCCAACTTCGAAGACTTCGATCTTCGAGTAGAGAGCATGAAACAGAGAGAGACCACCACAAAAATTTCGATTTTCCTTGACTCCTTAGACTCCCCCAAACTCGCATTCGCTTCAACTTCCCGATGATAGAATCTCCCAGCTACCCACTTTGCACTTCTACCCAACAAACATATTTTCGCACTTCTACCCAGAAGAGATAATTCAAACTTGATGAGAACTGATGCTCCAAATGAATTTGATGTACTTCCTTTTATATGATTCTTGTGTGGTTGAATAGGGTCTTAGGCCAACTTGACCTTCCCTTAGGCTCACATGGTGTGGAGGTTACATAATTCATATTTAACTCAATACTTAAACTTTTTAGATGATTCAAAATCCCAATAAGGGTCTATTTAAATGTAAAATAATCCCATAGACTTAGAATAAATCCTAGAAGTCCTCAATGGGGAATTTGACCTAAAACACAGTGATCCAAGCATGAAACCCATGCTTTAATAAGTCACAATAATAATAATAATAATAAGAAAATATTTTCTTTATTCTTTTGAAAAGTACATTACATAATGACTCAAGTACATTATTGAATATAGAACAAAGTTACTTTTTCCAACAGGACCCACCTTCACCAAGGGAGAGGCTGGATAGAAAAGGCCACGTCGATTTAGGGGAAGTCAAAGATGGTGACATGCATTTTGTTATGCAGAGACTATTTGCTGAAGATGATGCGTCTAGAAGAAGTAACAATCTGCCTCCCCGTAGCTCAGGTAGCATCTTCCCCGACCTTCCCCTGGTACTCTATAACAATCCTGATAAGTTTCTTTCTAAGTTGATCAAAACTATAAGAGTTTATAATGTGCATGTTAAGTATAAAACTAGTTCTAGTAGGAGTGGAAATAGTACCAGTAATACGAGTTTGCAAGGATCTCTACAATCAGAATCACAAGGATTTGTGTTGTTAGCACAAACTCACTCAAAAATGGCGAGATCATTTACAAGGTATCCCGAGTTCTCTGACAGGGGGAATGAAGATGTAGAACAAAATTGATATCTATGTGAGGCCATCTAGAGAGCCCGCCAAATGCATGACAATGTGAAGCTAATCAAATTCCAGACGACTCTGAGGGAAAGGGCCTTGAGGTAGTTCTTAAAATGGTAAGAGTTACACCAAAACCCAACTGTGGATGATGTTAAGAAGGAATTTGTACAAGAATTCAAACTTCCTCAAACTGATTAGTAAGGGATGTTAGAGCTATGGGAGATAAAGCATAGGGAGGGAGATAATGCATCGGAATTGATGCAGAGGTTTAAGGAATGCAATTGAGAAACTCATTTACCCCGTAGACCCAAATCACCAAAGGGATTGGTTTATCAAGTCATTTCTACCCTCACCTGGACGCTATTGATGCAATAGAATATTGACACGCTACATGATGCTCTCAAGAAAGAAACTTACATAGAAGCTATTACAGAATACCCACACAAATATCGGGGAGGGGAAAAATTGCATGATCCATCTATTTTGGGCCTTCAACATAAAATCACAAATCTAATATAAAAGTTCAAGGATATGCAGTCGGCTTGCTTGGCGAGGACGAACATATGGTGCAAGAAATTCTTAGTGGAAGGTCATGTTGCCACAGAGTACCTGAGGTTGTGGGGCATGGGTACTGTGCCAGCTCTAGGAGGACCACCCGAGCCTACACCAACAACGAGAGTCATGTAGGTAGGATCGAAAGGGTTATATCCTCGTCGCAACCAACCAGAGTACTATGAAATATGTAAGGGGTATGGGTACTCTCCTCATCTGTGCCCAATATTACATAAATACTCCAATGTTCTAAATAAAAAATACTGTGAGTTCTTTGCTTCCACAACTATCCACACAGACCAATGTAGAGCGCTGGATGCTCTTGCAGATAGGTTAGATCGCTCAACCTTCTGAGTTAATGAAACTGCTTGAGGAGGCTGAGGAGGAGGAATGAGGGGTGGAAGGGAAAGTAACAGAGGGCCAATTCGTTGTTACAACTGTGACCAATAAGGCATGTCGCATGAGACTCTCCACTACTGAGAAGACCCTAGTGCTCATAGTGCAGGGTCAATACACATGCAACAGAGGATTGTTCAGAGCTAATTGTGAGATCGGAGGAGCAAAAAAAGAAGAGGGGGGTGAACTTCGTTAACATAGAACCAAGGGTATCAGAGGTTGTCCCCCTCTTGAATATTAATATATTCACACATAGAGGAAAAGAGACTGGGGATGAATCGAGGGACCATAGACCAACCCATGATTATTCGACTGGCCTCCCCAAAGTGCTCATATGAACCTGAGAAATAGAAGCAATATTACAAGGAAGCAAAGAATATTTTCGACAACCTAGCTGAAAGCGCAGGACAACTGAAGGGGTAGTCAAAGTCACAGAGGATTAAAATTCTAAACCTTCCACATCCATAACATCTCGACCTGTTAAGGAATGGTTTAGATTATTTTTGCAGATCGTGAATGATGACCAGATGCTGGGCCATTTGAGGAAAAGTTTGAAAGTAGTCATTCCAGAGGAGGAGAATGAGGGGGGAGTTATCTCCACTAACCTACATGAAAGACAAACTAGGAGAGCATGAAGGAATAAGAAGAGAACCAAAAAAGAATTCAAAATTGATGCCAAAATTACAGGATTCTAGATTAAGGACACTATGTTAGAACTTAGCTCTGATGTCAACATCTTACCAAGGAAAACGTGGGAAGCACTAGGGAAACCTCAGTTGATATTCTCACCAATCTAGTTGCATATGGTGAATCAGTATTATATCCTTCCAATTGGGAGACTGGAGGATGTGGAAGTGGATGTAGTAGGGGTAAAGAACCATGCAGATTTCAAAGTAATAGATATCATGGGAGACAAGGATCCCTAACCAACACTGTTCGAGATAGATAGGGAATTTGAAAACTATGCTATAATCGACTTACATAAGGAACTAATGACATTTTATGTAGAGTTAGTAAGGGTGATCCAACTTCTCGATATGTATTAGGGACCAAGGTTCGAAAAACCAATAGATGACTTAGAATAACCATATATGCTGGATCAACTCTATAGGCTGACATCGGGAAAAATGGAGGACTACAAAACCCAACAACTAAAGGATCTGTCAGCTGGAGAGGTATTCAGAGCTCAAAGGTTGACTCATAAGCTACTTGGGATGATTGATAGTAGAGAAGATACGAGATCATGATTAGAGGTTGTGTTGAAATATATCGGGTCAACATGATTGGCACAAAGGTAATGAACTTTTCTATCTTTAACGGTATAAAATCGGTAGATTAATTTCTCAATAGAATTGATGCAATGCCTGCACGATGGTGGGGAGCTAACCACAAATACTTCCAGGGCTGGGAAAATATCAATATCATGATGGAGGTAAGATTCAGATAGGAAGGGGAGTTCCCTCAACACTTTGAAAAATACTGGGGGGACTCTGACCCTCGACAACACTTGGAAAAGTGCAAGGAAAGGTGGAACCAGTAGGGATTTTCAAAGGAGTTATGGGTACATGGGTTCATACATACCTTGGGAACCTTTACAAAAGCTTGATATGTACAAGAAGTGTAGGTTTTAACCCTGTACATAAATTACCTGCATACAAATTCTAAAACACAGAAAATAAACAATGCGAGAGCATAACACATAAAACACATATACACAAAGATTTTCCCCTGGATCCCAAAATTGGAACTACCATATTGATTTTTCATTATGTTCCTTTCAATGTTACAATACATATATATACATGACAAAGAATCCAATCGATCGAAAACCATCGCATCCAAAACCATGTGCACAAACCATGCACAAAACCATAGGTAGGTTCGCCCAACCTAATATAGGGTCCAAATAAATTTTCCCCGAGGCGCTACCCCAAACCCCGTAAAGGGTGGCTACTTGGCCCCCTCAAACCCCTTGTGACCCCCCCGCTATGCAATCGACACAGAAAAGGGGGGCTCCACCCCCCTCTAACCCCCTGGTTAACTAGGGAGGCTAGTCGTGGAAAGAATATAACACAACCCAACAGGAAGAAATAAGGAGGAAAACGAGAGATTGGTATAATTTGGCCAAATAATTTCCCAACATTTTCCCTTTTAGACACAATGACAGGAGGCCAACTGAGGCATTGCACACTATCAAGTGAATTCTACTCACATCAGGTCAGTTATGGGACAAATGCGTAGGCCAGAGGAATTTATAGTACTTCTACGAGTCAGGTTATCCAGAGGCAATGTACTGTATAAATGTGGAAAAATATCTGGATGAGGCTGACCTGGAGGAGGTACGACACTTGTCATTCCATGAGACTGAAGGGGAAAGGAGTCTCAATGAGGGGCTTGTGATCTATGTGGCACAATTCATCCCTGTAAAGTTGCGAAAGAAAAAAAATCATGCAAAATGATAATCCAAAGCTAACATTGATTAAAGACTATTGGGATGAGAAAACTATGAAATAAATTTTTGATCTCCTAAGGGAATATGAGAATCTATTTCCGTCATCATTTGTGGAGCTAAAAGGGATTAAGGGAGACATAGGGGAAATCAAAATTGTATTAAAAATTGATGCAAATCCAGTGAAGCATAAGCCTTACATATTGAACCCAAGAGTCAAAGAGAAAGTGAAGAAACATATAGCCAAGATGTTAGAAGTGGGACTTATTTTCCGGTGGATGAGGCGGAGTGGGTTAGTCTGATCTTGAGATAGAACAAGAAAGATGCTACGGAAATAAGGGTCTATGTGGAATATCACAACCTTAACAATGCTTGTGTGCATGACCCCTTTCCAACATCATTCAGTGATAAGGTCCTAGACAATGTAGTAGGGAATGAAGCATACTCCTTCACATATGGGTTTTTAGGCTACCACCAAGTCAGAATCATCGAAGAGGAAAGGAAGAAAACTACCTTCACTAAAGAGAGGGGATAGTACACCTATCATGTTATTCCATTCAGTCTCAAGAATGCATGTGAAGTGTTCTCAAGAATTGATCCAAGAGGATCTCGTCAGATCAGTTGCACAGGTTCATCGTTAGTATATAGTGTCATCATCAACAATTTAGTCTGGTGTCATTCAGTTTCGATAGTTTTGTTTATGGTTCAAGTTGTTCAGGTAATGTCTATGGTTTTTCATGGCGTTCAGTTGATATGATTTTGTATTTGGCTGTCGACATGTGCTTGTCATCAGTTCCGCTAGGATTTTATCGTCGACATGTGTTTGTCATCTGCCTCGTAGGATTTTGGTTGTTGACATGTAGTTGTCATCCACTTTGTAGGATTTGGTGTCGACATGAGTTTTGGCCGTCCTTTTTACAGGGTTTGGTTTTCGTTGTCATGAGACAAATGTTGCTAATGTCACTTTGTGAAATTAGGTTGTAAAAGGGTATTTTAAAAACCTAATGTAAAACCCTAAATCTAGAACCTAATGCAAACATTCAAAAATGCATTAAAAAACCATTAAACCTATGATAAAAGAAATAAACCCTAAGTCCTAGACCATAACCCTAATCCTATACCTATCGGACCTCATTGCAAAACAAACTATGTAATAAACAATACATAATACCATGTATTAACTCTCGGCCTATTCAAATTACATCAAAAAACATTGCAAATACATTAACACAATCCTAAACCGCTAGATATAATCGCGCGGGGATCATGTCCATGTGAGTAGTCAAAGTGGGGTGGTTGGTGAAGTCGCAACATTGACCACAGTGGATAACCATATTCTCATAACCTAGTTCCTCACTGCAGCGGAGTAACACAATAGCATGTAAACAAGTGTGACTAGCAACAGAAATGTCTGAGCTAACCGTAACATGTGAGCAATGATGTTAGCCACCAGAGTATTGGTAGCCGGAACCATTGGGGGAAGACTGTGAAGGTGGAAGTTGGTGGTTAGACCGCAACCTATTCACATGGGTGGTCAACCTCCTTTGCCTGGTCAGTAAGCCGCCAACGGCTATGGTTTAATATAAAGTTATTTATGGGTTTTTGTTGGATTTTGGTTGCAAAACTAATGCGATGACCAAACAACCCTATCCTAAGTGTCAAGACATGGTAAGACCGAGATTTAACCAACCCATAATTTCAGCCTATTCACTCCTACACTTAGCAGAAGGAGTTAGAATGTACCTGGAAGGATTTAAAAGGGGGTTTTGCTCTTTGAAATGGACATGAGTGGTTTTGGATTTTGTATGCAGGTTCTAGAGGTCATAGTCGTCTTTGTTTTCAGTGTAACATGAGTAGCTGAAGTCAGAATCGGGAACCGTGATAGGTGTTGGAAATATGGTTCAGAGAGCTATCTTTTGACAGTGACCAGAAGTTCCTACATGCACATTCAGCTTGGTCAAATCTCTGTGTAATCGACCTCTTCTATTCAATCCTAGTAAAGTGGTCACCCATCTTGAAAGCAAACCCAGAGACGTAGTTCATCAGGGACAAACTCTGTAATCAATATTGCTGTCTAGTATTGCTATGTTTTAGCTGTTTTCAGTTCTTTTTTGTAGTGTACTTATGTTTTATCACCTGCCACAAAAATATTCTTTTCGAGCAGTTCTCTCGATTTTTTCACTTTCATTTAGCATTCAATTCATTAATGGCTAATCAATTCTACATCAGTCTTAATTTATGATAATTTCACATATAATTTGGTATTAGAGCATGTTGTGTTTGTAGAATTTTCCATTTAATGTTAACTAGGTCAAAGTCACAACGTGGAGAAGGAATTCTTGAGCAGATTGATCTAGAGATTGGAAATAGAAAAGTCATTCATAAGTTGACCATGATAGGATTTTGATGAGCCCCGAATTGGGTAACTTATTGGGCTCATTTTTCCTAATTGTCCTTGTTCAATCCTCCATTTTTCATAGATTATGCATGTTTTTCTAGTATGTTTATGTTATTTGAACGAATAAGGGTGGTCACTCTACCAAGGAGGCTAATACGTGGTCATTTCAGGTTTTTTGGACAAATTTTGGAGCAAAACCAAGAGATTATGGCCTAGGTGACAACCAAGCTTGAGGTGAGGATTCATAGGGAGGTTGTCTATGGCATTAAATGGCCCTTCCTTGAAATCTCCACCCTCAACTCTGAGCTCAACACGCCACCAAAACGAGTTCTAAAGGTAGCCAAGCAGCTTTGGGAAGAGTGACTGTTTACTAGTAGTTGGAACAACCGATTCCCTTGAATTTAGGAGGGATGCTAGCCCCCTCGTATTGTATAAATAGGAAGGCCTCAGCCTTCATAGTTTACTTTTTGGAACTGTTGGTATTTACACTATAGTGTTGTCCCTTTTCAGCTTGTTTTTCTTAGCTACTGTTGTACAACTTTCTTGTGATGATTATTTTTGAGTAATGAGAAGCATTTTTACTTGGCATCAGATCTGATTTCTTTATAGGAGCCTGCAGCTCTTGGGGTTGGGCCCAACCCGAGTGCTAAGGCCTCCTTTACGTATTGTTATTTGTTCTTTATGTATTTTTATTTTTGTTAAGTAGATTAAATCTTGCTGATTAACTAGGTCATTGTTAATGGTTAGAAAGACTTTTGATGTTCAGATTGAGTTGATAGGTTGTTAATAGGGAAAAGATTCAAAAAAGGGCCATCAAACACCTCTGATTTCACCTCTCCCTCAGTGGGATCAGGAGTTGGGATCAAGGTGACCTTGCTGCCCACAAAAACACTGATTTTGCTTTGCTATGCAATCACTAGTGTTTTATTTTCATTTGTAGAAGTGGGTTACAGGTTAAAATTTTTGCTTGCTTAGTTGCATGAGTTAGTATACATGGTTTCATTGCGGTTCAAACTTCTATTCATTCTTTTACTAACAGCTAGATCAGATTAGGTCAACGTAACTAGGTCTTTGATTTTACAAGTCTTCATCGGTTCAGTTGGAAAAACGACTTGCAGAGCACCTGTACCACTTCTCTACCTGCCCATACTCCATCAAACCCATCTGCTCCATCCCTCAGCTCAGCTTCTAGCCTTACGTTTTCCATTTGCTCACATAACCCTAGTTTTTGTGCATCATTGCTTCAATCCTCCTTGAACAAATCCAGCCATCTACATCTGTCCTCAACTCCATCCACCAAGTTCTGGACCACCTCCAATCCTTATCCTGCCTCCATACCCACTCCTTCATCTTTCTTCATCCACCCATCCTCCAAAATCCCATTTCTAAACATCCTATAGAAAAATTACAGACATCCTGTAGAAAACCACAGACATCCTGTAGAACCCTTGCAGACTTCCTGTAGAAGCTCACGAATGAGGTTTCTCGATAGCCAAACTCTGTGAAACTCTCTGGAAGGGTGTTAGGGACCCCTTAGGCCCTCTCTGAACCTTCCCGACCTCATCCAAGCATTTCGTCTTGCCAATCCACCTCTGCACAGTCAAAACAGTCAAATCGCATGCATGATAATTATGGCAACTTATTCAAAAATACAATAAGATGTTTTTTTTTTTCAGATGTTACTGTAGAAGTAGCTTAGATACATGTATTTACCTTTCTAGAAGTCAATGGGATTTCTTTCAGTAGCTTTCATCCTATTTCTTGCATCGGTAGGTGTTATAGACATTTTTGTGCCTTACAGCATGAAGCATGAAATGTCCATAATCTAAGGGATCCAAAGTCCCTAAACATGTTGTTCCTACCCCTAGAGGAACAAGGTCAGCAAACCACAACACTGAATAAAAGTTCTCCACCTGAAAACACTCAAAAACAAGGCAATTCTGGATCATGTCAACTGCTCCACTGAGCATCTGCGCTGAATGTCAACTGCTCCACTGTCTACCTGCGTTGAATGTCAACTGCAAAGAAGGCTACCTGCGCTGGGTGAGTTTGGACATGTGGCACAGTCATTCCTCAAGGTGTCAATGCCCAGGAAGCTTCCAAAATGACACTTGGATCAGGGAATTCGACTGGTGATGAGTAAGAGGTTCTAGATCTCCAAGTGGAAGCAAGAACCTCCAAGTGGACTCAAGAACTGAAGAATAACTGAAGTGAGAGAGGACACTAGTCAGCTCTCAAGCTGACTCATCCTTTCTCCAAAACCCTATATATAGATCTCTCTCATGAGGTCTAGGGAGGCTGGAATCTTGTGAATGTAAAGAATTGCTGTTGGTTTGAGTTTAGAACTATTGCGTGATTTGCTTTGAAGGAGGTGAAGAGGAGATTTCTTTCTGCTAGGAAGGTGATGCTGGATTGGGCCTTTTATGGTTGTATCACTTCCTGAACCTTACTTCTTCCATTAATAAAGCATTTGAGGTTCTTCTATATGCATGTGTCTCAATTGTATTGTTATACTTGTGTATTTGATTTGTTCTAATCCTTGAGTCAATTATGAATGTATGCTTCTTGTAGTTTCCCTCTCTTGCCATTTTGCAGGATCTTGGTGTAGCTGGGCCTGTAAAAGAGCAAGGAACTGAGGGCAAGCAGCAAAGGGAGAAGATTGGATCAATCATTAGCGAAAGACATCGGTTAGTGGATCTCTTTCTCCCCTCTTTTACATCTCATAAAGAAGTAATCTCAGATAGCTTTGCTTTGATTGTTGCTAAGGAACTATCACCCTTAGAGTGGGATAGGGTCATTCCGTATTGGATACTTTTCCCAACAAAAAATTGGCGACTCCGCTCGGGAGCGTATCTTGTTGGTTGTTTGTGTTTTTGCTATTCATTTCCTAAACACAGGGAGTACCGAATCGAACTGCATTTGGATATTTCAAATGCAAAGTAGAGGGCAGCTACTCTAGCTCAGTTTCTGGGCATGTTTATGATTTGAAGAGCTGATCCACAAGGACTCTGAACAGATCTTAGTGATAGCTTTTCATCCTCCTTTGAATCATCCTTTAGTGTGTACTTGATTGGTAGCTTTGATTTGGCCAAAAACTGTTGATTTTTGAGCAATCTGTGACCCAGAACCCAAGAGAAACGAGAGTTTCTCTCTTCATTGCAGGCACTGTGAAGGCAGTCTGCATTTCATCGCAGGTCCCGAAGGGGCTACCTGCGCTGAATGTCAAACTGACAGTGTTCTACCTGCGCTGAACCAGTGTGGCCTTGTGCAACTGGGGTTCTCTGCTTTCTGTTGCCCTGTTTTCATCCCTGTTTTTGCAGCCTGTTATCAGTCAATGTACCTATCTAAAACCACCTTTCTTTGCCACTATTCTGCCTCGGTTGTATAAAGAAACTGTATTTGTTCTTTGTGTATTTATTACACCATTTGCAGTTTCCCATAACGAATGTGAACTAGTCTTGCTGTGGCCTCTTAGATCTAGACCTGTGATAAGTGTCGTTTTGATCTTAAGAGTTAGTTTGTTTGCTGTTCATAGCTGATTGAGCTTTTGCTTTCGTCATATGGTTTGAATTTATGTATTTCTAGTGTTGAAACAAGTAAATCTTAAGGTGTCTTTTGATTTTGGACAAAAGCTTGTTTGCTTTCACTTGAAATTGAATTCAAAGTTATACAACAGCTTTCTTTTTGTAGTACATCAATACTAAGAAAGAGAAAAGAAATACCTGCATTGTGCATTTGCATTTTGACAGCTTGCATGTTGATTTAGGAAAAAGTGCATTAGTGTGTGCTCTATGATCTGTGTGAAAAGATGATGTCTTTCTTTTCCCTCAGTAGTTAAGATTTTCATAAGTTGAAAAGATTGAAAAAGCTTGCTTATCATCTTTAGACTGCATTTAGGAGTTGTACCATACATCTCGTGGTGATCCATAAAGGCAAACTGCTAAACAAGATCAACCTAAAATAAATTGAATGAACATAACAACGCTTTGAAACATAACGCAAACACATAGAGGTCTAAGCTAGAGATGTGTTCCGGCATCGTTAAACGTGATATCTTACCGTTGAGTGGTTGGGTGATTCCTCCACGGTGAAGCGATAAGTATCAATACGGACTTGTGCTCCCACGTACCGTCGCGTATATATTGGGAGACCCCTATAGGAATAAAGCCTTTATCCATAGGAAGCCGTGTCGGCCGCCCTACTGATCGCAATGCAGTGAACACAGCATTCACGAAGATCGACCACCCGTACCGTAAAACGTATTCTGTGGTTTTGCGAAAAGTTTGGCACACCCTCTGCCTAGAACTCCAGAGCAGTTTTTTTTTTGGCCTTTTTCAGACTCTATAACAGAAAAAGTCCATCCGAGCATTTGTCACTTCGGGCTCGTTAAAACATCGAAGGAGACTAGAGTCATCTTTAGCTTTTTCTCGACTCTTTAAAAGTGAAAAAGCAAGTTGTGTCTAAGCGTCGTTAAAATTTATTTTAAACGGGATAATCATCACCATTCCCTCGTTGATCTTCGAAGTTAGTCTTTTGGCATCGTAAGTTCTTGTAGAATCGCTAAGAAATCTTTTGGATAGACTAGATATGTCTGAACAACCGTCGACATCTAGGACTGTGTCGTCCGACACAGCAGCAGCAGAACCTCCTGCTGCTACTCCAACAATGTACGCCGGTATACCATCTGTCCTGGCAAGTTATAAACAACAAGCTGGAGTCCAATCAGGGACGACGACATGGTTAGTTCCTATTTCTTCATTCGGATTATCATCTGGTATTTCTTATGTTGAAACTCAACAAATTGATCCAATGTGTCTTCAAAGGCCAATTTACCCTTTAAGTACTGGATTTCCACCATATGGAGGGCAGTATGCTCTTTCATTGTTCCCTCCCAGAGAACAACCATATGGGAGTTTACAACAAAGTTTAGGTCAAACTGGAATTACATCCAGTGGTTGGGTACCAATACTGCCTCAACAACCAGGGGTTGTATATTCAATGCAACCAGTACACCCTGTGTCGAATATTCCCACCATACCTGCTATAGTGAATGCATCGCAAGTACAAGCTCCACCTGTTGTATGTCAACCCCAAGTTTCTCAGGTTGCAATACAACAGTCTCTTGTCTCGACGACTCAATCACAATCTCAGGTTAGTGCCTCCTTATCTGGAGCGACTCAGGCTCAAACAAGTACTGTGACTCCTCATCCTGGTCAATCATCCAGTATTGGTCAACAACAAATGGTCCAACAACCAGAGCTGGTTCAATCTCAACAACCACCATTCCAACAATCATATCAAGGACCTGAGCAACAAGTCTTTGTAAGTAATGGGCAACCATACTATAATGGTTATGCCCATCAACCTTGTCAAAGTTTCCAGCATTATGCTGGTTTGCAAAGACCCATTGCTCAGGCGATCCCATCTTATCCTGGGTATGCTTCGCCTAACCTGAATCAACAGTTTCCCTTTGTAGCAACTCTAGAATTACCAGATCTAAACCGGCTGACGAATGATCCAATTGCTTATGCCCCTTGGTGGCCAGCGATTCCACATAAACTTCCGTAAGATATTCCTAAATTTAATGGAAATCCAGGTGAAGACCCATCGAATCATGTGATGACATTCCATCTATGGTGTTCATCGAACACCCTGAATGATGATTCGATAAGACTTCGCCTCTTTCAGAGGACGTTAACGGGTCCAGCGGCAAAATGGTACATTGAATTGCCTAGAGCTTCGTTCGACAACTTCAGTACCTTAGCCACAACCTTTTTAACCCATTTTCAATTACCAATAAGGTATGAAACGGGAACAAAACTCCTTACCAACTTCAAACAGACGACTGCCACCCACATATCTGATCATATACATGAGTGGCGACGTCGTCGTAGGATGGTAAAAACGTACGTTCCCGATCAGCTATTAGCTGAATGGTTTATCAAGTCATTACTTCCTGCCATCACGGAAGATGTGGCAAAGGGGGGAGTCGTAATGGAAGAGCAGGTTATCGCTCGTGCGCAATATCTGGACTTGGTCTATACTCAGTCCGGCACGCTCTATGATAAAATACCTGACGCCCCTAGACCGGAATTCTCAATTCCTCCTCCTCCTAAATCAAAAAATGACTCTCGCGCCGGCGATGGCGTGTTTGGCAAACACAAAATTTCTAGTCAAAATGCAAATGAGGAACTTCTTGCCTCGGAAGTAAATGCCATGTCGACCGACAAGGGCAAACAACTGAAGCAACCAGGGGGCAAGAAGAAAAAGAAAGGGAGAAAAAGGAAACCCCCAGCAGGGTGTCATATATGCGATGAGGATCATTGGACGAAAGATTGTCCACATATAGCTGAAGTTAAGAAACTCTTTAAGAGTTCAAAAACCCCAGCAGTATTGACTGATCCGTTTCCTAATCCAGGTCAAAATCTGGTTGCTAATCAAAATGCTTCCCGATCCCAAGTGCTTATGTTGTCTGTATCAAAGCAGCAAAATAATGCTTTGACGAAGAATATGGATTACAGGAATCCAAAGCTGTCGAACAACAAGGCTAATGAACGACCTAGTAGTTCGACAACAACTTTGACCGAAGTTGTGCCACCCATCATTCCTGAACCGATGATAAAGTCGCCAAAGGGAGTAGTACACAAATCGACATTTAATCCTCATGCAAAAATAGCACAGAATTATAATATAATAGAGGACCTGGCCCAAACGCCATCCGCTATGTCGACACCTGAGGTACAACAAAATTGCCCCTCCCAAGAGCAAACTTTATTATCAGCAATAGGTGGGATTGGCCCAATGGATTCCAATCTTGTGGCCTTTGATCATAAAGGATATGACCCTCAGTTACCAGCTCAACTAGCTTTCCTTATTCAAGTGAAAGCCCTCAACAAAACTGTTCATCGAACAATTATTGATGAGGGGGCATCTACATGTCTTATGTCGATGAGTTGCTGGAAAAATTTAGGCTCACCGCCCTTGTCGAAATCGTCAACGATGTTAAAAGCATTTGACGGATGATCATACACTCCATGCGGTATTTTAAGTAACTTGCAAGTTGAACTGGGGGGCAAAACAGTAGAAGTTGATGTTGAAGTAATCGACGGAAACCTCGATTACAACATCCTACTGGGAAGGCCCTGGATATATGCCATGGCCGCAGTTGTGTCGACCTACTTCAGGAAGATTGCATTTCCCTTTCAAGGAGGAATTACAGTCGTCGACCAACAAACTTTCTTCCCCGACAGTTCACAAGTTACGGGAAGCATTCCAATGATCCATGGAAGCAATCATTCGCTTCAAAATATTGGAGTAGGTCTCCTAAAAGACCCTGCCTTAATGGGTACTTTTGCCCTACCGCCTCCAAGTAACCTGGCGGAAGTGGCCACAGTGGAAACCTACAAAATGAAATCTTCTATATCTAATGGATTCGGAAGATTCCTAAACATTTTGTCAGCATGGATCATCGCCCTAATGGATATACTGTAAATACAGTGGGCTCCGAGGACGGTTCTTATCTTGCGTCAACCTCGTTAAAAAATGAAACAAGGAGTCATGAGGATAGTTCTTTTACTGTGTCAACCTCATTAAAAAATGAAACAAATCCCCTTTTCAAAGCTCAAAGGCAAACCTTCATTCCAACCACCAAGTTGAATGCAATGAAGCTTGGGGGGCATGCACCTCGATTTGCATTATTATGCTGGGGGCATGCAAACTTAAAATCGAGCAGTTTTAGCATAAAGTTCATGCTCGTTAAAAAATAAACGCAAGATCTGAGCAGTTTTAACGCGGTCTTCATGCTCGTTAAAAAATAAATATAAGCAGTGAGCAATGTTTCCTCCAGAGTTTAAGCTCATTTTTAAATAAAAAATGAACCTATCCCGGTAAATAACCGCTGTGATCGTAAATTTATCAACCATAAAAAGCCTTGGTAGTGTTTTGCACCTGCCACCTCCACTTTCATTTGGTCGATTGTTCACCTCCATATGATTGTTTACCCATTTTGAGGAACAGCTGCGAAGAGTGATTTCACCTAGCCATCCTTGTGACACTGCCGTGATTGGAAAATTCCAACCTGTCCCTGGAATCAGTTGCTATCCCTGTTTATCACTCGTTCCTCAAAAGACGAGTCTTCTTTAAGCTCTTTTCATCTGACTCGTAAAATATGAAAAGTTTGCCGAGTTTTGGCCTTCCAGCTCGTTAAAGTGACCGGAAGAGCTATCCCTCCTCTAGATTTTAATCTTTTTGGACCTGAGGGATTATTGCACAAAAAGGTCGAGCGCTTGTTTTATTCGGCTCGTTAAAGTTATCGAAAACTCATCCCTTCTGTATTGTTTTATACTTTTTCGGACTTAAGGGATTAGATGACGAAAAAGGAATTTTGGAGTTAACTTTCCGTACCTTTTCAGACTCTCTAAAAATGAAAAGGACCGAGTTTTCCTTGTCGTTAGACTCGTTAAAATGATTAAATAGCGACAAACTTGTCTTTAGACGAGAACGAGTTTCCCTATCGCTAGGCTCGTTAAAACATAGCGATGGGCTTGCCCGAAGGGCAGGTTATAGAACAAGCATATGTTATCCTCCTCAAGCTTGACAAAAATAAAGAGGTACTGGTCAGAAATGACTGGGGAAAAATTGGGAGAACCTCAAAGCTTTAATGGTAGCAAGTCGCTCTTGAACATGACACTTTTCCTCCGTACCACATCGGGTTGGGTTGTTTCATTCACCGGTCTCATCACCATGGTCTCGCCAAACCATCCACATTTGGGGTAATGCTACCGATCCATCGCATCAGTGTCGTTATATGTTCAAGAGATGTTGTTCAGAAAGAGTCAACCGTGTCCCATCCACTACCATACATCATCTTTCATCCTCTCATGACCGCCACCCTGAATCATATTTCACAGATTGTTTTCACCTCCATTAAAATCATTAGCTCCGTTCCGTGTCACTGATGTGGGATTCATTAAGGCCCTCCTTTGACGGATCGCTTCTTGTCGACTTCAGCTTATTATCCAAGAAGTTGATCTAGGAACAATCCCTTCAGTACTTTGAAGCTTGCATGCCTCAATGGCAAGTTTCTCACTTCTGGCGACAGGTATACATCAATGACCTTCGACCAGAAGATTTTGCGTGGTGTTCGACGCCAAGTCCTTTATTCACACCACGTGAATTGTACTACAGTACCTTGAGGGTCATTATCATTATCGGTGATTCCTCTCGCGCTTGTTAACGGTTTACATCATTGACCGGTAATCAAGCGATGTCTTTCCATGTTCGACTTCAGCGCAATTCTCACATGGATCGACTTGTACTTAGAGTGAAGATCGGACGAGTTTGAAGACCCCGGATCTAGTCTCATCTATCCGGGCTGCGATATATATTCAGGAAATATAAAGACATTTGACATGTACATCATTGCAGCAGATGATCATCCTACTCAAAGGATGATAATTTTCACCAAAATTATCAGTCTACCATCAGACGATCGTCTGTTCTATGTACCAAAATGAATTTATAAAGCTGAGCATGGGAATGCCCACCTCAGCTAGATCATGAAAGCAGTATGAAAAATAATGTATTGTATTGTATCTTATTACAGGTCACCTCTCAGCGATTGAATGAACTTCGGATCCTCCTGATAAAGCATTTCACCCGATAAACGACCTCATACTTTAGGGGGCAACTGTTATAGACATTTTTGTGCCTTACAGCATGAAGCATGAAATGTCCATAATCTAAGGGATCCAAAGTCCCTAAACATGTTGTTCCTACCCCTAGAGGAACAAGGTCAGCAAACCACAGCACTGAATAAAAGTTCTCCACCTGAAAACACTAAAAAACAAGGCAATTCTGGATCATGTCAACTGCTCCACTGAGCATCTGCGCTGAATGTCAACTGCTCCACTGTCTACCTGCGTTGAATGTCAACTGCAAAGAAGGCTACCTGCGCTGGGCGAGTTTGGACATGTGGCACAGTCATTCCTCAAGGTGTCAATGCCCAGGAAGCTTCCAAAATGACACTTGGATCAGGGAATTCGACTGGTGATGAGTAAGAGGTTCTAGATCTCCAAGTGGAAGCAAGAACCTCCAAGTGGACTCAAGAACTGAAGAATAACTGAAGTGAGAGAGGACACTAGTCAGCTCTCAAGCTGACTCATCCTTTCTCCAAAACTCCTATATATAGATCTCTCTCATGAGGTCTAGGGAGGCTGGAATCTTGTGAATGTAAAGAATTGCTGTTGGTTTGAGTTTAGAACTATTGCGTGATTTTCTTTGAAGGAGGTGAAGAGGAGATTTCTTTCTGCTGGGAAGGTGATGCTGGATTGGGCCTTTTATGGTTGTATCACTTCCTGAACCTTACTTCTTCCATTAATAAAGCATTTGAGGTTCTTCTATATGCATGTGTCTCAATTGTATTGTTATACTTGTGTATTTGATTTATTCTAATCCTTGAGTCAATTATGAATGTATGCTTCTTGTAGTTTCCCTCTCTTGCCATTTTGCAGGATCTTGGTGTAGCTGGGCCAGTAAAAGAGCAAGGAACTGAGGGCAAGCAGCAAAGAGAGAAGATTGGATCAATCATTAGCGAAAGACATCGGTTAGTGGATCTCTTTCTCCCCTCTTTTACATCTCATAAAGAAGTAATCTCAGATAGCTTTGCTTTGATTGTTGCTAAGGAACTATCACCCTTAGAGTGGGATAGGGTCATTCCGTATTGGATACTTTTCCCAACAACAGTAGGGATAGCTGGTAAAATTACGGTTTGCTAGAGTTTACGTTTCCTTTCAGCTTTCTAGTTTCTTTCTGCAAGTAGATCAACCCTCTTTAAGTTAGCTTTCTCTTCTCAGAGCTCATAGAAGTTGGCTTAAGCTCCTAGTGGACTTGTGCCAGCTGACCAAGTGACAGCTACGGCAAGAGCTAGTACTTGTGCATACAGCACCGTCGCTTCCAAGTTTGTTACAACTACCGGGTTGATAAAAGTAAATAAGGGAGTCCCAGGAGTTGCAACATTATTGCTGCAATACTGGAACTCACCACTCTTTTTGGTGCCGTTGCTGGGGAAGCGTCAGAGTATTTGTGATTTCTGCTTTTCTTCTATTTTCCTACTCTAACCTTCTGCTAAGTAGTTTATTTCAGTTCCATTCTGCAATTTCATTTCTACAATAGTAAATTAGACATTTCCTGCTTTCATAGATTAGCCTTTCAATTCCACAATTTCAATTCTGCAAGTGTAGTCTAGCATTTCATTCTCACAATTTGATTTTAGCAAAATAGATTAGTCCTTTCCTGCTTTCATTTCAATTCCGCATTTTCATTTCCGCAAGATAGACTTTAGTTAGTTGCAATTCCATCTGTTTTAGTTTTGCAGGTACAAGTAGAGAAAAAAGCAAAAGCAACCAAAAATCCTTTCATGCCTCGTAGGAATAGAGATAATACCAGAAAATTCCTACCCAACACCCCCACCACTTCACTGAGTCACCCTTCTCTCTTCTTTGGTGGCAATAACCCAGAAGAACCTATAGGTGAACCTCTTGACATATACAAAGATCCTATAATAGAAGAAGAGCAAGAAAACATTCCTTTTGAGACCATGGCTGACAACAGAAATGGTAGAGATGATGACGAGAGAATAGAAGGTACCTTCCCCATCCGAGAGACCAACGGGGACATGAAAATGAAGAACATAAGTCCCTCATCCTTACTTCATTTCCATGGATTGACCACTGAAGACCCTGATACCTTCCTGTTTGAGTTTGCTGTCCTTTGTTGAACTTATGACTATACAAAAGATGAGAAAAAGTTGAAACTCTTTCCCTCTACCCTCAAGGATGCAGCATTACAATGGTTCATGGGGTTACCTGGAAACAGTATCACTACTTGGGCTCAGATGCAGAAAGCCTTTAACAACAAATATCGGGATTAGTGTAGGTCAAAGGAAACCAAGGGAGAAATCTTTCAGATGACCATGGGAAATGATGAGTCTTTAGAAGACTACGAGGAAAGGTTCCAACTTAGCTATAAATGGGCCAGGTGCACACTTGACCCTAAATCTCTAAAGTTGGTTCTGCTCCAAGAAGTCCCTGAAGACCTTCTAGATACCCTTCACATGATAGCTAGAGGAGACATTTACCAACTACCTTATGAGGACATAAAGACTGTGTTTAGAAACCACTCTAGGGCAGCCTGGAAAAGAGGTAGGGGGAATCCACTTTCCGCTAGTACTACAATCAGATGGAAGACCTCAAAAGTGAGATGAGACAGACCATTGGCATGCAACTTGATACTTTTTGAATCCAACAAAAGAAAGAGGAAGCTGAGAGGGCTTTGGCCATTTTTTGTCCCAGATGTACGAGGAAGCACCCTAAGAACGAGTGTCCATTGCACTCAGTAGAGGTATGTTTCATTTGTGAGGAGAACCACCCCACAAGCCAATGCCCAACCTTACCCGGATTCAAAGCCATGTATCAAGGGACTGAGGCACCCACTGAACCTCTCTACTTCCTCAACCAAAGGAGGCCGCATGGACCCAGACCTTACCAGCAGGGGATGTAAGGGACATTCCAAGCTTATTATAGCCCCAACCAATCTGCTCACATGCCTTCTTGGGGTCCCCTGCTCATCCTTCCTGGTCTGCCCCTCCTTCGTGGTCTTATCCACCTCAATACCATACTCAACCCACTGCTCATTCAATTCACTCACATGTCCAGCCACAGCCTCAGTGGAATGCACCTCAACCGGGGTAGAGGCCCCAATACAACTCTCCTCCCACCATTCTGCCTCCACCACCGGCTCAGCCAAAACCATTACCTCCTGCTCCTCCAAGACAACACCAGATGCCTGCTCAACCGAACCTGAACCCCAACAACCGACAGGCCCAGCAGGTATACACTGGGGAGACGACATGTCCTACCTATGCTGTGGAGATCCAAAAGATAAACCTGAGATCCTGAAAGACCCTTCCAGATCGCTAACCTCCTCCCCTAGAGGACGAGGAAGAGAAACAGGAAAGTGAACCCAAAGCCATTCCACCCTTTCCTGAGCAACTAACAGTAACCACACAACCAAACCTAGAGGAGACTGAACTTCTTGGAGAACTGAAACAATTGTGTGTCAAAATACCACTTCTCCAGGCCATCAAAGATGTACCGATATACAACAAATTGATTAAGGAGAAGTGTTTCAAGCACCCAGGCAGGCGAAAGAGAGATGCCTCGACTATCAATGTCATCAGAAAACTGTCCGATCTAATGTTGGGGCAAGTAATCTGTCCAAAGTATTTGGACCCTGGGAGTCCTGTAGTTGATGTCCACATCAATGGCACCATAATCCCCCATACCTTGATTGATCTCGGGGTTGCCATTAATGTGATGACCAGGGACACCATGCTTAAACTCAACCTTCAAAATTCCTTAAGGAAGACCTCGACAGTCCTGCAGTTGGCAGATTGCTCCACCGTGACTACCGAAGGGATTGTGGAAGATGTCTTGGTCTCTGTTGACTCTTGGGAGTACCCTGCAGACTTCTTGGTCCTTCAGCCAAAGGAAAAGCTCACTGGATACCCCCTCATTTTGGGAAGGCCTTGGTTAGCCACTGTGGATGCTTACATCAGTTGCCGAGCTGGAAGAATGACCATCAAGAATGGGCCTATGTCCAAGCAGCTAGTCCTATATCCTCCTACCCAACCTCTGCTAGAACATGACTTACCACTCTGGTTGGAAGAAGGAGATGAGGATGAGGTCTACTCTGCACCATTGTGCACAGTAGAAACCACTGGGGGAGGCCCTCAAACCGAGGATGATTTGATTGAGACTTTGATTCAAAATCCACCTCCCAGTCCATTGTCCTTAGAGGAATTGGTGGAAGATACCCAAGCTAGCACCTTAGTGGACCTCTGTGTGACTGATCCAACCTCTCCCAGAGTTAAGAATGTGGAGTTTGGTCCCGAAATAACTTTAAAGATCAGCTCATCCCTATCCCCTTCCTAGGAGAAGGAGCTGTGTAGCTTACTGAACAAACATTTAGATGCGTTCGCTTGGAGCTATAAGGAGATGAAAGGAGTCCATCCTTCGGTCTGTACCCATCACCTCTACATTAAAGAATATTGTAAACTGGTGATCCAAGTGGATCTTGGTGGCCACCTGCCAAGTCCACCTGGACCCCCACCATGGTTTCTCTCAGCATTTTCAGTTTCCTTAATTGTAGCACAACTTACTATTTTTAGCAGTTTTTTGGGTCCTGAACTTCCGAAGCCGTTTTGAGGCCCTAAACAATGTCTTTTGGGAAATTTAGGGCAACATGGGTCCATGGACCCATGTTGCCACCAAAAGTGGTAGTGCTCGGATAGATCTTTCTAACGAGCTATTGTACGTGTCAAACGGAGATCGTATGCCAAAGTTAGGACCCTGGGGAGTTGATGTACCAATTTACCCAAACGGGGCCCACAATTTGGCGTTTCATCTTCTAGGGTTAGGCTTTGAAACGTTACGGGTTTTTCATTGTTTCTCAACAATAAATAGGCCTTCGAGCCTCATTGTAAGACAGTTCAGAGGCATGTAGCCACCACATCTCTTCTTAGAGATAAGCTACCATCGCCCTAGCTGGTTTATTTCCATTACTGTTTGTAAGCATATTTCAATACTTTACATTAATGAAGTGAAGTATTATTTCCGCTGCATATCTGTGTTTATGGTTATCTCTATAATTTTTTGTGTTCCTGTTTAAGTTTGGATCAGTGGTATCAGAGCGGTCTGCTTTTTCTCTGTTTTTCTTTGCATGTCCCCAACGAGGTCGGGATATAAGGAGTTAGGGCTTGAACTGGTCGATTCTTTGCGAGACCAGCCTCACAAATCCCAACGGCCTCCTATGGCGGATGAGAAGAAAGACGAGGGGGCAGGAGATCCTATCAAAATCTTGCTCGAAGAAGCCCTCGAGCGACAACGGAACGCGATGATGGACAACTTTGCCCAAATCCTTCAACAGCTACCCAGAAGCGACGCATCGGCTTCCAACATCTATTCTGGAAATGGCACGCCCTTTAAGGTACAAGTTAATTTTGAAATCCCCATATTTGAGGCTCAGATAGACGCAGATGCCATAGGTAAATGGTTAAATCTGCTAGAGGGTTATTTTTCTGTTCATGAATTTTCGAGTCATGAAAAGATTGTTTTCGCTCTTCTCAAAGCAGCCCCCCACGTCAAGGATTGGTGGGAAACCTACTGCGAGCAGAAGGATGAAAATGCCGGCTCACTATTTTCAGCCGCTCACACCTGGAATTCATTCCGAGATGCCATCAAGGAGCAGTACTACCCTGTCGGAAGCTATGAGGATGAATACATAAAATGGACCACGCTACGACAGGGAAGGGACCAAGACGTGCCAAAATTCACCAAACTTTTCCATACCCTTCGCACAAAGTTGGGTATCAAGGATACGGAGCAGCATTTGATACTCAAATACTGTGGTTGCGTGCACAAGTACATCCAGGAAGAAATACAATTCCTAAACATCTCCTTGCTCAGCACAGCGTACCGATATGCCGTCAAGGTCAAGCAGAAGTTTAAACAGAAGAAGCGAGACTTTGGATCTGTGAATCTGAAGCAAGGGAAAGGTGCCCCTAAAACAAAGAACAAAGGACAAAGACAAGGCGGGGAAGCCCAAGACAACCCGCCAAAGCTGCAGGCAAAGAACAGCGCCGCGAAGACAAAAAAGGACATGGGAAAATGGTGTGAGTTCCATAAGAGCTCCACTCACAACACCAGTGAGTGTTGGGCCAAGCAGGCACTAGTGGCTGAGCTAAAGGTTCCAGAATCAGATGCATGTTCCAACTCTGAGTCAGAAACCGACAAGGGAATGAAAAAGAGAAGAAGATCATTGATGCGGATCCCAACGCCGCTGTTGCTACCGCCAAGATCCAGAAAAAATGAACCTGAAGATTCAGAGGAGGAGGAGCGTCTTCTCCACTCCCAGATGTGGGTAAAGGGCTCCCTGCTACAGTTCATTGTCGATAGCGGGAGCCAAAAGAACCTCATTTCGGTAGAGGTCATGAAGCGGTTGGGCTTGCCGACCATATCACATCCACAACCATACACCATCAGGTGGCTTCACCAAGGACGAGATCTTCGCGTTAGCCAGTGATGTCGCCTTTCGTACAACATCAACCCCTTCACGAATGAGGTATTGTGTGACATTGCTCCCCTTGAAGTTTTTCATGTATTATTAGGACAACCATACTTGTGGAAGTGACATGCTGTGTATGAATCAAGGCCCCGTGCTGTTATTATTACATTGGGGAATAAGTTGTACAGGATACCAGAGGTAGCACCGCCTACCGCCATCTCTTTGATTACTATAAAACAATGCAGTAAGCTCATTTTGAAGACTGGGAAATTTGATTTCTTGATGATACGCCCTCAAGGAAAGAAGAAGATGGTGGCCACAACCTCCAAACAGGACCCCTCCACACGACAACTACAGATGGATAAGGTCGTGAAGGAGTACGAGGACATCTTCACCTCCCCTGCAAGGGTTCCTCTGCACTGTCACGTCAAGCACTCCATCGATCTGACCCCAGGTGCACCGCTACCCAATGGACCAATTTATCAGCGCTCCGTTATGGAGAACAATGAAATCAAGAGGTAGATTCAGGAGCTGCTACAGAAAGGTCACATCCTTCCGAGTTCATCGCCTTGTGGGAGCCCGATCGTGTTGGTACAGAAGAAGGATGGGACTTGGAGACTCTATATTGACTATCAGGCGCTGAACAAGATCACTGTCCATAATAGGTACCTGATACCGCGGATTGATGACCTCTTGGACCAACTAAAGGGGGGAAAATACTTCAGCAAGATCGATATGAAGTCAGGATATCACCAGGTACCAATCAAACCCTCTGATGTGTGGAAGACTGCCTTCAAAACCAAGGAGGGCCTCTTCGAATGGTTGGTTATGCCTTTCGGATTGACGAATGCTCCTGCGACCTTCATGAGGCTAATGGATGACATCTTGTGGCCATTCACCAACTCATTTGTAGTGGTATACTTGGATGACATTCTGATCTTCAGCCAGAGTTGGGAAGAGCACCTCCATCACATTTGACAGGTTCTTCAAACACCGCGACAACACAAGCTATGTGCCAATTTGGAGAAATGCACTTTTGGCATGACCCAGGTTTAGTATCTAGGATACATTATTGATGAATAGGGGGTGCATGTGGATCCGGCCAAGATCCAAGTCATTCAGGATTTACCATCTGCAACCACTCTGACAGAGCTCCGCAGCTTTCTAGGTCTTGCCAACTTCTACCACAGGTTTTTGTTGGTGTTTTCTTATATCACTTGGCCCTTGAGTCAAGTCACCAAGGGAGGAGCGAAAGTGAAATTCTTTTGGTCTGAATCTCAACAGAAGGCATTCATAGAGTTGAAAGATCGCCTCTGCACGGAATCAGTGCTCGCATTACCAGATTTACAACAACCATTTGAGGTCGAGACATATGCCTTGAACTATGCTATTGGGGCAGTCCTTACTCAACACAGGCATCTAGTGGCATATCACAGTGAAACACTTTCAAACACAGTACGGAAGTATCCCACTTATGATAAGGAGATGTATTCCATTGTGCAGACCTGCCGACAATGGAAGCATTACATTTTGGGGAAGGAAACGATCATCCACACAGACCACCGACCCCTACAGTTCATACAGACCCAAGGGAAATTGCAGAATGATCGCCATCAGAAGTGGTCTACATATCTGCAATAGTTCCATTTGAATATCAAGTATAAGAAGGGCAGCACCAATAATGTTGCGGATTGCCTCAGTCGACCATCGATCATGGCGTTAACCATCGTGCTCAATTCTTGTGGGCATGAGACTTCTGAGTGGCCACTTCTCTACAAAAGCGACCTAGAATTTGGCCACACATACCAGACACTCTTGGGGGCTCAGCATGTTCTAGATTTTCACCTCCAGGATGCCCTGTTATGCCACCTGGGCCACCTTTGTGTTCCTTCAAGTGAGCGTGCCAAGATTATTTGGGAAGCACACTACAGTCGGGCTGCTGGGCATTCGGGGTCGAGAAAACAGTGGCAGTATTGCAAAAGTATTTCTTTTGGCCAAATCTTCGATAGGATGTCGGGAAGTACATCAGATCATGTACTTCCTGTGCCATCGCCAAACCAACCATCAAGAAGCAAGGCCTCTATACCCCACTGCCTACCCCTAGTCGACCTTGGGAATCCATCTCCATGGATTACATGTCAGGCCTTCCTTCCACTAAGCATGGAAATGATTGTGTTTTTGTGGTCGTTGACAGGTTCTCGAAGATGGCCATTATGGCGGCCTGTAAGAAGAATATCACAGCAGAAGCCACTGCTAAACTCTTCTTTGAACGAGTGTGGGTGCACTTTGGGATCCCACAGTCTATCATCTCAGATTAGGATAGTTGGTTCCTCAGTACATTTTGGTCCAGTCTCTGGTCAATGTTGGACACCAAACTCACTAAGTCCACAACCTTCCATCCTCAAACTGATGGCCAGACAGAGGTTGTCAATCAGATGATTGTACACATTCTATGCATGTACAACTCAAAGCATCCACGCACATGGGACGAGAGCCTCCCCTATGTTCAGCACAGCTACAACCGAGCTCTTCATAGCTCGACTGGCCACAACCCTTTTCAGGTGGGCTTGGGATTCCAGGCACTATGCCCCATTGATGTGGCCATGCCACTTGCAGTTACTCACACAGATTTGGCTCATGTCCAATCCGAAATAGATAAGGCAACTAGCTTCATTGAGCACATCCAACATATTCGCCAACAGGTCCATGACTTTATGGAGAAATCAAATGCCAAGTACAAGCAGTGACATGATCAACATCGGGTTCCACACAAGTTTCAGGTGGGCGAAAAAGTCTGGTTGCATTTGCAAAAGGAACGCCTTACTAGAGCCTATCAGAAACTGAGACCACTCTGATATGGTCCTTACACCATTACTAAGGCTGTGGGAGACAATGCATTTGAGCTCAACATTCCCCCATTCCTTGGCCTACACCCAGTGTTCAATGTGGATAGCCTTCGGCCATACTTTCCACCATTGCTAGACACATCCGACATTGCATAACAACTCACACCCACAGAATTAAATCCAGATTGCATGGAACATGCTGCAACTGATCAGATCATGGACACATAGATCAAGAACACTCGCCAATAGAATATCCAACTGTATCGAGTTGTCAAAGCAGGCCAACTCCTCCACCAGGGGAAGTGGCTCACCAGGGACCAAGTTCAACAAAAGTTTCCTCATCTCATGGAGGAACTCAATGCAATGGGGACCATTGCTTCCTAAGTGGGGAGGAATGATCCAGGTGGTTCTTGGTGGCCACCTGCCAAGTCCACCTGGACCCCCACCATGGTTTCTCTCAGCGTTTTTAGTTTCCTTAATTGTAGCACAACTTACTATTTTTAGCAGTTTTTCGGTTCCTGAAATTATGGAGTCGTTTTGAGGCCCTAAACGACGTTTTTTTGGAAATCTGGGGCAATGTGGGTCCACCCAAACTGGTAGTTCTCGGATAGATCTTTCTAACGAGCTATTGTACGCGTCAAACGGAGATCGTATGCCAAAGTTACGACCCCGGGAAGTTGATGTACCAATTTACCCAAACAGGGCCCACAATTTGGCGTTTCATATTCTAGGGTTAGGTTTTGGAACGTTAAGGGTTTTTCATTGTTTCTCAACAATAAATAGGCCTTCGAGTCTCATTGTAAGACAGTTCAGAGGCATGTAGCCACCACATCTCTTCTCAGAGATGAGCTACCATCGCCCTAGCTGGTTTATTTCCATCACTGTTTGTAAGCATATTTCAGTATTTTACATTAATGAAGTGAAGTATTATTTCTGCTGCATATCTGTGTTTATGGTTATCTCTGTAATTTGTTGTGTTCCTGTTTAAGTTTGGATCAACCGGTCAGGCAACCTTAGAGGAGAATGAATCCAGCCCTTAAAGACATTGTCAAAGAAGAATTGCAAAAATTATTGGATGCAGGATTCATCTACCCTATCTCCGATAGTGAGTGGGTCTCGCCTCTAGTGCTGGTGCCCAAAAAGAACGGGAAGTGGAGAATATGTGTAGATTACCGAGAACTTAACAAAGCCACCAAGAAAGACCATTTCCCTTTGCCTTTCATAGATCAGGTGTTGGATGGACTGGCAGGGAGGAAGTTCTTCTCTTTCCTAGATGGGTTCAGCGGGTATAACCAGATCCAAATAAGCCCGGAAGACCAAGATAAAACCACCTTCACCTGTCCTTGGGATACCTTTGCCTACCGAGTCCTTCCCTTTGGGCTATGCAATGCTCCTGCCACTTTCCAGAGAGCAGTATTGAGCATCTTTTCTGAATTGGTCCATGATTCAGTAGAAATCTATATGGATGGATTTACTCCTTATGGGTCCAACTTCCAAGAAACATTGATTAATCTTGGAAAAGTTCTAACCAAGTGCATTGAGATGAACCTGTCCCTCAGTCTCGAAAAATGTGAATTCCTGATGACTGAAGGGACCGTGCTAGGTCATACCATTTCTCGGCAAGGATTACAGGTGGACCCTAATAAGATTGCTATCATACAAAAGGTCCCACCTCCTCAAAAGGTAAGAGATGTTCAGAGTTTCCTAGGCTTAGTAGGATATTATCGAAGATTCATTAAAGACTTCAGCAAGCTAGCCTCGCCATTGTTTGGCCTCTTAGGGAAATATGTTGAGTTTAAATGGACTGACAACTGTCAAGGGGTACTGGATGAGTTGAAAGATAAGCTGGTGTTCACCCCGATCTTGAGAGGTCCAAACTGGGTCCTACCTTTCCACATCCACACTGATGCCTCGAACAAAGCCATAGGGGCAGCCTTAGGACAAGTTGAGGAGAAACTCCCATATGCCATATACTTCATCAGCAAAACCCTGTCCAAGGCAGAAATGAACTATACTGTAATTGAGAAAGAGATCCTGGCTGTAGTCCATTCCCTAAACATGTTCAAACACTAAATCACTGGTTGTCAAACATTTGTACACACTGATCATGCTGCGATTAGATATTTAATGAATAAGCCTGATGTCAATTCTCGTATCATTAGATGGTTACTTTTGTTGCAACAATTTGATTTGACTATTGTCGACAAGCCAGGTAAGGAAAATGTTGTTGCTGACTTCTTGTCTAGATTGGACTTGCCTGCAGGTGAAGAAGGAACAGTGGATGACCAGATGCCAAATGAACATCTGTTTGCTATCTTAGTGCTCTCTCCATGGTTTGTTGATATAGCAAATTACTTGGTCTCAGCACAGTTCCCTCCGCATCTATCCTCAAAGGAGAAGAGCAGAATTGTAAGGAAGAGTGCCCCGTTCACTTGGATCGGGGGCAACCTGTTTAAACTTGGCCCAAATCAGATCTTGAGATGTTGTGTTAGGGAGGAGGAAGTCTTTGACATCCTCCTAACCTGTCACGATGGACCTTGTGGGGGCCACTTTGTAGCAAAAAGGACTGCCTTCAAAATTCTACAGGCAGGCTACTATTGGCCTACTCTTCATCAAGATGTCAGAAGATACATCAGCCAGTGTGACCGATGTCAGAGGATGGGGAAACTGACTCCAAGGGATGAGATGCCTCTCCAACCTCAAGTTACCTTCGAGCCATTTGAGAAGTGGGGCATGGATTTTGTGGGTCCTATCAACCCTCTTTCAAAGCAACGGTCTTACATCATTGTGTGCACCGACTATCTGACCAAGTGGGCAGAAACAAAGGCAAACAAAGCAGCAACAAAAGAAAAGGTGGCTGAGTTTCTGAGGGAAAATATATTCTACAAGTATGGCTACCCAAGAAAGTTAGTCACAAATCAAGGAAGCTAGTTCACCTCCAACCTAATTGAAGACTTGCTCGCGCATCACAAGATCAAGCACAAGACTTCCACCCCCTATCATCCTCAAGAAAATGGGCAGGTGGAAGTCACTAATAGAGCATTGGAATGGATTTTGACTAAGGTTGTGAGCAGCAGCAGAAAGGATTGGGCAGATCGCCTGGTTGAGGCCACCTGGGCCTACAACACCACTTGGAAGATTACAACCGGTTTCACACCTTATGAGTTGGTCTACGGGAAGAAAGCTTTGTTGTCCATAGAGTTCGAGTACAATACATTGAGGGTGGCAGCTCAGCTGGACCTAGATCTTAGCCATGCTCAACGTGAAAGATTATTGCAGCTGAATGGATTAGATGAATAAAGAATGTAGGCCCTCCTCCACTCAAAAGTAGTTCAACTCCAGAGGAAGATATGGCATGGCCGACACCTTAATGAAAAGCAATTCCAGCTGGGAGATTGGGCGTTATTGTATGACTCAAGACACAAGGATTTCAAAGGAAAGATGAGGACACGATGGTTAGGACCATATACAGTGGAGAAATGAAATGAAAATGGTTCAGTCCTTATTAGGACCATTGATGAAGAAGCCATCCCCATGCTTGTCAATGGGCATCGATTGAAAATCTACAAGAAACCCCTTTCAAGGCAGGAGTTCATTGAAATTGTGGAAAAATCAGTGTTGGTAGTAGAGCAGGGTTCTGCCTCTATTCCGGCCACACCTTGATCATCAAAAATAAAAAAGAAAATAAAGGGAATAAAAAGATCCCTGGGTGAAAACCTCGCTGAGGCGCCCAGGGCAGACAGTGTGGGTGAAAACCTCATGGAGGCGCCCCAGCTGTCTCTCAAAAAATAAAGAAATGGAATAAAAAAGATCCTTGGGTGAAAACCTCTATGAGCCGCCCAGGGCAGATAGTGGGGGTGAAAACCTCATGGAGGCGCCCCTACTGTTTCTCAAAAGAAAAAAAGAAAAAAAGAAAGAAAAAAGAAAAAGAAGCAGGTCTAACCTCTGGAATTATTGCAGGTTGCAGGAAATACACTGCAGATAAAGAAGGTCGCGCAAAACGAGGACAGGGGTCCGTACCAAGCTACTAGACATCCTCACAGACACCCCCTCCATGGCCACTCACTTTTTCCAGGATTTGAACACATTCGGGTCGAGATTCAACCTCCTACAAGAAGTTCTGAGCTTTCTACAGGAAGTTTTGGGGCTTTCTACAGGAAGTTTCGCATTTCTACAGGAAACATCCTGTAGAGCCTTCAGGCAGGCCAAAGTCGATTCTGGAAAGGGATTTAAAGCTTGAAGTCTGTTGATGAGACCTGCAGCCACTCCTCTCTTCCATCCATCACCAGTTTCATCTCTTTCCACCGCCATTACAACAATCTGGTCTTGTATTCCTGCACAATCATGCAAAGAGTCCTGTTTTCCTCAGATTGGAATTTTTTTTTTCTTCAAGGGACAAATCAAGTACATGAAGGCCCCACACACTCTACCTGTTAAAGCTCCATCAGGACCCTTCAATCATGAATGCAACCCTGCTCGTTTCATCATGCAGCCTAGGAGGAGAAGCAGCTACAAGATGTCCTACAGGAATCCTGTAGCAACTGATCCCCCTGGAATACACACTGCGGAGTCAATAGCAGTTGAAATTAATGCAGGAGGCATGCAACCAGCTCTGCTTGAACGTGAACACCTCCTCGACAGCTGAGAAAAGACAGAGCCGTGCATGCAACGTTCACCACCAGTGGATCGGGTCCTGAAGCCTTGCATGCAGCATCAACCAATGAACGAAGGAATTCCAGCGCCTGTGCACGAAGCAGCAATGAGAAAAGCCATCGTTCCACGTCCAGAAACCTACGGAGCACGTGCACAGCCACACAGGTAAGTGCCTAACCTTATTTCGTCAAATTGCATAGACTATACTATGAAAATTTCATGTCTGTGAATGGTGCAGATTGAACAAATTTGGTGGCCAGTTGAGGTCAACTGGCCACCCACAGTCAGTCGAATGGCCTTGTGGGATCCGAACGAGCTCGGTTATGCTCAAATCCACCAAAGGGACGTGGAGCCGACACGGGGGAAGTGTCCAGTCGAGGAAAATCGGCAGATTTGCAGCGAAATCGGTGGATGGGCAGTGATGACGGCGGGTAATGGCATAGATAGAAAAATGGCGGTCAGAGACACACTGGAGAATGATGGCCATGACGTTGGCCAATGGATCAGCCTGGACACCTCACCCTCACGCCATGAATTACGCCGTAATTCAAAATCCTTTGGCCATAACACTCACATTAACCACTATCATTTACTCTTGCAATTGGTTTATAGCAATGTACGCGTCCTCCTCCTATATAGTTCATTAGCCCAAGCTTCTCGGCCCGTTTCAAACTCCTCCCGCATCCCAGGCTTGCTTAGAAGCACCGTGATGTCCTCCAGAAGCCGGAAAAGCTCTCTACAGGAAGGAGCTCTACAGGAAGCACAACATAGCGTCCTGGAGCAGAGAAATCTAGATCTTCTACGTCGGAATTGGAGTTTCGAAGAGAGGTAGGCTCGAAAAACGCCAAACCCATGCATGATATTTCGAATGGTGGTAAATTAAGCTGTTTGGAATAGGAGAATTAAAACAAGTCTACTTGTGGGTCAAGAATGGTGGTTTTCCTATATGATACACATAAATTTTTTCAGTTGGTTATGTGTTACATTCTCCTCCACAGTGCCTGTTAACAAATTCCTCCTGTAGAAACGATAAACCACTGTAAGGGCTGACCTGTGCATAAATAATGTGACCTATATGTGATCGGTGTGACAATTAAGCTCTGCACTCTATCTGTGAGAGCCTAATTTCCTTTTTGACAGTCAAGTTTTGGGTAGCAACAGCATTATAACTGAGGAATTGGTGAAAAGGGAGATATAAACATCTGAGAAACCCTGTCCTGAGAATCAAAGGAGGAAACCATACAAAAAATTCCCCTTCTGATCAGAACACAAGCCAAAACAGAGCATTTTCACCATGCCAGGAGGGTTTATCAGAAAGGAACCCTCAGATTTTAGGAAATTGCGAGAGACTGCTGAGGTGGTAGACCTATTTACCTGTGCCAATTGGATGACCTTCTGTGACAAGATTAAAGGTCACGATGATGAGGTAAAAGAAGAGTTCCTAATGTCTCTGCAGCCTAAATCCAAGATACTGGCCACTGTAAATTTCAGAGGATTGACCTTAAAACTCACCCCACAACTCATTAGTTGAGTCACTGATTTGCCATTGGGGATACCCTAGAGCAAAGAGGAGAGGGCATTGGGCCAAAAAGCCAAAAAGGAATTCTTCCTACCAGAAGAATAGTTTTCAGAGGATAAAAATGGGGTCTGGAGAGCCAGCCTACATCCATTTTGGAGCGAGGTCAACCTTCAGATCATGAAATACATTACCTGTGAGGGGCGGTTCAGTATTGTATATGGTTATCACTTCCGGTTGCTCACTGAACTCAGGCATAAGATGGATTTACCCATAGAACAAAAGTTAAGCATCCCATATTTCCTCCTACAATCATTGATGGAGTGTGGCACAAAAATGAAGGAAGGGACACTGGACCAGATGGCTCATCATGGGCTTATCAAGCTTCTAGTAGAAGATGATGTCCCTCTATCCTGGGAGATTTTCCGCAATATGTCCAAGAATGATGATATCCAGATTCTGGCCGAAGAACTCACTTCATCCAGCAGTGAGGAAAGGGAGAAAATTGAGGTAGAAGAGAAAGCCAAGGGTAAGGAACCCCAGGACATACCACCACAGAAAAGCAAAAAGAGAAACAAGAGAAGGGCCAAACTGCTGAGCCCAAAACTGTGGGTGGAATAAAGACACAAATGCCAAGGGAGAAACAGTTGCAAATCAGGGCAGAAAGGACTGGAAAAGTCTAAGCAAGTGAGGACACATCTAAGGCAACCACAACAAAATTGAAGGAGAAGGCACCCCCAGCCAAGCAGGCCAAAACAGTGAAAACTGTTTCTACAGGAAGCTCGAAAAATACTTCTATAGGAAGACAGAAAATAGTTAGCATAGGAATTTCTACAGGAAGTTTGAAGACAGAGCAACAGAGGGAAAAATCACCGGAAATTTTAGCTAGGGAGGCAACAGCTGTGCTGGCTGGTGGGCTCCAGTATTGTAGCAATAATGCTACAACTCCTGGAGCTTCCTATCTCTAATTTTATCAACCCGGTAGTTCGTAACAAACTTGGAAGCGACGGTGCTGTATGCACAAGTACTAGCTCTTGCCGCAGCTGCCACTTGGTCAGCTGGCACAAGTCCGCTAGGGCTCAAGCCAACTTCTATATGTTCTTAGAAGAAGCTTTCTAAATGATGAACGAAGACTATCTGAAAGGAAATTAACCTACTTTGCAAGAATGAACTGAAAGCCAACAAAACATGGAAACCCTAGTAAACCCTAATCTGACTAGTCTAATCTCTATGATGCAATGGTGGGAGTGCAAACTCCTAGAAATGATGCCATTAATTCTAGTGATATGAGATGCATGAATTTAAACTACTTCTACTGAAAAGAACATTGTTTTTGTATTTTTGCTTAAGTGGTTGGAATTATTATGATTTTGTTTCTTATTAGGTTTTGACTGTGCAGGGGTAGTTCGGAGGGAAAGAAAGCTTGGGAAAGGTCAGGAGGGCTAGGAAAGGTTCCAGGGGATCCAAAACATCATTCCACAGAAGTCCACAACGTTCAGGTGCTCGGCAACCGAGTTTGCAGGCTTCTACAGGATGTCTGCAGGGGATCCTACAGGATGTTCAGAGATTTCTACAGGATGTTCTGAAATGGGATTTTGGAGCATGGGTGAGTGAGGGAAGATGCATGAGTGGATATGGAAGTAGGATATGGGTTTGAAGTGGCCTAGGAACTGATGGATGGAGCTAAGGAATGGCGAGGATGGTTCAATTTGTTCAAGGGAGAGTGAAGCAATGTTGCACAAAAATTAGGGTTTTGGGAGCGAATGGCAAACGTGAAGCAAGGGTTCTAAGTAGAGGGTGGAGTGGATGGTGCTGATGGAGAAGAAGCAGATGAAGGAGTGGTACAGGTGCTCTGCAAGTCGTTTTTCCAATCTGAACCAACAAAGACTTATGAATTCAAAGACCTAATTACGTTGACCTAATTTGCTAGCTGTTAGTAAAGAGAATGAACAAAAGTGTGACCTGCAATGAAATCATGTATTTTAACTCATGCAAATAAGCAAATGAAAGTTTGAACTTGTAACCAACTTCTACACATGAAAGTCAAACACTAGTGATTGCATGGCAAAGCAAAATCAGTGTTTTTGTGGGCAGCAAAGTCATCCTAGTCACAGCTCCTGATCCCACTAAGGGAGAGGTGAAACCACAGATGTTTGTTGGCCATTTTCTTGAAGCTTTTTCTGTTAACAACCTATCAACTAAATCTGAGCATGAAAAACTATTTTACACATAAAAAAACAAACTAAATAACAAAACAAGAGTTAGATCTAAATAGCAGATTTTATTCTAAGAATGCAGCAAAGACACATAAAGATAATCAAAGGAGGTATTGGGCGCTTGAGATGGGCCCAACCCCAAGAGCTAAAGCCTCCTAAGAGAGATTTAGAGCTGGTGCAAAGCTGGATTCATCTTTATTAATAAAGAATCAAGAGTTACATCAAAACTGTCCACAAGAAGAACTTGAACATGAGCTGAAAGCAAAGCTAATCTATTGCATAAAAATCGAACTACAAACTAGCTAACTAATGGATAAAACAAAATGACTAACTGGCTAACCAAATTGACTAACTGAAATGAGGTCTTAAGCCCTCTTATTTATACAATTTGAGGACCCAACAGTCCTCCTAGAATTTAGGGACTCAGCTACCCAAAACTTGGAGTTAACAGCAGTCCTACTTGACTTGCTTGGCTGCCCTTGTGTTGATTGATTTGGTGGCCCTTGAACTCCGAGCTGATGGTGGAGAATTCGAGGTAAGGGCCCATAAATGAAGGGGACACCTTCCTACAAATCCTCTAGCTTGTTCTCCCACGAATTTGGCTGCCAAGTGCTCATTAAGACCTTCAATTTTGTCTCCAAGTTGACCAAAAAGGCTACACAAAGCACCCATTAGACTTGTTGGCATAATTACTAACCAAATTCACTCTATTAACATAAATATAATCAAAAACATGCAATAAACTAATTAGAATGGTGGATTAAGTCAAATTAGGAGGTTGAATGAGCCCAAATAATTGTCCATTTTTGGGGCTCATCATCGGCCACCGTAAGCACATATCCCAAGCAGAAGGGGAAGCGAAAGAGGGAGCCTCCCCTATATTTTAAGGCAAGAAGGAGTGTGAGGATGAAGACTGGAAGACCCCAGCCACCATCAAAAGAACCAATCACAATTGTAGACACCCCTACCACAAAAAAGGAGAGGTCCCCCTCCAAGGTATCCATCACTTATGAACGGGGAAGCCCAAAGACATCCACCTGGAAATAAAGAATGAAAATGTTGGACACAAAGGCCTCTCTATAGGATGCTGAGACTATTCTACATGAAGCACTGGCTAGACTGAAGGACACCGAAGCAATGGAAGGTGAGGCAGCTAAATCACCACAGGAGGAAGAAAAGGTGGAGAACATTATGGAATCTAGCCCCCAACCCAGCTTGGGCTCCTACTATAACTTCTTAGAGGCTGGAAAGATCATTCCTCAAAAATTCACAGTGCCACTTTTCCTTGCACTAGAAGAAGAGAGAGTGAGGACCCACACTTGGATGAAAATCACTAAGTCCAAGGGTGTGGCGGATATAGGTCCTATGGAGGAACAACTCAAAGAGGCGAGGAGGGAATTGGCTATGGTACGACATGTGGAAAGTAGCCAGCAGATCAAGCTACAGGAAGAAAATGAGCTTCTTAGGTAGCAGCTACAATTACAGGGACAGAGGAAGGAAGACAGGCCTCATATCTTGGGAGAACAATAGTAACGGGAGGAGCCCACAACAACCAAAGATACCCCTGATGAACAACAGAGAAAGGAAGGGATGCAAACTGAAATTGAGACACTGAATCGACAGCTACAGGAAAAAGAGTTGGAGACACAGTCTCTGAAACAACAGGTACAAGAAAAGGAGGCCCAACTGGCCTGCATGGCCAGCTGGGCAATGGAAGCTCTGTAGTGTAGGCAACCTGCCAAATCCTATGCCCTATAACTCAAGGATCAGTGGTTACAGTTTCAGATCAATACCTTGGCCCAAAGGGGCATCACCCCATTCCAAAATTATCATCAGTTTGCAGCTCTATGTGGTAGTAGTTCATTTGAGGATAGGGACAAATTATCAGAGTTCTACTTGCACAACTTCGCCCTTCCGAACATGAATGCATGGGATCCCAACATGGTGATAGGAGATGTCTAACTTATGGCCATGGCCTCTTGGATGAGCCATGAGGAGAAGAGAGCAGCAGAGGTCTGCAGTATCATAGGCAGAGAGCTCAGTGAGCCACTCATGATCATAGCAGAGCTGGATGACCCCTCAGCAGTGATAAGCGCCCACCAGCACTTGGCCAACAGTCCTTAGGAGCTACCAGAATACATTGAGCAACAGGCTCAAGCCATTGCCCACTTTGAGGACATAGAGAGACTGTTGGGAGAAAACTGCATGCATGCCTGCATAAGGTGGTGGAACACACTGCCTCACAGCCTGAAGATAAAAAATGTCACTCTCCCACCAGGATGAGGGAAGCCTTGGCAAGGGTACCTCTCTACAAATAGTTGATGCAGAATTTGCAGGCCAATTGGATTGGTTTGAAATTCAGTGCTCCTTTACTTTTGGGATTGCTAGAAGGAGTGAAGGAAGAGGAAGAAGGTAGACAATGGGAGGAAGTGGAAAGGAATGTAGGATTCCACGATCAGGAATAGGATATCACCGCAGAGGCCTGGGACATGAGGGAAGCGATCAAAGCCATAAAGGATGATGAGCTGGACTAGTTTCTTAGAGGATGAGCAACCCATTTAGCAGGGGGTGATGATGAGCCCCGAATTGGGTAACTTATTGGGTTCATTTTGCCTAATTGTCCTTGTTCAATCCTCCACTTTTCATAGATTATGCATGTTTTTCTAGTATGTTTATGTTATTTGAACGAATAAGGGTGGTCACTCTACCAAGGAGGCTAATACGTGGTCATTTCAGTTTTTTTGGACAAATTTTGGAGCAAAACCAAGCAATTATGGCCCAGGTGAGAGCCAAGCTTGAGGTGAGGATTCGTAGGGAGGTTGTCCGTGGCATTAAATGGCCCTTCCTTGAAATCTCCACCCTCAACTCTAAGCTCAACAGGCCACCAAAACGAGTTCTAAAGGTAGCCAAGAAGCTTTGGGAAGAGTGACTGTTTACTAGTAGTTGGAACAACCGAGTCCCTTTAATTTAGGAGGGCTTCTAGCCCCCTCATATTGTATAAATAGGAAGGCCTCAACCTTCGTAGTTTACTTTTTGGAACTATTGGTATTTGCACTATAGTGCTATCCTTTTTCAGCTTTTTTTTCTTGGCTATTGCTGTACAACTTTCTAGTGATGATTATTTTTGAGTAATGAGAAGCAGCTTTACTTGGCATCATATCTTAGTTCTTTATAGGATCCTGCAGCTCTTGGGGTTGGGCCTAACCCGAGTGCTAAGGCATCCTTTATGTATTTTTATTTGTTCTTTATGTGTTTGCAAAATTATTTCTGTTAAGTAGATTAAATCTTGCTGATTAACTAGGTCACTGTTAATGGTTAGAAAGAATTTTTATGTTCATATTGAGTTGATAGGTTGGTAACAGGGAAAAGATTCAAAAAAGGGCCATCAAACACCTCTGATTTCACCTCTCCCTCAGTGGGATCAGGAGCTGGGATCAGGGTGACCTTGCTGCCCACAAAAACTCTGATTTTGCTTTGCTATGCAATCAATAGTGTTTGATTTTCATTTGTAGAAGTTGGTTACAGGTTCATACTTTTTCTTGCGTAGTTGCATGATTTAGTATACATGGTTTCATAGTGGTTCAAACTTCAGTTCATTCTTTTACTAACAACTAGATCAGATTAGGTCACCGTAACTAGGTCTTTGATTTTACAAGTCTTCATCGGTTCAGTTGGAAAAATGACTTGCAGAGCACCTGTACCACTTCTCTACCTGCCCATACTCCATCAAACTCATCTGCTCCATCCCTCAGCTCAGCTTCTAGCCTTACATTTTCCATTTGCTCACATAACCCTAGTTTTTGTGCATCATTGCTTCAATCCTCCTTGAACAAATCCAGCCATCTACATCTGTCCTCAACTCCATCCACCAAGTCCTGGACCACGTCCAGCCCTTATCCTACCTCCATATCCACTCCTTCATCTTTCTTCATCCATCTATCCTCCAAAATTCCATTTCTGAACATCATGTAAAAAATTACAGACATCCTGTAGAAAATCACAGACATTCTGTAGAACCCCTACAGACTTCCTGTAGAAGCTCACGAATGAGGTTTCTCGATTGCCAAACTCTGTGAAACTCTCTGGAAGGGTGTTAGGGACCCCTTAGGCCCTCTCTGAACCTTCTGACCCCACCCAAGCATTTCCTCTTGCCAATCCACCTCTGCACAGTCAAAATAGTTAAATCGCATGCATGATAATTCTGGCAACTTATTCAAAAATACAAAAAGATGTTTTTTTCAGATGTTACTGTAGAAGTAGCTTAGATACATGTATTTACCTTCCTAGAAGTCAATGGAAATTCTTTCAGTAGCTTGCATCCTCTTTCTTGCATCGGTAGGGATAGCTAGGAAAATTAGGGTTTGCTAGGGTTTACATTTCTTTCAGCTTTCCGGTTTCTTTCTGCAAGTAGATCAACCCTCTTTAAGTTAGCTTTCATCCATCAGTTAAAAAGCTTCTTCTCAGAGCTCATAGAAGTTGTCTTAAGCTCCTAGCGGACTTGTGCTAGCTAACCATGTGACAGCTGTGGCAAGAGCTAGTACTTGTGCATACAGCACCGTCGCTTCCAAGTTTTTTATGAACTACCAGGCTGATAAAAGTAAAGAAGGGAGTCCCAGGAGTTGCAGCATTATTGCTGCAATACTGGAGCTCACCAGATTTGATGCAGGTGAAACACAGAAACTAAGATGAGTGATGAACAGTTTCAGCAAGCATTCTTGACTATGCAACAAATGTTGAGAGAAATGTACTAAGACAAGAAGGCGAGAGATGTAACTTCTTCTTCAAAGACATTGAAGAAGCAAAAAGGTAAAGGCAAGGCTGATAAACCAACTTCACCTCCATCATCTTCATCATCATCATCTTGTTCTTATTCTTCCAGTATAGAATCTGAAACAAAAAATAAACCTAAGAAAACACCTCTTTTGAAACTCGATGTAAAATTTGAGTTACCTATTTATGATGGAGAAATGAATCTTGAAAAGTTAGATAACTGGATTAAGTAGATAGAAGTGTATTGTCATATTCAGAACATCTTTGACGATAAAATGAAAATTCAGTTAGTTACACTTAGAATGAGGGGAACAAATTTAATCTGGTGGGAAAGTAAAACTCAGATAGATGTAAAGCGAAAAGGAAAAATCATCTCTTCATGGTATAAGTTTTTAGAAGCTCTTAGGAAACAATTCTATCCTTTAGGATACATGCAACAAGCTGTTATTGATTGGCAACATTTGAGGCAAGGTAAAGGGTAGAGTGTTCAGGAGTTCAGAAAGAAAGCATTGGTGCTTGGTATTTCATTGGATACACATGAAACTTTATTAAAGTACATCGGCAGTTTACATTCATATTTGCAGCATACTTTATTGATGTTTAATCCTGATGATTTTGATGAAGTGTGTGTTTAGGCCATACATATTGAATCAGGTGGCAGACCATTCAAGTTTTCATCGCAATCGTCCAAAGAGTTGGAAATCAAAGATTCCAATGACAGTAAAGGGAAGAAAAATTCGAAGAGAAAGAAATCAACGATAGTTCAGAAGGAAAGAGCTACTTTTTCTCATTTCCAGAGAATCTTTCATGATGAATCAAAGTGTTGGAAACTTCATCCAAAACTTAATCCCAAAAAGTTCCTTAAGGAGAAGGATGAAAAGAAGGCAATTGCAATAGTCCAGCAAGATCTAGGTTCAGATTCAGGTGATGAAAGGAGGATAACTTCTATGGTTGCGACAAGTAAAACTTCTAACATTAGTTCAAGTTCGAATACTATGGCATCTTCATCAAACATAAATTCTTCAAATGAGGATAAACGAGTTGAATTTTTTAACATAAGGATGAATTCTAGGTACACAAAGATAGATACAATGTTTGACAGTGGATCACAGGCCAATTTAATATCTAAATATTTAGTTAAGAATTTGGGTTTGGAAACAAGGAATCATCCAAGACCTTACCCATTAGGATGGCTAAAGAAATCAACTTAGATAAAAGTCACAAAAAATTGCCGATTAAGATTTGCCATTACAGCTAATTACATTGATGAAGTGGAATTAAATGTGGTTCCAGTAGACATATGTGGAGTTGTTTTAGGAAGTCCTTATCTTTATGATCGTGATGCAATATTTTATAGAAGAGAGCATAAATATCAACTTAAGAAAGATGGGGTTGAATTTATTGTTATGGAACATCAAAGTACAAATCATTTGAATATTAATGCTAATCAGATGAAGCAATTAATAAGTTCAAATAAAATATTTGTAATCATGTGTGTAAAGGAACAACATAACAAACAACATGATGTTTGTTCAGGTTATGAGACTCAGCTTAAAGATAGTTTGATCAAAGAGATAGAAGCTATTACAGTTCTATGTAAAACCAAACATCTTACTCATAAGTAGGGAATACAACATGAATTTCAGTTTGTGCCTAAAGCTCCTCTTCCTAATGTTAGAATGAATCAATTCAGTCCAAGTTTGGAAATTAATAGTTACAGGGATGCAGGTCAGTATTAGGGAAAGTCAGTGCTAAATTTCTCTTGTATTGTGTCACCTATTCATGTTTCAAATAGTTTGGAAACCTCGTTTCAAGTGGAGAGGAAACATATTTGTTTTCATATCAAAGCCTTTTCTAAAGAAGTGTCAAAGTATCTAATGGAAACTTATGCATCAGGGGAAGGTAGTACTCAATGGAAACATCATTTAATGAATAAGGGAAAAGTGATTCAAACAAATCAACAACTAATTCAATACTTTCAAAGACAAACTAAGTTGCAGCAATTTTCACCTTACAGTTTGATGGGTTTATGGCAGCAAGAAAGTATGTCAAGTCAAGTAGTTGGTTTGATGTCAAAACATCTTTGATTGTCTCTGTTATTTCACAAAATACATTGTTAATACATGTCAATGGTATTGAACAATATTCTATAGAGACTATTTTCAAAGATGATTTTGAATCACTAACTAATGGTTCTTCATGGAAAGAAATCAATTGCCATGTTCATAACAAGTTGTTTGACCATAGTCGCAAGTTGTTCATACTGCAGATGGATGGAACAGGTCACCAAATCAAAATGTGCCATGGTCAACATCATCAGGGTCATCAATTGGAGGTGATTGATTGAATGTATTGATACATCATCAGGACAAGGTGGAAATTGAGGGAGCTCTACCCTCATTGAATATTTGTTTAGTCAATTTTTTTTGGTCCAAAAGATTTCAAGTGGAGAGAATTGATCCAGGAGGATCTCGTTAGATCAGTTGCATAGGTTCATCATCAGTATACAATGTCGTCATCAACAATTCAATCTGGTGTCGTTCAATTTTGACAATGTTATTTATGTTTCAGGTTGTTCACGTGATGTCTATGGTTTTTCATGGTATTAGGTTGATATGGTTTTTTACCTGGCTATCGACATGTGCTTGTCGTCAACATGTGTTTGTCATCTACCTCGTAGAATTTGGGTTGTTGACATGTAGTTTTCGTCCACTTTGCAGGATTTGGTGTTGACGTGAGTTTTGGTCGTCCTTTTTACACGGTTTGGTTGTCGTCGTCATGAGACAAATGTTGCTAATGTCGCTTTGTGACATTAGTTTGTAAAAGGGTATTTTAAAAACCTAATGTAAAACCATAAACCTAGAACCTAATGCAAACATTCAAAATTGCATTAAAAAACCATTAAACCTATGATAAAAGACCTAAACCATAAGTCCTAGACCATACACCTAATCCTATACCTATTGAACCTCATTGCAAAACAAACTATGTAATAAACAATACATAAAACCATGTATTAACTCTTGGCCCATTCAAATTACATTTCAAAACATTGCAAATACATTAACACAGTCCTAAACTGCTAGAAATAATCGCGCGAGGACCATGTCCATGTGAGCAGTCAGAGTGGGGCAGTTGGTGAATCCACAACCTTGACCACAGCGGATAACCATTTGCTCGTAACTCGATTCCTCACCGTAGCGGAGTAACACAACAGTATGTGACCGAGTGTGACTATCCGTCGGGGTTTGTAAGACTATCTAGCGTGACTGCAGCGGAAATGTCTGAGCTAACCATAACATGTGAGTAGTGATGTTAACCGCCGGGGTATTGGTAGCCAGAACTGCTAGGGGAAGACTGTGGAGGTAGCAGTTGGTGGTTATATTGTAGCCTATTCACATGGGCAGTCAACCTCCTCTGCTCGGTGAGTAAGCTTCCAATGGCTATGGTTTAATATAAAGTTATTTATGGGTTTTTGTTGGATTTTGGTTGCAAAACTAATGTGATGACCAAACAACCCTATCTTAGGTGTCAAGAGATGGTAAGACTAAGATTTAACAAACCCCTAATTTCAGCCTATACACTCCTACACTCAGCAAAAGGAGTTCGAATGTACCTAGAAGGTTTTAAAAGGAGGTTTTGCTCATTGAAGTGGACATGAGTGGTTTTGGATTTTGTATGCAATTTCTGGAGGTCATAGTCATTTTTGTTTTCAGTGTAATAGGAGCAACCAGAGTCGTAATTGGGAACCGTGATAGGCGTTGGAAAGCTGGTTCAAAGAGCTATGTTTTGGCAGTGACCAAAAGTGCCTGCGTGCACATTCAACTTGGTCAAATCTCTGTGTAATTGACCTCTTCTATTTCAATCCTAATAAAGTGGTCGCCCATCTTGAAGGTGGACCCGGAGACGTAGTCCATCAGGGATGAACTTTGTAATCAATATTGCTGTCTGGTATTGCTATGTTTTATCTATTTTAGCTTTTGTTTTGCATTGTACTTATGTTTTATCACCTATCATAAAAGTCTTCTTCTTGAGCAGTTGTATCAGTTTCCGAACTCTCAGTTGGCATTTAATTCATTAATGGCTAATCAATTCTACATCAGTCTACACTTATGACCATTTAAGATCATATAATTTGGTATCAGAGTAGGTTACGTTTGTAGAATTTTCCATTAAATGTTAAATAGGTGAAAGTCGCAATGTGGAGAAGGAATCCTTGAGCAGATTGATCTAGAGATTGGAAAGCAACGAGTTGTTCATAAGTCGACCATGACAGGATCTGATGCAGGTGAAAACACTGAAACTAAGATGAGTGATGAACAATTTTAGCAAGCATTCTTGACTATGCAGCAGATGTTGGGAGAACTATACGAAGACAAGAAGGCGAAAGATGCAGATTCTTCTTGAAAGACTGTTGGCTTATTGGGGCCTGACCTAGGTTCATAAGTGTTTTAGCCAAACAAATCCTGGCAATACCGGCCCTTTCGGCAACAGTTCGCGGAGCACGGACTGAGGTCTCACCCAAGGTAGTATGGGAGGGTGTTGGAAGCAGGTTTCCGCACCTTACAGATGTCTTGCTGAGGCTTGGAAAGTTCACGAACCGTTCCTACGCGCTGTGCTACTTCCGCGACTGTTCAGTGCAACTACCTTGGCGCAGCTAGGACAACGAGTGCAAATGTGGTTTACCCTTTTTGTGCTTAGTATTATTATAGGTCTTGAATTAAATTAAGTAGGCCTAATACTTTCAGTTATCATTTAACATAATCAGACATGCGTGCAATCATAAACCATACATAGATGCATAAACCGGAATATAGAAACAGATACGCAATATTCCAAAACCAAATTATCTTTATTAATGCCTTTTCAATTATAATCCAATTCCTACCTTGCGCACACAGCTGCAGGGGTCTGTGAACATAGCTGCGGACTCTCCTAGACCTCTGCGCACACAACTACAAAGCCTCTTCTACTACTACACCCCTTGACTCAGACTTACAGACTTAGAGTGAATATCGCTGTTAACAACCCATAACACTTCAGATCTTTTTCCAAAACTTCTAAAAAAAGGCCTTCTACACCTAGAGCCTTGCTCTATTTATACATTCCCATGGTCCATGGACCATGGGAAGGCCAACTCACTTTCTATTATTTTACCTTATTTTAGGGTGGACTACCCTTTGAATTGACTCATTACAACTAATGATCCGCGCACTTCGCAGAGCCTTTACAATATCAATACCTTTGAAATTGTGGGATTTAAGTCCCAAAACCATTACACGGGGGATCCACTACCCAACAGTCCCGCAACACAAACATCGTGACTCATCCCGAGTCACTTGGCCGGTGTGGTGATCTTTTCTAGGAGTCCATCCAACAACCTCTGTGCTTCACGAACGTCTGTCACACATTCCTCCACTGTCTGTTGTATCAATTGTGCGTAACGCTCTGATGCATCATTGTTAGAGGTGTCGTCTTGGATTTATGCATATGTGTCTTATATCTGGGCCAGCTTCAATTTGATTGTGGCGGTGACTATGAACGCTTCCTCGAGCTAAGGCTGGGTGCGTCCTTTAAGCCCTGCTTCTTTCTAGTGTGCGACATCCACCTGTTCTTTTAGATCCCGGGCCTCCCTTATCTTGGCCAATTGCTGGGTAAGGGCGACTGTCTGCATGGCTGCCCGAACATCGTCATAGGCCTGCTGCAATTCTTGTGCTTCTATTTCTAACTTCTATAGCATTGGGTCCTCCTTGAGTGAGGTGAGCATTAAGAGGGACTGGTCCAACAAGCCAGTGCAAACTTGTACAACATGCTCTATGTTGGAGCATTCAGTGCAACTAAATAAAAGACAAACAACAGCAGATAAAACACATCACACAAATGACACAGGAGTTTTATGTGGTTCACCCAACCATTCTGGGCTAAGTCCACCAAACATAGGCATCTACAAAATTTTATTATCAAACAGGAGATTACAAGATAATTCAGTTCCTCACAAACTCTCACGCTCACATCCAATCCATATGGACACCTGTTTTATAGATAAGAGGATCTAACTGCCTCATAAATCCTCCTACAGCAAATATAGGATGCATTATCTCACTCCCAACAAAATAGAGCTAATATAGCAACTCAATCAGATTGTTGTCACCTACTCAGATTTTTGCCTATTTTAATAAAACTGAAAATCTCAACAATCTCCACCTTGAAAACAATTAGCCTGATGTCCTATTTCTTTATTATTTATTTTTTCTGCAAGCCAAGAGAAGCCAAACACCAACATAGCTTCTCCAACAAAACTGGTTTTGTGAACATGTCTACACAATTTTCCTTTGTATGCACCTTTTCAAGAGAGACTCCCCTTTCAGTGATAACCTGTCTTAAAAAATGGTACTTAATTGGAATATGCTTTGATTTACTATGATAGGCCGGATTCTTAGCCAAATGTATTGCACTTTGACTATCACAAAGTAACTTGATGTTGTCCTGTAACCTACCAAACTCACCAAGCAAACCTTTCAACCAAACCGCTTCTTTGCAAGCATGCGAAGTAGTAATGTATTCTGCTTCAGTAGTGGATAAAGCAACAATGTTTTGTAGCTTTGACATCCAACTAATAGCTCCACCTGCAAGAGTAAAGACATACCCTGAAGTTGACCTTCTCTTATCCAAATCACCTGCAAAATCAGAATCAACATACCCGTAAACAAATTCACTACTCTTATTGTAAGTAATACAATAACTACTGGTGCCTCTCAAATACCGAAACACCCATTTCACTGCTGACCAGTGTTCTTTACCTGGATTTGCCATATACCTGCTGACAACCCCAACTGCATGTGAAATATTTGGTCGAGTACAAACCATCACATACATAAAACATCCTACTACATTGGCATATGGAATTCGAGACATATAATCCTTTTCTTCATCTGTATAAGGACATAAACTGGAAGAAAGCTTAAAATGGGAAGCTAAAGGGACTAACACAGGCTTCAAATTGTTCATACCAAACCTCACAAGTATTTTCTCAATATATTTTTGTTGTGATAGCCACAACTTACCATTGCTCCTGTCTCTGAAAATCTCCATGCCCAAAATCTGTCTTGCTGCTCCTAGATCTTTCATATCAAATGTCCTTGCCATCTGAGTCTTTAACTTGTTGATTTCTTCAATGATTTTGCTTGCTAAAAGCATATCGTCAACATACAACACTAAGATAATGAACATGCCATTACTTAACTGCTTAAAGTAAACACAATGATCATATTCACTTCTTATATATTTTTGACTCAACATGAAAGAATCAAATTTCTTGTACCATTGTCGAGGCGACTGCTTTAGACCATACAATGACTTCTTGAGCCTGCAGACAAATTTCTTATTGCGATGCTGAACAAACCCTTCCGATTGTTCCATATAAATTTCCTCATCTAAATCTCCATGTAAAAAAGCAGTCTTAACATCTAGTTGCTGCAATTCTAAATCAAGCAAAGCGACTAATGCTAACACAATGCGAATTGAAACTATTTTAACAACTGGTGAAAATATCTCATGAAAGTCAATGCCTGCTTTCTGAGAAGACCCTTTTTCAACCAGCCTTGCTTTGTATCTGTCCTCTGTATCATTCACACCCCGTTTTACCTTGAAAACCCATTTACATCCCACAGTTTTCCTACCTTTCGGAAGTTCAACCAGATCCCATGTGCCATTTTTACCTAAGGCCATCATTTCTTCCTTCATGGATGCTTTCCATTTGTCACTCTTTGAACCTTCTACAACTTCTTGACAACACAAAGGTTCATCATCGTTAGCGGTCAAAGCAATTGAAGTAACATAATCATCATACCTTCTAGGAGGGCGTTTGATTCTTGTAGACCTCCTTAAGGATGTTTCTGGTGCTTCCGGAATTAGCTGACTACCATCTGTAGAAACTTCTTCATGATCACCATCTGAGACCTGTTCATGACCTACATCTAAACCCTGTTCATAATCTGATTCTGAAACCTGTTCATGACTAGAATCTGAACTATGGTCATCATGACTATCATTAGAAGAGCTGTCAAACCGAATGTGCTGAAAATCAGATACATCATCATGTTTCAACTTATTATCTACATCTAACTGTACAAGATAGGATTCATCAAACTTTACATCTCTGTTGATGATGATTTTGCGGGTAGTAGGATCCCACAATATAAATCCCTTCGTTCCATCACCATACCAAACAAAGATATACCTTTTTGATTTTGGATCTAATTTAGTTCGCTGATGTTTAGGAACTAGAGCATATGCATCACAACCAAACACTCTGAGTTTAGAATAATCACAAGGGTGTCCTTTCCATACCTCTTGAGGAATCTTGCAACCTATCACTGTCGATGGCGACCGATTTATCACATAACAAGCTGTAGCCACCGCTTCTGTCCACAACTCCTACAAACCAGCATTACTCAGGATACTCCTTGCTCTCTCCAAAAGAGTCCTGTTCATGCGTTCAACAACTCCATTTTGTTGAGGAGTATAAACAGTAGTCTTATGTCTCTCGATCCCTACATCCTTGCAATAGTTGTCAAAATCCTTGGAAGTAAACTCACCACCATTGTCAGTTCTTAAACATTTTATAGTTCTACCAGTGATGTTTTCTACCAATGCTCTAAATTGCTTGAAAACTGTAAAAACATCAGACTTCCTTTTCAACATGTAGACCCACACTTTCCTAGAAAATTCATCAATAAACGATAAAAAATATGACGAGCCACCATACGAGGTTGTAGGTGCTGAACCCCAAACATCTGAATGGATATAATCAAGTATTCCTTTACTAGTATGTTTGCCTGTTTTAAACTTTTGCTTACTTTATTTTCCAAACAGACAATGTTTACAGAAATCTAACTTTCCAGACCTTAGATTAGGAAGTAACTTGCGATCAGCCAAAATCTTTAACCCTCTTTCGCTCATATGGCCCAACCATTGATGCCATAGGCGAATGGAACTACTGTCATGTTCATACACGGTAGACACATGAACTGACCCTGTTCTTCCTTCTAACTAAAACAGATTTCCTACTTTCTTAGCTTTCATTACTAGTAAAATACCTTTGTAAATTTTCATTACTCCACCTTGAATGACAGTTTTATATCCATTTGTGTCAAGTGCCCCCAGTGAAATTAGATTTTTTCTTAAATCTGGTACATGTCTTACATCAGTTAACGTTTTGGTTGTCCCATCAAACATTTCTAGCTGTATACTCCCTATTCCCACAATATTAGTTGTGACATCATTACCCATGTACACGACTCCATCATTCACTGATCTATATGTCTTAAACCAGTCTCTATGAATACACATGTGGTTTGATGCACCAGAATCTAACAACCAATGTTGATCATGATTTGACAAATTAACTGATAAGACTTCGTCGCTCGTACCTAAACCAGATGCTGAACCTGTATCGGTTGTGTTCGCTTCCTTCTTTTCTGTCGATGAAGCTTCTTTAGAAGTTTGTTGTCGCTTCCAGCAATCCTTCTTCAAATGCCCTGATTTGCCATAGGACTAGCACTTTACTTTACTCTTCTTCCCTTTTGACTTTGAACGTGAATCGCTGCGCTTACCAGAGCGTCTTTCTGTAGAACGACCTCTAGCCATCATTGCCTCTGATGTAGAGGTGTCAGCATTCGACCGCTTCCTAGTCTCCTTGGACAAAAAAGCTCCGATGACATCATCAAATTCAATGGTTTCGGATGAACTAAGACTTATAGAAGTAACAAAATGATCCCACGACTCAGGCAACGAGCACAATAATGTTATGGCTTTATCCTCGGATTCAAATTTTACTTCTATGCTTTCTAATTTTACCATTAGAGTATTAAAAAAATTCAAATGATCAGTAATGGAAGTACCTTCCTTCATTCGCAAACTGTATAGCTGCCGCTTCAGGAGAATCCGATTTGTCAAGGACTTTGTCATATACAGCTTCTCCAACTTCGTCTACAAACCAGCAGTAGTCTTCTCTGACACGATGTTAAATAAAACATCATCAACCAAACACAGTCGAATACCGCTCAAGGCTCTTCCATCCAATTCATTCCATTCATCATCTATCACGGGGTACGGCAACTTGGATCTGCCCAACAACGCCTTCGCCACGCCTTATTGTACCAGCAGATCATGCATTTTTACCTTCCAGATCTCGAAGTTATTTTTGCCGTTAAACTTCTCAATTTCGAATCGGGCACTTTGAGTTTTCGCCATCTCGCTTAAAGAAAAAGAATCTCCAATTCCAAATTTTAAATAAAAGAAGTTAATTTCAATAAACGCCTATGCCTTATATTATGCTGCCTTTTCCTTTAAAAAAAAAAACTTTTTGCTGTGCAAAATTACAGTTTAAAAAATTGTGTAATCAGATTGGCATGCAACAGAAACATAAAATGCACTTGGCGCTTGCTGATCAACTGCCGATCCGCGCCAACTAAAAAACGGTGTAAGGCAAAATGATTGGCGCAATTTTACCTTTAGTTTCCGCGCCTATTAAGTTGTTAGCGCGCTGGCGCGCTTATCGCCTTCGGGACCACGCCAATTACCTCTCTGGCGCAACTGTTCATAAGAGAAACGCGCCAACTGCATTTTTTTTTGGTTTTTACGCATCAATATGTTCCACCTCCGTGCGCCTTCAATAGGCATTCACCATGTTACAAATACACATGTATTGGCATGTGTAGGTCCACGTTATAAATACGCTTTGGCATGCGCAGGTAAACACTAACCGATTATCAGATTCACGTGCTGCAGAAAAATGTTATCAATAAGCATCTTCATATCCACGCAGGTCCGCGCAGACAAAGGTCAACGCTCAGCCCCACGCCGATCGGGTTTTCACAATGCTGTTTCAATACTGGTTCATACAATTTAATTTAAACCTCCACGCAACAGTGTTCAGTCCACCACGCGCAGGTCCAATCCCACGCAGCAGCTGTAAACCTGCACTTGAAACAAAAAACAACACGATTTTAAAGCAGCGCAATCAGCGCAATTCCAAAAAACAAAACAACGTAATTTTAAAACAATAAATGGTGTAAAACAACTCTGTGCCGTTATGGTAGAACTGCACGTTGTTTTCAACACTCAACCACGTTATACGCTGGACCTCCTCCACTGTGCCACGCAGGACCTCCTCCAACATGCTCTGATACCAATTGTTCGAGCATTCAGTGCAGCTAAATAAAAGACAAGCAACATCAGATAAAACACATCACACAAATGACACAGGATTTTTACGTGGTTCACCCAACCATTCTGGGTTACGTCCACCAAACATAGGCATCGGAAATTTTTTATTATCAAACAGGAGATTAAAAGATAATTCAGTTCCTCACAAACTCTCATGCTCACATCCCAATCCGTATGGACACCTGTTTTACAGCTAAGAGGATCTAACTGCCTCATAAATCCTCCTACAACAAATATAGGATGCATTAACTCACTCCCAACAAAATAGAGCTAATATAGCAACTCAATCAGATTGTTGTCACCTACTGAGATTTTTGCCTATTTTAATAAAACTGAAAATCTCAACACTCTATATCTTTCAACCCTGATTGAATTTCATGGTGGCACTACTCTCTGACTTCCAGGGGTGTAGAGGATTGCGCCTTCAGCCCCAACTCCACGATCTACAATTTCAGCTCCAACTGGACCTTCGCAGCCTCCTCCTAGGTCCTCCGGACTCCAACTGCCAATTTATGAATCTTTTCTGCGATGGGGAGTGCCGCTGGCACGACCAACTCTACAATGCTGCTACAAGCCTCCTCCACTACTTGTTCTAGTCCCTGGTTTTGGGTGACCATGCTGTCGCACTACAGGCTGAGCTGTTCTAAATTTACCTTCTACTCACTCAAGACTTGGAAAGTGCGACCCTCCTTGGCACGAAGCTCAGTAGTTACCCCATCCTGTAGCTAGTATAGGGTTTCTCTGGGAAGGGCAGCCAAATTCAACCCGTAGCCCCTCATGTCACCTTCAGCTTCTGCTAAGATGACACCTTTTGGTAACACCAAAGTTTTCGTTGTGTGTGTGTAGCATCTGCTCACCTTCGGCTATACCTTCTGCAAGGTGTGGTGTCATCATTCCTGGGGGCCACACTTGTAATGCCTGCAATTGCGCCCTGTGTGCCCCCAACACATTTGTCTGCTCTGTCATCAACTCTTCTAGAGCATCCTTAGTGACACTGCGACCAGGTTTTCTACTGTCAGTAAGGGTTCCTTCCATGGTCTTTGTTTTCTTTGTCTTTTTGCACGTGGGTGGTGGCTCCTGGACGCACGGCCTCTTGAGTTGGGTCAAGTTTTTTGTAAGGTCCATGCATTCCTATTTCTCCACCTCCCCCTGTATGTCCTACTCTGTGGACATTTCTTGTCCTTCCTCGGTCGCCTCAGTGGGTGCGGTTGTGGTTTGTGTCATCTTCTCTAGTGCTACTACCTCGGCCGCCCTCTGCTACGTAGCCGCTTCCTGTTCCTGACACTTTCTTTCCACCAGCTTCGTGATGCGCAGCTTGGTCTCCTTCTTCCTCTACTGCGCCGTGAGATTTTCTAGTTCTGCCAAGTCCGGGGTACGCCACTCTGGAGACCATGATGCCATTACTTCGAAGATTGCATCATCTGTGGCAATGAACGATAGCTTTTCCCATGCTTGGGCTGGATCCTTGCGTGCCCGGATATACATGTTATGCATATCCGCCTTGAATTCTGCCACACTCTGTAAAGTGTTATATACTATCAAGGACAAGCGCAGCCTATGGTTGATCCTCATTCGTAAAATTGCCTCTACAAATGTCCAAAATACCTTTATTTCCTGAATCCTCGCCGTGTCCTCTATTGCTTAGAGTGAGGTGTACCTCATGGCCTCGGGTAGGTTCCGCTCCATGGCGGGAAACTGGCTATCCACCGGTAGCTCCCTGACAACCAACAAGATGGATAAGAGCAACCTTGCATAGTGGAAGGTCTTACCCTAGTCCTGGGCTTACCTGCAATTCATCAAAAATTCATCACATAGAAATTGCGCCCAATTGAACTGGACCCCTTTTGCGCACTATTCTGCCAACGCAATTACAGAAGCTGGCACTTCGTCTGTGCAACATTTCCTCATGATCTTGCTGGCCAGCAGCTCAGTGGCGATGCGCACCCCTTGGTCCTTAATGCTTGCTATTACATACCCTCGCTTCCTTTTCTCTAGCTTATATTTGGCCTTCATAGCTTCTGCGAGGCCCAAGTCACTCCTTTTTCTGGCGATGTCTGCAGGATTGCTTCCTTTAATGGGCAGCCACGAAATTTAGTGAATTCAGTGGCCGTGATGGGAATCGGCTCTTCCAGCCAAAGATACCCATCATGTACTAGACAGAGTAGCTGCCGGATAACAAAAATTGTGATAGGTGCACGGTGGTAGTGGGGTATACACTGCAGATGGAGTAACCTAGCGTTCTCCACACCTCACAACCATTTTTGCTGTAGTAATTTCTCCGCGGCCAACTGTGGGAACTTTGCACTATTTGGAGGTCCCAGTCTTCAATTTTTATATTCGGTACCCGTCCCAGTGGCGGACCGTCAAACCTTATGTCATCCAGAAGAAGCAGGGTCTGGAGCGCACTCCTCGTGGCCTCTAGGTCCTTCAGTATCTTGGCTGTCCATTTCCACGGGGGAATGTAGGGGGGTAACTCTGTCGCTAAAGTTTCTTGGGAGACATTTTCTGCCTCGTCATCCTATGCCTCAATTTGGGCTATCAAGGCTTGCAAATCTTCCTCCTCCTCCTCTGTTTCAATAGTGACAACTTTGCCCTTCTCTGTCATTAATAATTTACTAACTCTTGGGTTCCATGGTGATACCTGGACTTTTCCCATTGGCTGTTTTTTTTTTCTGTGGTCGCAGCGTGCGTGGGGACTTCAGTACCTTTGGCATGCCTGCTGCCTCTCCAGCCTCTTCTTGGGTCACTCGAGGTTCTGGGGTAACTCTCATCACTTGCACTCTGGTTCTCAACATTGTGCCTATACTGGATTCACTTGGTTGCGTACTTACAGGTGGCAAGGTCGCTTGGGGCTCACTGCTCTGTACTAGCTCAAATCTCAAACAGCTAAGTGTTGCTTCGAAGCTATCCCGCAGAATTTTATAGTAACATTTGGATTTGAATTTGGCAATTCCCTCCATTTCTGAGTCATCAGTACCTTCTTGGTAGCAGATCACCCCGAATATAGCTCGTAATTCATGTATTAATGGCCCGCTGACCACTCCTCTCTGCCTTAAATTAGCCCTCTTGTCATGAACAATGACAACAACAATCATCTCCCAGCCTATCCGCACGGCAACGCAGCCCATTATGCGCGACAGCGAGCCCTATGCTAGACGGGCCCTACGCAGAACCTCCTTTTCACGCAATTTTCCTGCAGCCTTGTTTATAGTCCTGCGCCTTCTTTCAACTGCATGAGGCACTGAGACTATGCTTCCTACAGATAGTCAGGTGGTTTCACCCCTGGTGTGAGGCTTCGCTTTTCCTGCTAGCTCGGGCTGCAGGCACCCTTCACATACCCTTGTGTCTGGTAGTGCGTCGCATTCCTCTTTGCATGGTATGCTCCCTTGTTTAGTAAGGTGCGGTTGCAGCCATGATAGCAGGGTCGCAACTCTTTCTAATGCAGTAGTAGGGCTAGTTGGACTCGATCTCATCATACTTAGTTTCTCGCGGCCCACCTGTGTGACTTTGGTTTCGAGTTTGCTGATTTCTTCATCCAATGTCATACTTCTCTTCCTCATCCGTGCCCACTCATCATCGATTTCACAAAGTTTCATGCTTCCTCACCGAAGGTCTTCTTGCAACTGCCTAATTCCTTTACCCAGGTCCTCGTGTCCGGTCCCTACTACAGAAGCCATGGTTTTGGGATTCTTCTCTATCCTCTTGGTTTCTTCTCTTCTTGTCACCATCAAGATCATGTCCGCATTCTGGTTTTTGCTTATGGTCCTATAGGCCCATCAAACCGTTGGTACGCGCAGGTCCCAATCTGTTCGTCCCACCTGGTAAACTCTATTCATGATCCCACATAGCCTTGTGAGTGCTCCGTCATGGGGTATTTTTGGTGTGCGTCGCTCTTTCTTCTATTGCGTCGGGTCCTGATTTTTTATCCTTAACCTGGAATGTGCTTGCCCAACACACGAATACACCCATCGGCACATGTGAATGGACAAAGTGCTTTGCCCTGGCTGCTCGGCTCGCATTTGATGCTAGGGACTTCCAAGCCATAAATGCATCCTTCTTCTGCATTTGCGCCAGCTCCCAATATACTTCTGGTGTGTTTGCCACCTTTGTGCAGGTGTCACGCAACACCCATTCCATTGCACCATATGTGACCCCATCATATGTTGGCAGTTCCCTTGCTTCATTTTTCACGCACTACAGTGATCTATCATCGTGTTGCAATTTAGCATTGTTACTTCATGCAACTGGTTCTCCCAGAGTTCTATTTCTTCATCTGAATCTGAAGTACAGGAAATGTCGTGCTTCCATGAGATTCTCCCATCTTTAGTCGGGTTCACCCGATCCTAGTCTTACGCCATTATCCGGTAAAGGCAATCCATCTCATCGTCGCTATCATTCTCTCGCACAGGTGTTATCAGGAAATCCAGTGTCTATGCAGAGCTGCTAGTCCCACTAAGGTTGGTAGCTACCTCAGAAACAAACAAATTAAAACCACTTTTGTTTTCCTTTATAAAAAGTAGATAAGAGGGGAACCAAGGAGACCAACCTTTGTCTTGCGCTTGGTTCCTTGCTTGATTCGTCTACTTTCTGATAGATCTTTGCCACTCGCTTCCTCGTCTACCCAGCTTTAAAGAGCACCTGTAGAATCAAAACAGCATAACACTATCCAAGAACAGAGATCTACTATCATAAAAAATATAGGACCAGATATATATTGACCACACAAATTCATATATCATCAATCATACAAGAATGTGGAGGAAAACTTGAATAGCTTTATTAATAATAAAGAATAGCAAAGAGGATTACAACAAATTGTTCTGACCCAATGTCATCCCATCAGCAAGAAAGCCCTTCTTCACCTCATGAAAAACTTAGATCACCCAACACTATGATGTTACACCAAGAAACCAGTAGCACTTCCTTACAAGATCCAAAATTCCAGCCTCTGGATCTCTGGGATGAGGGATCCATATATAGATGTTTGCAAGGGGGGTGAGTCAGCTTTTGATATTTGATTAGTGTCCTCTCTCTGATAGTTCTTGATTCCACTTGGAGATTGATGATATCTTACTCATCCCTGGGCGAATGCAGAGAGGAAAGTGTCACAGGAGAAGTTTCTGGAAGATTCCATGATCCTCCACCTCACAGATTGACCCTGCCATTTGTCCACTCTCGCCCATCACACCCCATAGAAGGGCTTTTCAGTATGCATCGCACCTCCTGTGTGCATTAGGTGGGATGCAGCACACTTTGACCATGGAGCAGGTGAGATGGTCCAGTTTTGACCAGTTCTGAGTATTTTTCATGGAGAACTTCTAGGGGATGATGTAATCAGCTGACCTTTTTCTTTTAGGGGTTGGAACAACACTTTTAGGGACTTAAGAGCCCTTGGTTTATGGACATTTATTATTGGGGTTGCAGTGCCCAAAAATGTCTATAACAGTTTCCCCCTAAAGCATGAGGTCGTTAATCTTTTGATGTCGGGTGAAATGCTTTATCATGAGGATCCGAAGTTTTTTCAAGATGGAAGGCGACCTGTAATAAGATACAATACAACACATTATCTTCATTATATTTTCATGATCTAGCTGAGGTCGGCATTCTCATGCTCAGCTTTATAAATTCATTTTCATGTACATAAGACAGACAATCGTCTGAGTGCAGACTGATGGTTCTGGTAGAGCCATCATCCCTTGGATTGGATGATTATCTGTGCAGCAATGATGTACATTGGATGTCTTTATTTTCCTGAATATATATCGTAGCCCGGATGGATGAAACTAGATCTGGGGTCTTCAATTTCGTTCGATCTTCACTCAAAGTACAAGTCGATCCATGTGAGAGATGTTCTGGAGTCGAACATGGAAAGACATCGCCTGATTACCAGCCAATGATGTAAGCTGTTAATAGGCACGAGAGGAATCACCGATAATGATGATTACCCTCAAGGTACTACAGTAAAATTCATGTGGTGTGAATAAGGTACTTGGCGTCAAACACCACGCAAAATATTTCGGTTGAAGGCCATTGATGTAAACTTGTCGCCGGAAGTGAGAAACTTGCCATTGAGGCATGCAAGCTTCAAAGTACTGAAAGGGTTGTTCCTAGATCGACTTCCTGGATAATGAGATGATGTCGACAAGAAGCGATCCGTCATAGGAGGGCCTTAGTGAATCCCACCTCAATGACATGGAACGAAGCAAATGATTTTAATGGAGGTGAAAACGATCTGATGACATAAGGTTCAGGGTGGCGGTCATGAAAGAATGGAGCATAAATGTATTGCAGTGGATGAGACACAGGTGAATTCTCTGAGCGACTTCTCTTGAACATACCGGCGACACTGACATGATGGATTGGTAGCGTTAACCCCAAATATGGATGGTGTGATGGACCAATGGTGATATGACCAGTGAACGGAACAACCCAACCTGACTCGGATGCGGAGTGAAAGTGTCATGTTCAAGAGCGACTTGCTACCAATAAAGTTTCTTCAAGTTTTCTTCCCAATTTTTCTCCAGTCATTGCTGACCAGTACCTCTTTATTTTTGTCAAGCTTGAGGAGGATAACATATGCTTGTTCTATAATTTTCCCTTCGGGCAAACCCATCGCTATGTTTTAATGAGCCTAGCGATAGTGAAACTCGTTCTTGTCTGTATGGACAAGTTTGTCGCTATTCGGTTTTAACGAGTTTAACGACAAAGATAACTCGGTCCTTTTCAATTTTAGAGAGTCTGAAAAGGGGTGTAAAGAAAACTCCAATAATCCTTTTTCGTCATATAATCCCTTGAGTCTGAAAAAGTATAAAATAATACAAAAGGGATGAATTTTTGGTAATTTTAACGAGCCAAACAAAATAAGCGCTCGATCTTTTTGTGTAATAATCCCTCAGGTCCAAAAAGATTAAAATCTAAAGGAAGGATAGAACTTTCGGTCACTTTAACGAGTTGGAGAGGCCAATTTCTCGACAATCTTTTCATATTTTACGAGTCAGATGAAAAGAGCTTAAAGGAGACTCGTTTTTTGAGGAACAAGTGATAAATTCAGGTAGCAGCTAATTCCAGGTAAGGTTTGGAATTTTCCAATCACGGCAGTGTCACAAGGATGGCTAACAGGATCACTCTTCGCAGCTGTTCCTCAAAAAGGGTAAACAATCAAATGGAGGTGAATGATCAGCCAATACAGAGTGGAGGTGATGATGAGAACACAACCAAGGCTTCAAAGGCTGATGATAATGCATTCACGATGGTTATTTACCGGAAATTGGTTCATTTTTTAATGAGCTTAAACTCTGGGGGAACATTTGCTCATTGCTTATGTTTATTTTTTAACGAGCTTGAATTCCGCATTAAAAGTACTCGATCCAGTCGTATAATAAGATGTCTCATTTAAAATGGCATTTTTTCAAAACTTTGCCCTGCATCCTTTCTCTATGCAAGTTAGGAAATGACCAATCCTATGAGTTTGAAGGGTTATAGGACCTACAAATTTAAAAAATAAATGGTCGCTCTTTGCTTGCACGCCAAAAGGTTTGCATGCCCCCGGGTATAGCGAAAAATTTCCAAGTTACCAAAGATTGTTCTATCCGTACTGCGGACAAAACACTTCCTTGGCGATGTCTACTGAAATAAACAAAGGTGAGTGGTGCAACTGGCTCCACTCACATAACTTTGATGAAGGAATCTTATTCCAGTCTAATCTCATAAACCAGTCATATATCGTTCGCGTAAACCTACCCTATACCCAAGGTTTTCCTGTCGAAACAGACCAAGGTGCATGCCCCCGGGTTTCAGTCATGTCCTCCGAATCACTCGCGCTCATCAGGTGGACAGATTGGGGATTGATAAGACATTCCTTGCGTGAAAAGACCATTCAGGGATGGTATTTGACTATCTGCTATGTGTGAACCGGGGAATGAAAGCTGGTCTATGAGCTTGACCACTCTTCCTTCATGCGGAAAACACATTACTCTAAAGAGTGAGGAGACAATGGCGCATCCAAGGAGTAGATTATAATCCAGGGGTCCTTGGACTACCATTATGTTCACGCGAACGGTTTTCCTTCTCAATGTTATGGGCACATTGGGAAGGATCCCTAACGGTTGTCTGGTTCCTTTGTCAAAGCCTATTAGATTTCTCATTTCAGGCAAAAGTGATGGCGAACCAAGTGCTTTCCAAGCAGTTGAGGAAAGGATACTCATAGAAGCCCCTTCATCTATGATGGTACCGGCCATGGCCATTCTATATATTTGAGCAATGATTCGAAATGGTACACTGGCCAGCAAACGGGGTCTGCCTAGTAGATTCCAATCAAAGGAAACAACTAGGTTGCTTGGAGGAGGGACCGAATAGATGGACGGATATGGCTCTGACGAACTTCCTTCCTGCGGTAAAGGAACATGTAGACTGCCCCCATGTTCATCGGAGTTTGTGCTTACGAAGAGAATTTGAACAGTGTCGTTCTTATTCTCACTGGTGAGTGTATCATCTAAAGATGGACCTTCTGAAGGCAAGACCGGGTCAATTGCTACCTCGACCTTTTGAATTTTTTTTGGTGTGGATTCAGAGGGTTCATCTTCAATGATAGACGCTTCGTCCGACCACTATGGCGTGTCAGCCAGATTTTCAACTAGTGATGGACTCGGCAAGAGTTTCTTATATCCAGGAGGAAGCTGTAATGGTGAAACCAGACGGTCATCCAAAACTCTTTTAGCCTCCTCTAAGAAGGGACAACAGTGGACGGCGTGATCGCCTTCACACAATTTACAAGAAAATTTACATTTTCCTTTTTGTCCAGGGGCTTCACTTTCACTAGTTGATGGTGTATTCTCAACATGATCGTCAGAGGATGATGACACGAGATTGTGCAAACGGGGAGACTAGTCCCTTAGGATCTGAGGGATGCAAGGACAATCTCAATGATAGTGGTCTCCTTTGCAAATGACACATGGCAATTTAGGCCTGGACGGTGCAGTGTGTGGATTTTCACTAGACAACGCCTGGTTGCCCCTTTTCGCCTTTGGCTCCTTCTTCTTCTTCTCTTTCTTATTTTTCTCCTTCTTCTTCTCAGTTAATTGATTTTTGGCTTTACCAGCTTCATCAAGCAAAGAGGAAGGAGGAGAGAGAGAATTGGACGAAGTAGAAGGTTGGGGGGTAACCTTGGTATCATTTAGTTGCTGAATTGATTGTTCAGGAATCATGGTGTTCTGAATGACAGAGGTCGAGAAGAGCCATACGGGCAAGCCGATTGTCAATACTGGAAGCGACAATGTGTCCATATGGGGTGCACCAACATCTCCCCAAGAGGAGAAAGGACTAGGATTTCCTCCAAGGGAAAATCCTTGGTTGGTGGACTCCATTTTTTTCAACCTAAGATCAACATAGGAAAGGTGATGTTTATTCCGATTAAAATAAATTTTAGACGCTTTGACACAACTTGTTTTTTCAATTTTTAAGAGTCGAGAAAAAACAAAAGATGACACTAGTCGCCTTCGATTTTTAATGAACTTGAAGTGACAAGTGCTCAGATGGACCTTTTCCTTTAAGGAGTCTGAAAAGGAATGAAAGAGACTACTCTGGAAATCTACACAGAGGGATTACCAAACCAATCACAAAACAACAGAATACTTTTTACGGTACAACAGTCAATCTTCCCGAATGCTGTGTTCAGTGCATTGCGATTGATAGGGCGGCAGACACGACTTCCTATGGATAAAGGATAAAGCCTATTGTGGTCTCCCAATATATACTCGACGGTACGTGGGAGCACAAGTCCGTACTAGCACTTATCATCTCAAACTAGAGGAATCACCCAACCAGCAATGAAAACAACAGTTACCAGGCTTTATGACGCCGGAATACGTCTCTAGCCTAGACTTCTAAATGTTGTGCGTTAGGTTCCAAAGCGTTTTTAGATTCATTAAATTTATTTTACAGTTGATCTTGCTTAAGAAATTTTCCTTTCAGGTTCACCGCGTGATGTAGATATACAATTCCTAAAATGCAATCTAAGATGATAAAGAATCGTTTAATCTTCTTTTTGCAATGAAAATCCTAGCTACTAGGGAAAGAGAGACGATATTATTTCAACATAGAGCAGAGAGCACACACTATATGCACTGTCCTAAATCAAACCAACAAACAGTCTAAATGCAAATGCACATGCATGTATTTGTTTTCAGCCTTCTTAATGTGTGAATGATAAAAAGAAAGCTAAGCGCAAATCTGAATTATTTTTCAAAGCGACATTACTAACAAGCTTCTTTTCAAGACAAAATGAAGACAATGACGACACTTTGTTATTTGGAATTGAAAACTTGCTTTTGACACTTGAAAAACTATTAATTCAAATAAAATACAAGAGTAACAGTGTAATCGACTATCAAGAACAATCGATTCTCTTCTATGACTGAAAATGACACTTGCGACACTTTCAAATAAAGAAACGACAGTTCAATTACGTTACTTCTTTGTAAAAGAGAACTGAAAACGGCTCACAATACATAAAAACATTTACAGTTCTTTGCACAATGGATGCAGAATAATGGCAAGGAAGGGAGTTTCCAACAGAAGTATACTGATTATAGACAAAAAAACTCCTGAATAGAGCTAAAAATAGTGAAAAAACCAAAGTTTGAAGGAAAAATTAGCCCTTTCTGATCAGCGCACCTGTTACACAGGGATTCCAGTATGCATCCCACCTACAGCACATGGGAAGTTTGATGCATACTGATATCCTTGAAGAGAGGGTGCGATGGTATAGTGCAAGACTTTTGATCTAGTTCTTGATCACATTTTGCAGCACAGTTCAGGGATTTTGGCCGAGCAAGTGGTAATCAGTAAATAAATCACAGGGGTAGATCTAAGGAGGTTACTAGAGCCACCACAAGGGAAATTAGAGAGCTTGTAAATCGATTGTTCAATTTATAAACAAAACCCAGAGATAGACTGAAGCAGCATTGATCTACTTTGTACTTGCATAGCAAATGCAGTTCGAAGGCTAGTTGGCTTGACTTCAGGGTCCATCTGTAAGTTTATAAAGCAAACAAACATAGAAAAACAGACAATCTATTCGCTCCCTAGTAGAGTTTCCATTTTGTTATCAGGAAATTTAGTGTCTATGAAGAGCTGCTAGTCCCACTAAGGCTGGTAGCTACCTTAGAAACAAACAAACTAAAACCACTTTTGTTTTCCTTTATAAAAAGTAGATAAGAGGGGAACAAAGGAGACCAACCTCTATCTTGTGCTTGGTTCCTTGCTTGATTCCTCTCCTTTCTGATAGATCTTTTCCACTCGCTTCCTCGTCTACCCAGCTTCAAGGAGCACCTGTAGAATCAAAGCAACATAACACTATCCAAGAATAGAGATCTACTATCATAAACAACATAGGACCAGATATATATTGACCACACAAATGCAGATATCATCAACCATACAAGAATGTGGAGGAAAGCTTGAATAGCTTTATTAATAATCAAGAATAGCAAAGAGGATTACAACCAATTGTTCTGACCTAGCGTCATCCCCTCAGCAAGAAAGCCCTTCTTCACCTCATGAAAAACTTAGATCACCCAACACTATGATGTTACACCAAGAAACCAGCAGCACTTCCTTACAAGATCCAAAATTCCAGCCTCTGGATCTCTGGGATGAGGGATCCATATATAGATGTTTGCAAGGGGGGTGAGTCATCTTTTGAGATTTGATTAGTGTCCTCTCTCTGATAGTTCTTGATTCCACTTGGAGATTGATGATCTCTTACTCATCCCTGGGAGAATGCAGAGAGACAAGTGTCACAGGAGAAGTTTCTGGAAGATTCCATGATCCTCCACCTCACAGATTGACCCTGCCATTTGTCCACTCTCGCCCATCGCACCCCATAGAAGGGCTTTTCAGTATGCATCGCACCTCCCGTGTGAATTTGGGTGGGATGCAGCACACTTTGACCATGGAGCAGGTGAGATGGTCCAATTTTGATCAGTTCTGAGTAGTTTTCATGGAGAACTTCAGGGAGATGATGTAATCAGCTGACCTTGTTATTTTAGGGGTTGGAACAACACTTTTAGGGACTTAAGAGCCCTTGGTTTATGGACATTTATGAATGGGGTTGCAGTGCCCAAAAATGTCTATAACAACAGGATCAGTGTAGCGCGCTCCTTTGGCTAGATCTAGCGGCACTACTACGCGTAGAGATTTTTTCTTGAAAGTCATTTTCTGCTTCTTTCGGTTGATGACTCCATTCATATCCGTGGCCCAATCTATCCCTAACAACGTGGGGTAAGGGTTACTGTCATCCACAATCTCTATTACGTCAAAGTAGGTCTGCGTGCTCGCACCTTCGATATCCACTGTTACCACTTGCAATCTTCACATGGGCATGATATTTTGTTGGTTCGTCATCCATAATTGAATAGGAGACCACTGTAACATAGGCCTACCCATGTGTTCCCAAGTCTTCTTAGGTAATACGTTCGTGTCCGATCCCAGGTCTAGGATTACTTGATCCATATCATATTCACCAATTTGCGCCATCAACCACATTTCCCTCCCAGTGCGCAAAGCATGCTTCCCAATCTTTTGAACTACGCGCAGTTCCCCTAACCCTGCGCACCTAGTGATCAGCTCTTATAGTCCTTTAACTGCCTTATTGTCTTGTAGCAGCTTCATGCATGTCTCTAAAAAGGTAGTAAGCATAGAAGGATCCATTCCCGTTTATGGTTGATCCTTACTACCTGAAGTAGAGGCCTCCTTGAAGCTTTTCTTAGCTTCCATAAACGTTTCCCTCGTGCGTTCCAAGTCAAACTCAGGTTCCTTCGTAGGAGCCTTGCGAACCCATATATCATCCTCGGGTTACTTTTCCTTATCCTCCCCTATGGTCGCACTGCTTCTAAGCACCATATCCATGTTGGGGTCTTCTTTGCGTAATTCAGACCTCATCATTAATATATTTTTAGTTGGAGCAAGCTATAGTATGCCTTTCTTGCGCATCTGTGTGATCAATGTTGGACAATCTACTGCTTCATGATCAAACTGATAACAATACGAACAACATATTCTGGTCGGATTCATACATTCGCGTGCATAGTGCCCAAGTCCTCTGTAATTATAGCAAATTAACTGTCCGTGCCCTCGTCTGGGTCCCATTCCTCCTCGTCCTCGACCTCTCCCTTGAAATCCCCCCTCACAATTGTTGCGGCTGGATTGTGGCCTCACGTTTCTATCTGCATTCGATAAGATGGGGTCCTATCCACCATTAGCTCATAGATCCGACATGTCTGCTAATCATGGCCCACTGATCTGCAGAAATTACAATAGAGTTGCTGTGGAGTCTAGGTATACTTCTGCAAAAAGTGACAATTGTCCGTCGCGTGCTTTCCTCCCACTTGATAAATCGTGCACCAGAGTGTAAGTGCCACACTTGGGCCCACCTGTGTCTCTGGTCTCAACGGCATTGGTCCTCCTCCCACCAAATAGTTTTCGAATACTGGACAATGATCCTTATCATGGCCCTGGCCTTTACATTTTACGCACCACACTTCTTCACGTGCCTCTGGCCGGGGCGCCCTATCCTGCTTCAAACTTTGCATCTCCAAGCATAGGTTTTGTAGTTGCACATAGATTTTTTGGACTCCCAACCCCAGATCCTGTATCGGTGTTTCATGCAACCTCATCGCCATTTCCAATGCTTCTGCCTGGGTTGAGAGCTTCTGCTATGACAATGCTGTCCTCAGGTGTGGTGTCAAAGATGCCACAAACCACGTGCGATGCTGTGCATCTGTCAATGTCATATTAGCCTCGCAGATCGTACTTTTCAACCTATGATCTAGATCCTAGGGGGTTTCACCTAGAAGCATCGCGATCTCCTTAAATCCAATGATCAACTGCGTCTCTAATTTTAGCCGGATAAAATCTCTGTTCAACACAATCTGGATTTCCGCTATTCTGACGTTTGGGTGATCATTTGAGTGCTTGATATACCATATCAGCGCGCGATCTTGCAACACACTTAACAATGTGGCCTTCTTAATGTTATCATCCGTAACCCTATGTGGTTCCCACACTACTCTTACTATGAACCAAAATTGATCTAGATATTCGTTCCCTACTCCTCTGAATACAGGCAACTTGATCGTGCTTGCCATGCTAAACTGCTGGTTTGGTGGAGGCGGTGTGGGCGAAGATGGAGGTGAAGGAGGTGACGTGAGTGGTGGCGTTAGCGGGGATGATAACTACGGAATGTGTTGCCTTATCAAAATGACCGCACTCCTTGGAGAAGCCCAAGCGTGTTCTTCCTCACCCGCTCGTGGAGGTGAAATTAAAGGAAATTTTCCTAACCCTTCGTTACCTTTGTAGACCTTTCTTCTCCACGTCGTTCCACTCATTAATGTATTCACATCACCCATTTTTCATACAACATCTTAATCTAGTTATTCAATGATTTTATGTACTTACCTCGTGGTCCCTTGAGGAAACGTATTTCTGCTTCACTGTAGCTAATAGTCGTGTCTATCACAAATTCAGTGATAAACCCTCCTCTTATCCGATCTAGCCAATGGTCTACAACCTGCGCAATCTTATCTTCAGATGCCTCTAGCCTAGGCACCAACTCTGGAGTTCACACTATCGGTCGATCGAGCTTGCACCTTCCCTGGCTGTCTACTAGCCTCGCCATCCAATCATATAGCTCTGAAGAGAAGGTCGTGAAGGAGATCTTGTGGATTTCTGTATCTATGAAGCAATCTAGCCACCTCTTCTCAGAAATATGCGAGGTTCTATTTTCCTATATTATGAACTTGTGAAGCTTTTGATCCAACTGTTAGTGCCTAGATTTACCTCAAGCTGAAAATGTAGGATCTAGGGCCAACATCAAACCACGCTCAGCCAGGTAGCTAGCCCTACCAGGTCAGGAGAGGGCTCTCTCCGGGTCAATCTCAGCAAACAATGATCGATGAGAGCTTGAGATGACTGATAGAAATACTGATCTTAGGCTAGCTATAAGTGCAAGAGAGTTTGATTTAATAAAATGATGTTTTGTTGGCTCAGATGGAAAGATAGATTTTGGGTGCGAGGATTGAGGCCCAGTCCTGCAGAGATCTCAATGGGGCGAGGTAGGCAATTGTTTTTGGCACTTAAAATTGATTGAGATGGAAGGAATAGAAAGGTGAGGTGTTGAAGAGGGCAAGGAATGTCATGGATCCTCTCAAAATAGCTGAAAACATCAAGAAACTAAAGCAAACCTCAAGTAGAGCACTGCAATTTCAATGGATTCTACTTACACTCTTGTTTGTTTAGTTAAGAAGAAACAAGATAGATAATGTCATACATAACACATAAGTAAATTCAAAATTACAGAGAAAAACACTGTACCAAAAAAAATTCCACAGGGATCCCAAAGAGTGATGCAAACCTTGATCTCAATTCCTTAGCCAAAATGCTGATATGAGTGTACAATGAAGCTCCTTACTTTCTCAAGAGTCCAACCATGCTAATGATTGAAAGATTACAAGATATAGACAAACCATAACTCATACTAGCCTCTAGGGGTCGAGCTCACATGTTTAGGAGCTGTTTCAACTAATTCTAAACTAAGAACTAGAAATCAGGCAACAGAACAGCATGCCTCTAGAAACAAGGGAACTGATCTATTCAGTTTCAAACAACTTTTTAACAGATGAATCTACCTCCATAAGTAAAAATTTGAGATATTTACATCATGATCCATCAATTTATATTAAATTACATCACAAATTTGACACTAAGTATGTGAAAAAGTCAAACTGGCAAAAGCTGGGCGAAAAACAGAGCAAAACTTGGTCAAACTGGCAATTTTTCCTCTATGCGCCATGCCTGATTCTCTATGCATAGCGCCTGGTTGGACCCACTTTTGGAGGCCTTCCTGGTGTCCAAATTGGGCGCAGGATAGCTCGTTGGAATGATTATTTAGTATAATTTCCAACCCAACTAGAAATTTTCATTTTAGAGTTCATTTTAACTATCAAAAATCAAATCTCCCAAGACTGGTCAAAATATGCCAAATGAGGCTACCTAAAGGCAGAGTGCTGTTGCAGTCAAATTTTGAAGGTCTTCCTCAACCCCAAATCGAGCTCATGATAGCTCATTGGAAATCTCTTTGTGTCTAGTTATCATTGGAATCATCAAGAAAGTCATTTGGCGAACAAAGCTAGGAGAAAGCGTGAGTTTCCCAAGGTCACTTTAGAGGTACATCAATTCTCCCGAGGCAACTGTATTTTTGACATTTCTCCTAAACCATGACACCTCTTTAAAAATGAAGGAGGATTTTATTTCTTGGCCTACTTTGGACAAAACCCTCTCTCGGTGTTCCCAAATTCATCTTTTCTTGCTCAAAAACATCATTGGAGTAAAACCTATCCTAATGTGTGAAACAAGGGATTTGTCGAAATGAGGCGAAATGAAGGGGATAAGGGGCTTCTAAATTCTTGAGAAAATTTTTGGAAGTAGGGAGGGATGTTAGGAAGTAGGGGAAAGTGGAATTTCAAATATTGAGTGAGGGGAAGGGGTCCAAAAGGGCTAAACACAGGCCCAACCTAGAAAATTTTCAAGTTGTAGCAAGAAACTAGTGTTTGTGGAAAAATGAGGAATATGGGGGATCTTAGTGATGGGAAGTGTTTAATAAGGTACATTAAGGATATGGGAAGGTGTATGAATATCAGGATACACATTTTGCTGATGATTTGACCATCCAAGAGAAATTACCTTCAAAACTCTAGGAGAGGGAAATGAACCTTACCTTGGCACAACTAAAGCATGAACAAGGTGTAAAATGACCCAGTGGAACCTGACATGATGATGAAAACCCTCTGAATGATGGTACACTTATCTGAATGGTGACATGGACCGAAATTTGGACAACTTTGACAGGAGTAAAAGAAAACCCTAGACCTAATACCTAGTGACCAAATTTTTCTTGAAGACTCACTGAAATGACAAAATTTGACCTTGACACCTTAAAATCACTTTGTAAGAGCATGTTTGATCATTGGAGGAAGGTTGCAAAGACTGAAACTAACATTGGCTCCAATGGGGATGGTAGCTCCTTGGAGGTGCCAAGAACTACAAATTTTTGGAAAGCAGACAGTGCCTTCATCCATTGGGCAATGGAGTCAAAAACTCAAGTTGAAAAGCGTGACTGAAAATTGATGACTTGACGACACAAACTGACTCTCACTCAACTAAATACTGACTCAATACTTTAAACACAATTGACAAACTGGAAATGATGCTCAAAATATAGCTTATTCATCAAAACCTACTCTAACAGTTCCATTCATCACCTGATCAAGTGAAATGAAACAACCAATGCAACCAAGTAAGTATTCCAGCTACTGTTTGAATTCTCCGCAAGTGCTTTCTTATGAACAACAAGAGAGAAGCACTGAAAGGCAACTCCCATGAAAACTTGTGAACAGATATGTTGAATACTACTTTGGACAAAACCCTCTCTCGGTGTTCCCAAATTCATCTTTTCTTGCTCAAAAACATCATTGGAGTAAAACCTATCCTAATGTGTGAAACAAGGGATTTGTCGAAATGAGGCGAAATGAAGGGGATAAGGGGCTTCTAAATTCTTGAGAAAATTTTTGGAAGTAGGGAGGGATGTTAGGAAGTAGGGGAAAGTGGAATTTCAAATATTGAGTGAGGGGAAGGGGTCCAAAAGGACTAAACACAGGCCCAACCTAGAAAATTTTCAAGTTGTAGCAAGAAACTAGTGTTTGTGGAAAAATGAGGAATTTGGGGGATCTTAGTGATGGGAAGTGTTTAATAAGGTACATTAAGGATATGGGAAGGTGTATGAATATCAGGATACACGTTTTGCTGATGATTTGACCATCCAAGAGAAATTACCTTCAAAACTCTAGGAGAGGGAAATGAACCTTACCTTGGCACAACTAAAGCATGAACAAGGTGTAAAATGACCCAGTGGAACCTGACATGATGATGAAAACCCTCTGAATGATGGTACACTTATCTGAATGGTGACATGGACCGAAATTTGGACAACTTTGACAGGAGTAAAAGCAAACCCTAGACCTAATACCTAGTGACCAAATTTTTCTTGAATACTCACTGAAATGACAAAATTTGACCTTGACACCTTAAAATCACTTTGTAAGAGCATGTTTGATCATTGGAGGAAGGTTGAAAAGACTGAAACTAACATTGGCTCCAATGGGGATGGTAGCTCCTTGGAGGTGCCAAGAACTTCAAATTTTTGGAAAGCAGACAGTGCCTTCATCCATTGGGCAATGGAGTCAAAAACTCAAGTTGAAAAGCGTGACTGAAAATTGATGACTTGACGACACAAACTGACTCTCACTCAACTAAAAACTGACTCAATACTTTAAACACAATTGACAAACTGGAAATGATGCTCAAAATAGAGCTTATTCATCAAAACCTACTCTAACAGTTCCATTCATCACCTGATCAAGTGAAATGAAACAACCAATGCAACCAAGTAAGTATTCCAGCTACTGTTTGAATTCTCCGCAAGTGCTTTCTTATGAACAATAAGAGAGAAGCACTGAAAGGCAACTCCCATGAAAACTTGTGAACAGATATGTTGAATACTATAGATTCTCTATCCGCCTCCAAAAACACTGCATAAGGATCTCGAAATTCATGCACACTGGGACTTAGGTCATCCAATGGATTACTTCTCTTTTCTTCATACCATGAATGCAAACTTTGATCTGAGATTTGTGATGAAACTCCTGCTAAAAATGACAAAGAAACCAACTGCCAAATCAAATTTATATCAGCACACGTTTCAAGCTCACATGTAGTCATTGGAGAAGGACTTGGACTGCAAATATCATCCAACACATCAGCTATTGGATCATGAAAAACTCGAAAAGACTACTGCAACCCATTTTCTATTGTTTCCGATGAGACTACATGATTCTCTACAAGCCTCTCATTCTTTATGGAAGATGTACTATGCAAATTTTCATTCAAAAACTGAAATGATTCAAAACAAAAAGATATGGAATCATCTTGTATCATTTGATCATATGTGACAGCTTCCATGTCTTCATCTGCAACTTGAAAATCAATGGCATTCAGGGGCTGCAAATTTGGATATGAGAAGTCTTGAACAAGGTTTTCATTGCTCTCAAGGTGGTCCAGATAAAGACTTGTCGACAATTGATTTTTGAGTGCATGAATGTTGTGTCTGAGGAACTGAAATGAAGCAAAAAAAAAGGCAAATATCCTTCACTTCAAAATTTGCTGCACTTTCCTCGTCATTTCCATAGCTGATATGTGATGGATGAACATTGTATTCGAGTTGCTGAAAATGAACTTCCTCCTCCCACCAACTAGCTGCCGATTTGTTTGCAAGATTAGCTTCTGTTTGGAGAACATAATCATCATCATACTGATCAAACTGAGGCAAATCATCAATATAAAAGACATCATCAAGCATACATGTCATATCAACAGATCTCTCTTCTCCAAGATGATCTATAAAACAATCATTATCAGATCTATGACAACTGGGATAAGCGCGCTTATCCAGAGGAGATATGGGATGGGTGACCTCCTGGGAAGTCCTGGTTACCGGGTGCAAGCCCCGGAAGTGATGATTGATGCTATGTGATTCATTTCACTAGTTTCAATCCCACTTCTTCACCCCTGTGAGCATCACCCGATGCAATGAGTGCTAAGTGAACTATTCAAAAAATCATGAGAAATTAGTCAGTTACGACTACCTCTCATGGAAATGGTCATACGTGAATGACTTACTTAACGCATTTGAATCCCAAAATGATATCTAATATAATGCACTACGTAAACCCCCATACTTAAGTTCAAAAAGAGTGAAGGGATCTCTACTTGAATGGTTCATGAGGCACAATACTTGCTAAGGTTTTGCAAATGGGGTAGCAAGCTAAGTGGGATTGATTGTGGGGAAAACTCCACAGTTAAGCGCGCTTGAGCCAGAGGAAATCTGGGATGGGTGACCTCCTAAGAAGTCTTGGTTATCGGGTGCAAGCCCCGGAAGTGATAATTGATGCTATGTGATTCATTTCACTAGTTTCAATCCCACTTCTTCACCCCTGTGAGCATCACCCGATGCAATGAGTGCTAAGTGAACTATTCAAAAAATCATGAGAAATTAGTCAGTTACGACTACCTCTCATGGAAATGGTCATATGTGAATGACTTACTTAACGCAGTTGAATCCCAAAATGATATCTAAGAAAAAAAAATGTTTTGGATTAGCAACTTGTTCTTCTTCAATCAGTGAGCCATGGGCTTGAAAACTATACTCATTCCTTGTGATGATCCTTTGCATCATCTCTTCCACTACACTTGCCAAAATGTCAAGCTTTACCTCTAGAGATGTTGATTCCTCCAGATCTATGTTTTTCATCTCTTCTTCCTTCAACTTTGCCCTTCGAATCAACCAATGAGCCTCTACATCTACTACACTATTTTGCATCTCTTCAAGTGTTGCAAGGTTCCTTTCTCTCAGCTAAAACTCCATTTCCAGATCAAAGGCACCCGGGTAGTGCAAAAGGGTGGATCCAGGAGGAGGTCTTATATTAACAAGCATCGAATAATAAACTTTGTTAAATTTGGTAGAAAATTGTTGTACTGTCTCTCCTGGTTGTCTTTTCAGCTGGTTGTACTCTTCTATAATCAAGAAAGGGTTCTGTTTGACCACCCACCTGTCGAGGAAAACTTTGACGAACTGTTGGAAATCTGAGATGCTTGCATCAGGCAGGGTTTTGAACTAACTCTTGACTTTGCCTTGCAAAGAAAGAGCAAAAAGCCTAATACTGACATCTTCTTCATCAACTTCAAAAAGGTCAAGGAAAGACTCAAAATTTAGTACATGTCTCTCAATAGTGATGTTGTCGCGTTCACCATCAAATCTTGATAGATATAGGTTATGATTTTTAGGGAAAGCATGGGATATAGGAGGTAAAATCAAAGGCTTGTATCGATTTGGAATTTTACAAGGCAGTGGGGTATGTATAGAAGGTGTAGAATCAGTCTTGGTCTCTTGAGGCTCATCAATTTGAAGACGGTCATCATAAGATTCAGAAGACGAGTCTCGATCAAGATCAAAGGCATGCAAATCTTTGGTATTTACAATCTTCAAAGGGAAAGAATCAATTGCAGGCCTCAGATCTTTTCTGAAACACAATATACTTTGCAAAGCCTTCTTGACATTCTTGGGAAAAGAGAAGAAATAATTTACAACAAAGAACAAAATGTCTTGGATGAAATTTCAACTTGAATACCTGATCTTTCCATATTGTCCTTTCATGTTTCCGCTGGTCAGGTTCATCCTCCAGTGGAGTCTTTGGATCTGATCTCAAAACTAATTTGGAATCGCCAGGTGAATGATTTCAGCCTTCATATGTTTCTGACTATTGTCCACCATCAACAATTAGATCTAACTTGATTCATGTATTGGGGCAATTTGTAAGCCAGATGTTTCCATTTATAAGACTAGACTAGAGATTGACTAAAGTAGCTTTTATCTACTTGCGCTAATGCAAAGAAAAAGTGTTTCGAAGGCTACCTGGCTAACCTTCAGGCTCCGTCTGTAGTTTATAAAATGAAGGACACTAACAAACAAATAAGATTTTTTTCCCCAGTATGGTCGTCACTATGTTAGTGCCTAGATTTACCTCAGGTTGAAAAGGTAGGATCCAGGGCCAACATCAAACCATGCTCAGCCTGGTAGCTAGACTTACCAGGTCAGGAGAGGGCTCTCTCTGGGTCAATATCAACAAATAATGATCGATGAGGGCTTGAGATGAATGATAGAAATACTGATCTTAGGATAGGTATAAGTGCAAGAGAGTTTGATTTAATAAAATGATGTTTTGTTGGCTAAGATGGAAAGATAGATTTTGGGTGCGGGGATTGAGGCTCAGTCCTGCAGAGATCTCAATGGGGCAAGGTAGGAAATTGTTTTTGGAACTTAAAATTGAATGAGATGGAAGGAATAGATAGGTTAGGTGTTGAAGAGGGCAAGGAAAGTCACGGATCCTCTCCAAATAGCTAAAAACATCACGAAACTAAAGCAAACCTCAAGTAGAGCACTGCAATTTCAATGGATTCTACTTACACTCTTGTTTGTTTAGTTAAGAAGAAACAAGATAGATAATGTCATACATAACACATAAGTAAATTCAAAATTACAGAGAAAAACACTGTACCAAAACAAATGCCATAGGGATCACAAAGAGTGCTGCAAACCCTGATCTCAATTCCTTAGCCAAAATGCTGATATGAGTGTACAATGAAGCTCCTTGCTTTCTCAAGAGTCCAACCATGATAATGATTGAAAGATTACAAGATATAGACAAACCATAACTCACCCTAGCCTCTAGGGGTCGAGATCACATGTTTAGGAGCTGTTTCAACTAATTCTAAACTGAGAACTAGAAATCAGGCAAGAGAACAACATGCCTCTAGAAACAAGGGAACTGATTCATTTAGTTTCAAACGACTTTTTAACAGATGAATCTACCTCCATAAGTGAAAATTTGACATATTTACATCATGATCCATGAATTTATATTAAATTGCATCACAAATTTGACACTAAGCATGTGAAAAAGTCAAACTGGCAAAAGCTGGGCGAAAAACAGAGCAAACTTGGTCAAACTGGCAATTTTTCCTTTATGCGCCACGCCTGATTCTCTATTCATAACGCCTGTTTGGATGCACATTTTGAGGCCTTCCTAGTGTCAAAATTGGGCGCGGGATAGCTCATTGGAAAGGTTATTGAGTCGACGTTCCAACCCAACTAGAATATTTCAATTTGGAGTTCATTTGCATCGTAAAAAGTCAAATCTTTTGAGACTGGTCAAAATATGCCAAATGAGGCTGCCTAAAGGCAGAGTGCTGTTGTAGTCAACTTTTGAAGGTCTTCCTCAACTCCAAATTGAGCTCATGATAGCTAATTGGAAATCTATTTGTTTCTAGTTATCATTGGAATCATCATGCAAGTCATTTGGCCAACCAAGCTAGGAGAAAACTTGATTTTGCCAAGGTCACTTCAGAGGTGCATTAATTCTCCCGAGGCAACTGTATTTTTGACATTTCTCCTAAACCATGACACTTGTGTAAAAAGTGAAGGAGGCCTTTCTTCCTTGGCCTATTGTGGATAAAAAACTCTCTCAGTTTTCCCAAATTCATCTTTTCTTGCTCAAAAACATCATTGGAGTATAACCTATCCTGATGTGTGGAATAAGGGATTTGTCGAAATGAAGCGAAATGAAGGGGATAAGGGGGTTCTAAATTCTCGAGAAAAATTTTGGAAGAAGGGAGGGATGTTAGGAAGTAGGGAAAAGTGGAATTTCAAAGATTGAGTGAGGGGAAGGGGTCCAAAAGGGATAAACACAGGCCCAACTTAGAAAATTATCAAGTTGTAGCAAGAAACTAGGGTTTGTGGAAAAATGAGGAATTTGGGGGATCTCAGTGATAGGAAGTGTTTAATAAGGTACACTAAGGATAGGGAAAGGTGTATGAACATTAGGATACAAGTTTTGCTGATGATTGGACCATCCAAGAGAAATTACTTTCAAAACCCTAGGAGAGGGAAATGAACCTTACCTAGGCACAACTGAAGCATGAAAAAGGTGTAAAATGACCCAGTGGAACCTGACATGATGATGAAAACCCTCTAAATGATGGTGCACTCAGCTGAATGGTGACATGGACTGACATTTGGACAGCTTTGACAGGAGTAAAAGCAAACCCTAGACCTAATATCTAGTGACCAAATTTTGCTTGAAGACTCACTGAAATAACAAAATTTGACCTTGACACCTTAAAATCACTTTGTAAGAGAATGTTTGGTCACTGGAGGAAGGCTGAAAAGACTGACACTAACATTGGCTCCAATGGGGATGGTAGCTCCTTGGAGGTGCCAAGAACTACAGATCTTTGGAAAGTAGACAGTGCCTTCATCCATTGGGCAATGGAGTAAAAAACTAAAGCTGAAATGCATGACTGAAAATTGACGACTTGACGACACAAACTACACTAAACTAAAAACTGACTCGATACTTTAAAAACAACCGACAAACTGGAAATGATGCTCAAAATAGAGCTTATTCATCAAAACCTACTCTAACAGTTCCATTCATCACCTGATCAAGTGAAATGAAACAACCAATGCAACCAAGTAAGTATTCCAGCTACTGTTTGAATTCTCGCAAGTGCTTGCTTATGAACAACAAGAGAGAACTACTGAAAGGAAACTCCCATGAAAACTTGTGAACAGATCTGTTGAATACTATAGATTCTCTAACCACCTCCAAAAACACTGCATAAGATCTCGAAATTCATGCACACTGGGACTTAGCTCATCCAATGGATTACTTCTCTTTTCTTCATACCATGAATGCAAACTTTGATCTGAGCTTTGTGATGAGACTCTTGCTAAAAATGACAAAGAAACCAACTGCTAGATCAAATTTATATCAACACACGTTTCAAGCTCACATGTAGTCCATGGAGAAGGACTTGGACTGCAGATATCAGCCAAAACATCAGTTATTGGATCATGAAAAACTCGAAAAGATTGCTGCAACCCATTTTCTATTCTTTCCGATGAGATTACATGATTCTCTACAGTCTTCTCATCCTTTACGAAAGATGTACTATGCAAATTTTCATTCAAAAACTGAAATAATTCAAAACAAAAAGGTATGGAATCATCTTGTATCATTTGATCATATGTGCCAGCTTCCATGTCTTCATCTGCAACTTGAAAATCAATGGCATTCGGGGGCTGCAAATTTGGATATGAGAAGTCTTGAACAAGGTTTTCATTGCTCTCAAGGTGGTCCAGATCAAGACTTGTCGACAATTGATTTCTGAGTGCATGAATGTTGTCTCTGAGGAACTGAAATGAAGCAAAACAAAAAGGCAAAGATCCTTCACTTACTTCAAAATTTGCTGCACTTTCCTCGTCGTTTCCATAGCTGATATGTGATGGCTGAACATTGTATGTGAGCTGCTGAAAATGAACTTCCTCCTCCCACCAACTAGCTACTGATTTGTCTGCAAGATTAGCTTCTGTTTGGAGAACATAATCATCATCATACTGATCAAACTGAGGAAAATCATAAGTATAAAAGACATCACCAAGCATACATGTCATATCAATAGATCTCTGTTCACCAAGATGATCTATAAAACAATCATTATCAGATGTATGACAACTGGGATAAGAAACAAAATGTTTTGGATCAACAACTTGTTCTTCTTCAATCAGTGAGCCATGGGCTTGAACACTATACTCATTCCTTGTGATGATCCTTTGCATCATCTCTTCCACTGCACTTGCCAAAATGTCAAGCTTTACCTCTAGAGATGTCGATTCCTTCGGATCTATGTTTTTCATCTCTTCTTCCTTCAACTTTGCCCTTCGAATCAGCAAATGAGCCTCTACATCTACTGCAATGTTTTTCATCTCTTCAAGTGTTGCAAGGTTCCTTTCTCTCAGCGGAAAGTCCATTTCTAGATCAAAGGCACCTGGGTAGTGAAAAAGAGCGGATCCAGGAGGAGGTCTTATATTAAGAGGCATCGAATAATAAACTTTGTTAAATCTGACAGAAAATTGTTGTACTGTCTCTCCTGGTTGTCTTTTTAGCTGGTTGTACTCTTCTATAATCAAGAAAGGGTTTTGTTTGACCACCCACCTGTCGAGGAAAACTTTGACAAACTGTTGGAAATCTGAGATGCTCGCATCAGGGAGGGTTTTGAACCAACTCTTGAGTTTTCCTTGCAAAGAAAGAGCAAAAAGCCTAATACTGACATCTTCTTCATCAACTTCAAAAAGGTCAAGGAAAGACTCAAAATTCAGTACATGTCTCTCAGTAGTGATGTTGTTGCTTTCACCATCAAATCTTGGTAGATATAGGTAATGATTTTTAGGGAAAGCATGGGATATAGGAGGTAAAATTAGAGGCTTGTATCGATCTTGAATTTTACAAGGCAGTGGGGTATGTATAGAAGGTGTAGAATTAGTCTTGGTCTCTTGAGGCTCATAAATTTGAAGATGGTCATCACAAGATTTAGAAGATGGGTCTTGATCAAGATCAAAGGCATGCAAATCTTTGGTATTTACAATCTTCAAAGGGAAAGAATCAATTGCAGGCTTGGGATCTTTTCTGAAACACAATATACTTTGCAAAGCCTTCTTGACATTCTTGGGAAAAGAGAAGAAATAATTTACAACAAAGAACAAAATGTCTTGGATGAAATTCCAACTTGAATACCTGATCTTTCCATATTGTCCTTTCATGTTTCCGCTGGTCAGGTTCATCCTCCAGTGGAGTCTTTGGATCTGATCTCAAAACTATTTTGGAATCGCCAGGTGAATGATTTCAGCCTTCATATGTGTCTGACTATTGTCCACCATCAACAATTAGATCTAACTTGATTCATGTATTGGGGAAATTTGTAAGCCAGATGTTTCCATTTATAAGACTAGACCAGAGATTAACTAAAGTAGCTTTTATCTACTTGCACTAATGCAAAGCAAAAGCGTTTCAAAGGCTACCTGACTAATCTTCAGGCTCCATCTGTAGTTTATAAAATGAATGACACTAACAAACAAATACACTTTTCTTCCCCAGTATGGTCACCACTATGTTAGTGCCTAGATTTACCTCAGGTTGAAAAGGTAGGATCCAGGGCCAACATCAAACCATGCTCAGCCTGGTAGCTAGACTTACTAGGTTAGGAGAGGGCTCTCTCTGGGCCAATCTCAGCAAATAATGATCGATGAGGGCTTGAGATGAATGATAGAAATACTGATCTTAGGATAGGTATAAGTGCAAGAGAGTTTGATTTAATAAAATGATGTTTTGTTGGCTAAGATGGAAAGATAGATTTTGGGTGCGGGGATTGAGGCTCAGTCTTGCAGAGATCTCAATGGGGCAAGGTAGGAAATTGTTTTTGGAACTTAAAATTGAATGAGATGGAAGGAATAGACAGGTGAGGTGTTGAAGAGGGCAAGGAAAGTATGGATCCTCTCCAAACAGTTGAAAACATCAAGAAACTAAAGCAAACCTCACGTAGAGCACTGCAATTTCAATGGATTCTACTTACACTCTTGCTTGTTTAGTTAAGAAGAAACAAGATAGATAATGTCATACATAACACATAAGTAAATTCACAATTACAGAGAAAAACACTGTACCAAAACAAATGCCACAGGGATCCCAAAGAGTGATGCAAACCTTGATCTCAATTCCTTAGCCAAAATGCTGATATGAGTGTACAATGAAGCTCCTTGCTTTCTCAAGAGTCCAACCATGCTAATGACTGAAAGATTACAATATATAGACAAAATATAACTCATCCTAGAGTCTAGGGGTCAAGCTCACATGTTTAGGAGCTATTTCAACTAATTCTAAATTGAGAACTAGAAATCAGGCAAGAGAACAACATGCCTCTAGAAACAAGGGAACTGATTCATTTAGTTTCAAACAACTTTTTAACAGATGAATCTACCTCCATAAGTGAAAATTTGACATATTTACATCATGATCCATCAATTTATATTAAATTACATCACAAATTTGACACTAAGCATGTGAAAAAGTCAAACTGGCAAAAGCTGGGCGAAAAATAGAGCAAAACTTGGTCAAACTGGCAATTTTTCCTCTATGCATTGCGCCTGATTCTCTATGCATATCACCTGTTTGGACCCACTTTTTGAGGCCTTCCTAGTGTCCAAATTGGGTGCAGGATAGCTCGTTGGAAATATTATTGAGTCTACATTCCAACCCAACTGGAATTTTTCAATTTGGATTTCATTTTCCCTGTCAAAAGTCAAATCTCCCACGATTGGTCAAAATATGCCAAATGAGGCTGCCTAAAGGCAGAGTGCTGTTGCAGTCAACTTTTGAAGGTCTTCCTGAACTCAAAATTGAGTTCATGATAGCTCATTTGAAATATATTTGTGTCTAGTTATCATTGGACTCATCAAGAAAGTCAATTTTCCAACCAAGCTAGGAGAAAACTTGATTTTCCCAAGGTCACTTCAGAGGTGCATCAATTCTCCAGGGCAACTGTATTTTTTACATTTCTCCTAAACCATGACACCTGTGTAAAAATTGAAGGAAAATTTTCTTCCTTGGTGCAATTTGGACAAAAACCTCTCCCAGTTTTCCCAAATTCATCTTTTCTTGCTCAGAAACATCATTGGAGTAAGACCTATCCTGATGTGTGGAATAAGGGATTTGTCGAAATGAAGTGAAATGAAGGGGATATGGGGCTTCTAAATTCTTGAGAAAATTTTTGGAAGTAGGGAGGGATGTTAGGAAGTAGGGGAAAGTGGAATTTCAAATATTGAGTGAGGGGAAGGGGTCCAAAAGGGCTAAGCACAGGCCCAACCTAGAAAATTGTCAAGTTGTAGCAAGAAACTAGGGTTTGTGGAAAAATGAGGAATTTGGGGGATCTCAGTGATGGGAAGTGTTTAATAAGGTACATTAAGGATAGGTGAAGGTGTATGAACATCAGGATACAAGTTTTGCTGTTGATTTGAGCATCCAAAAGAAATTACCTTCAAAACCCTAGGAGAGGGAAATGAACCTTACCTAGGCACAACTGAAGCGTGAACAAAGTGTAAAATGACCCACTGGAACCTGAAATGATGATGAAAACCATCTAAATGATGGTACACTCAGCTGAATGGTGACATGGACTGACATTTGGACAACTTTGACAAGAGTAAAAGCAAACCCTAGACCTAATTCCTAGTAACAAAATTTTGCTTGAAGACTCACTGAAATGACAAAATTTGACCTTGACACCATAAAATCACTTTGTAAGAGCATGTTTGATCACTGGAGGAAGGCTGTAAATATTGACACTAAAACCAACCAATCTTCAATTTCTTTCTTCGTAGGGTTCCAGTGTTCCGACATCAGACATCCCTTAGGTAGATCCTGGTCTCGACAACGGAACCATTTGTTGGCTTATTGGGGCCTGACCCAATTTTAGAAGTATTTTAGCTAAAAAAATCACAACACTACCAGACCTTTTGGAGACAGTCCACGGAGCGCGGACTGAGGTCTCAACCGAGGTAATATGGGAGGGTGCTGGAACCAAGTTACCACACCTTAGGGGTGTCTTTTTGAGGTCTGGAAAGTTTGCGAACCATTCCTACGCGCTGCGCTACTTCTGCCACTGTTCAATGCAACTACCTTCGTGTGGCTAGGACAACGAGCGCGAATGTGCTTTACCCTTTCTGTGCTTAGTATTATTATAGATCTTGAATTAAATTAAGTAGGCCTAATACTTTTAGTTATCATTTAACATAATCAGTCACACGCGCGATCATAAACCATACATAGATGCATAAACTGGAATATAGAAACAGATACACAATATTCCAAAACCAACTTATCTTTATTAATGCCTTTTCAATTACAATCCACTTCCTACCCTGTGCACACAACTGCAGGGGTCTGCACACACAACTGCAGACTCTCCTAGGCCTTTGCGCACACAACTGCAGAGCCTCTTCTACTACTACACCCCTCAACTCAGACTTATAGACTCAGAGCGAATATCACCATTAACAACCCATAACACTTTAGATCTTTTTCCAAAACTTCCCAAAAAACTGCCTTCTACAGCTAGAGCCTTGCTCTATTTATACATTCCCATGGTCTATGGAACATGGGTAGGCCAACTCACTTTCTATTGTTTTACCTTATTTTTGGGTGGACTACCCTTTGACTTGACTCATTACAACTCATGCTCCACACACTTTGCAGAGCCTTTACAATACCAATACCTCCAAAATTGTGGGCTTTAAGTCCCGAAACCGTTACGTAGGGGATCCGTTGCCCAACAAAGACATCGAAGAAGGAAAAAGGTAAAGGCACGGATGATAAACCACCTTCACCTCCATCATCTCCATCATCTTCTTCTTCTTCTTCCTCTTCGAGTACAGAATCTAAAACATAAAAAAAACCTAAGAAAACATCTCTTTTGAAACTTGATGTAAAATTTGAGTTACCTATTTATGATGGCGAAATGAATCCTGAAACGTTAGATAACTCGATTAAGTAGATAGAAGTGTATTTTAGTATTCAAAAAATCTCTGATGATAAAATGAAAATTTCGTTAGCTACACTTAGAACAGGGGGAAAAACTTTAATTTGGTGGGAAAGTAAAACTCAGATAGATGTAAAGCGAAAATGAAAAGTCATCTCTTCATGGTCTAAATTTTTAAAAGCTCTTAGGAAACAATTCTATCCTTTATGATACATACAACAAGCTGTTATTGATTGGAAACATCTGAGGCAAGGTAAAGGGTAGAGTGTTCATGAGTTTACTCAGGAGTTCAGAAATAAAGCATTAGCACTTGGTATTTCATTGGATGCACGTGAAAATTTATTAAAATACATCGGTAGTTTACATTCATATTTGCAGCATACTTTATTGATGTTTAATCCTGATGATTTTGATGAAGTGTGTGTTCATGCCATACATATTGAATCAAGTGGCAGACCATTCAAGTTTTCATCGCAATCATCCAAAGAGTTGGAAATAAAAGATTCCAATGACAGTAAAGGGAAGAACAATTTGAAGAGAAAGAAATCAGCGATATCTCAGAAGGAAATACCTACTTGTTCTCATTGCCAAAGAATCGGTCATGATGAATCGAAGTGTTGGAAAATTCATCCAGAACTTAAGCCCAAAAAGTTCCTTAAGGACAAGGATGAAAAGAAGGCAATTGCATCAGTCCAACAAGATCTAGGTTCAGATTCAGGTGATGAAAGGAGGATAACTGCTATGGTTATGACGGGTAAAACTTCTGACACTGGTTCAAGTTCAAATACTATTGCATCTTCATCAAACATAAATCCTTCAAATGAGGATAAAAGAGTTGCATTGTTTAACATAAGGATAACTTCTAAGCACACAAAATAGATACAATGTTTGACGGTGGATCACATTCCAATTTAATCTCTGAATATTTAGTTAGGAATTTGGGTTTGGAAACATGGAATCATCCAAGACCTTACCCATTAGTATGGCTAAAGAAATAAACTCAGATAAAAGTCACAAAACAATGTCGATTAAGATTTTCCATTACACCTAATTACATTGATGAAGTGGAATTAGATGTGGTTTCAGTAGACATATGTGGAGTCATTTTAGGAAGTCCTTATCTTTATGATCGTGATGCAGTATTTTATAGAAGAGAGCATAAATGTCACCTTAAGAAAGATGGGGTTGAATTTATTGTCAAGGCACATCAAAGTACAAATCATTTGAATATTAATGCTAATTAGATGAAGCGATTAATAATTTCAAATAAAAGAATTGTAATCATGTGTGTAAAGGAACAACATAAGAAACAACTTGATGTTTGTTCAGGTTATGAGACTCAGCTTAAAGATAGTTTGATCAAAGAGATATAATCTATTCCAGTTCTGTGTAAAACCAAATATCTTACACATAAGCAGGGAATACAACATGAATTTCAGTTTGTGCCTAAAGCTCCTCTTCCTAATGTCAGAATGAGTTAATTAAGTCCAAGTTTGGAAATTAACAGTTACAGGGATGCAAGTTAGTATTGGGGAAAGTCAATGCTAAATTTCTCTTGTATTGTGTCACGTATTCATGTTTCAAACAGTTTGGAAACCTCTTTTCAAGTGGAGAGGAAACATATTTGTTTTCATATCAAAGCCTTTTCTAAAGCAGTGTCAAAGTATCTAATGGAAAATTACGCATCAGGGGAAAGTAGTAATCAATGGAAACATCATTTAATGAATAAGGGAAAAGTGATTCAAACAAATCAACAACTAATTCAATACTTTCAAAGATAAACTAAGTTGCAGCAATTTTTACCTTACAGTTTGATGGGTTTATGGCAACAAGTTCACTTAGTAATCAGGAAGTAGGAAAGTATGTCAAGTCAAGTAGCTAGTTTGATGTCAAAAACATATTTGATTGTCTTTGTTATTCCACAAAATAGATTGTTAATACATGTGAATGTTATTGAACAATATTCTGTAGAGACTGTTTCCAAAGATGATTATGAATCACTAACTCATGGTTATTCATGGAAAGAAATCAATTTCCATGTTCATAATCGATTATTTGACCATCGTCGCAAGTTGTTCATACTGCAGATGGATGGAATAGGTCACCAAATCAAAATGTGCCATGGTCAGCATCATCAAGGTCATCACTTGCAGGTGATTGATTGAATGTATTGGTACATCATCAGGACAAGGTGGAAAGTGAGGGAGCTCTACCCTCATCGATTATTTGTTTAGTCAAACTTTTGTGGTCCAAAAGATTTCAAGTGGAGAGGATTGATCCAAGAGGATCCCGTTAGATTAGTTGCACAGGTTCATTGTCAGTATACAGTGTCATCATCAGCAATTTAGTCTGGTGTCGTTTAGTTTTGATAGTGTTGTTTATGTTTCAGGTTGTTCAGGTGATGTCTATGGTTTTTCATGGTGTTCAGTTGATATGGTTTTGTACCTGGCTGTCAACATGTGCTTGTTGTCAGTTCTGCCAGGATTTGGTCGTCGACATGTGTTTGTCGTTTGCCTCGCAGGATTTGGGTTGTTGACATGTAGTTTTCGTCCACTTTGCAGGATTTGGTGTTGACGTGAGTTTTGGTCGTCCTTTTTACAGGGTTTGGTTGTCGTTTTCATGAGACAAATGTTGCTAATGTCGCTTTGTGAAATTAGGTTGTAAAAGGGTATTTTAAAAACCTAATGTAAAACCCTAAACCTAGAACCTAATGCAAACATTCAAAAATGCATTAAAAAACCATTAAACCTATGATAAAAGACCTAAACCCTAAGTCCTAGACCATAACCCTAATCCTATACCTATCGGACCTCATTAAAAAAAAAATATGTAATAAACAATACATAAAACAATGTATTAACTCTCGGCCTATTCAAATTACATTAAAAAACATGGCAAATACATTAACGCAGTCCTAAACCGCCAGATATAACCACGTGGGGACCATGTCCATGTGAGCTGTCAGAGTGGGGCGGTTGGTGAAGCCGCAGTCTTGACCGTAGCAGATAACTGTTTGCTCGTAACCCAGTTCCTCATCGTAGCTGAGTAACACAACAACATGTAACCGAGTGTGACTAGCCATCAGGGTTTGTAAGACTATCCGGCCTAACTGCAATAGAAATGTTCGAGCTAACCATAACATGTGAGCAGTGATGTTAATTACCAGAGTATTGGTAATGGGAACTGCCGGGGGAAGACTACAGAGGTGGCAGTTGGTGGTTAGACCGTAGCCTATTCACATGGGCGGTCAACCTCATCTGCTTGGTTAGTAAGCTGCCAATGACTATGGTTTAATATAAAGTTATTTATGGGTTTTTGTTGGTTTTTGGTTGCAAAAATAATGCGATGACCAAACAACCCTATCCTAATTGTCAAGACATGGTAAGACCAAGATTCAACCAACCCCTAATTTCAAACTATTCACTCCTACACTCAATAGAAGGAGTTCGAATGTACTTGGAAGGTCTTAAAAGGAGGTCTTGCTCATTGAAGTGGACATGAGTGGCTTTGGATTTTTTATGGAGGTTCTAGAAGTCATAGTCATTTTTGTTTTTAGTGTAACAGGAGCATCTAGAGTCGGAATTGGGAACCGTGACAGGTGTTGGAAAGATGGTTCAGAGAGCTATCTTTTGACAGTGACCAAAAGTTCTTACATGCACATTCAGCTTGTTCAAATATCTGTGTAATCAACCTCTTCTGTTTCAATCCTAATAAAGCTGTCGCCCATCTTGAAAGTAGACCCGAAGACGTAGTCCATCAGGGATGAACTCTATAATCAATATTGATGTCTGGTATTGCTATGTTTTAGCTATTTTCACTTCTATTTTTCATTGTACTTATGTTTTATCACCTATCACAAATGTCTTTTTCTTGAGCAGTTCTCTCAGTTTCCACACTTTTAGTTAGCATTAAATTCATTAATGGCTAATCAATTCTACATCAGTCTTAACTTATGATCATTTTAGATCAAGAATTGTAATCACAACCTTCAGATATTACATTAATAGGTTCTTAGAGGTCTACATGGATGACCGGATAGTATATAGCTTGTTGAAGAAACAGACTAGTCTACTTAGGATAATGTTTGATCACTACAGACAATTACATATATAATTGAACTTAAAAAAATGTATATTTTTGGTCCCATTTGGAATGCTCTTGGGCCACATAGTGTGCAAAGAAGGGGTATCTGTAGATCCTTCCAAGGTTGCGGAGATAGTAAAAATTGACCCACCTAGAAATATTAAGCAACTCATATCTACATTGGGGCATACTGGGTACTACCGAAGATTAATTCGTAACTATGCCTCCATTACTGCACCAATGGAGAAACTACTAAGGAAGGCTGAAGAGTTTATGTGGTCAGAGGAGTGTCAAGCTGCGCTTAAGAAAATATGGTAAGTGCAATGATTTTGGTCTATCTCGACTTGAATAAATAATTCCATGTACACATTGATGCATCCGATATTGCGTTAGGGTTTGTTTTGGCTCAGGCGAGAGAAGGGAGTCTCGACTACCCTATTTACTTTTCTGGCAGGAAATTATTCACAACAAAAAAGAAATATACAACAATGGAAAGGGAAGCACTCGTGATGGTATACTCACTCCAACAATTCAGAAACTATTTTCTGTGTGGCCCATTTAAGTTCTTCACTAACCATTCCACTTTGAAGTACTTGGTGAACAAGCCAGCATTGTAAGGAAAAAATTGCAGGTGTTTGTTGTTATTTCAGGAATTTACTTTTGAATTAATTGTAAAGTTGGGTCAATTGAATGGGGGACCTGATCACCTCTCACAACTGGAATTAGGAGAAAGTGGAGGATTCCTGGATGATCAACTACCTGATGTCGACTTGTTTCGAATAGAAGCAATACCAAACTACCTAGAAGAGATTGTAGCCTTCCTATCCACATGAAAATGTACATATGAATAAACAGCTACACAAAGAATGAATATGGCCATTTGAGCAATAGACTATTAATCAATCGCAAGATACCTATATAAGTTGGGCCTTGATCAGGTGTTGCACCGATGCTTCCTTCTCCATGAAAGACATGATGTGCTTTGGGAATGTCATTCAGGATTCATAGGAGGCCATGCTCAGGGAAAGGCTATGGCAAGGAAAGTATTGTAGGTAAGACTATGGTGGTCGATGATTTTCAAGGATGTGAAGCAATATGCCTGAGGATGTGATGTGTGTCAAAGGGTTGGGAAGTCATCACACTGAGATGAAATTCCGTTGAAATCGGTATGAGCACTAAAGATATTCCAGAAGTGGGTGGTTGATTTCATAGGGCCAATCAATCCGCTGACGTGTCACTCTCATGCAGGGTATATAATCACGGCAACAAAATACCTCACCAGATGGGATGAAACAACACATGTGAAGTACTATACAATAGATACCACCATAAGATTAATATTTGAGAATATCATATCACGATTCGAGTGCCCAGGAGTATGACCAGTTATCAAGGGACACACTTTATAAATGAGAAAGTTGCTTCACTACAAAATTTCATGATACAACATGACAAAAGTAGTCTGTACCACTTGCAGGCCAATGGTACTGTAGAGGCCTTCAACAAGATATTAGAAAAGGGTCTGACTAAATTTTTCTTGGCTAACCGAGATGATTGGGACAAGAGGATGCCAACGACCCTATGGACATATCGCACAACTGTGAAAAGACTAATCAAGTATAAACCTTTCCAACTAGTGTATGGATGAGAAGTTGTGGTGTCGACTGAGTTCGCTATCACATGCCTCTTCATTTCCCAAGCCACTAAGATGACAGAGGAGGAATCACTTCAAAAATGATTAGATGAACTTGAAAAGCTTGATGAGACAAGATTTATGGAAGATTTCCACCAAATGGTTGAGAAGTAGAGACATAAGGTGTGGCATGACTGACATATCAAGAAAAGGTCATTTATAGTCGGCATGAACGTTCTATTATACAACAATAAGTTCTTGAAGTTTCCTAGAAAACTATAGATGCACTGGTTAGGACTGTTCGTTGTTGAAGAGATAAGAGAATAAGGAGTCATCAAGCTCATGCAACTAGACGAGGTCTTGTTACCAGGTTGCGTGAACCTTCCACATGTCAACTAATGTTATTCAAAATTTATTGGATCTCTGCAAGGGGATCATAGGTAGGAGTAGGAAGAGTTGATAGGAGTCAGTAGGTGTGTCGTCATTAATTGTATTAGTTAGTTTTTTCTCTTTTTTCCCTCATTCTTTCATCTTTTATTTTGATATTCTAATTTTTTCCTTGAAGTGTTTGAATAAGACTCCACAATATAAGTCCCGGTTGCAGATATCGTTCCACTACACCACAACTATTTTAGGTCAAGGGGGGGGGGGGGGGGGGGGGGAACACATGTTAGGAGTCCTTTTCATTATAATTAGACAATATTTCTGGTGTCATTCTAGATTCCCGTAAAATATTTCCCATTATAGAATTAATTAATTCCTAAACATATTCCATTACGATAATATAATTACCCATCAACTCCACCTTTCCTTCTTCAGAAGTGCGTCAACCAAGTCAGATTGAACTCAACCGACTATGGGATTAACACGTTCAAGTCTGCATAGGGAAAGTTTCTGTAGTAATTCATTAGGGGGTCTTTCTAGAAACATTGTGTCAAGTTGGTCACTCTGGATAGATAAGGAGTACCCAATTCATATGGTTGATATTTAAATACTTACATGTCTATGGACAGTAGGAGAGGAAATTTCAACAAAGTTTCAGGAAAATTCCAAAAGGGTGAAGAAAGAGGGTGATGCAGACTACTACACGAGGTATAATACCAAGAGAGGATGAAAGGGAGCATTCATAGACCTGATCAACTCAGAGAAAATTAAGTTCGCCTACTAAATTATTGCAGGGAATATGATGCATCACTTCTCCAAGAACGAGTGTATGCTAGATATGATTTCAGTTGTGGAGCATTGTGCAACAGGCGCCTAGTTGAACTGGTGCACTTTCCTCCTCCAGGAACATCTTGAAGTATGCGAAGACACTTACAAGCAAACCGACAATTTAATCTATGACTATCTCATCATTACTTTGGCAATGTGGAATTGGTGTCCACCAGCAGGCCGAGATTTATGTCTAATCACAAAATACCAGCCCTTGGCCCTCCGATATGCACCATGGAGAACTTCAAGGGACTCGAGCAATAAAGAGATAAATGAGGCATCATTCAGAGGCTCGTATGTAAAGTTTCTCGAAGTAATTAGAGCTGCAAAACAGATCCCCAGGTCATTAATTGATGAGTCAGGGATACTCATGGGAATACTTTTGTATGAATGCATCATGTTCACCTGCATATCTTCCAGATGCAGGCTAAGAAATTTGTACTATTAGCTGAAGCTTTTCACGCAGAGGTCGGTTCATGGCCGAGAGTGTTTTGGGAAATTTTAGTGTTCTTGGATAAATGCCTAACCCTCTAGACTAGTAGCTTAATCTAGAAACAACAGTACAAAGCATTCTCTACCTTTTCTATAAACAATAGATAAAATAAGAGAACAGAGAACCTACTTGTAGGTTCCACTTGTTCCTTATCTCCCTCGACCGATTCTATTGCTGCTTCCCGTACTTAAGCCGCATGAGAAGTACCAACACACAGATAGAAACAAGGACCCATCAAAGCATCTGATAATGATCTATTGATTAAACATAGCATGGAATCAAGTACATGATAAGCATATGAAAGCATCAAAAGACAATACAAGCATATGGAAAAATCTTTGAACACTTTATTAGTAAAAGGAAGAATTACAACCCAATTTTCTTGATTCAACATCACTCCTCCAGCTCAATCCCATCCTCTTCTCACAACAAGAAAGACACTTTGACATCATTACAATACTTGAAATCAACTCAAATATCATACCAACAACATCTTTCTACAATTCAATAATTTCCAGCCCCTAATCACTTAGATGAGTGGTCTTTTTATAGGTGAATGAAGGAAGTTATGCCATGAATGTTGGGTGTGGAGCTTGATTATCTTTTGTATTCAAAGGTATCACCACCCGTAAAATATTCATTGCAGGGGGAGTCCAACAGGGTTGGCTGCGCCCTTTGGGGATCCCCCCCCTTGGCGGGGGGTTTCAAGGGCAACACCCCTGAAGCTAAAAACAGATGTAAAATTACCTTGTAAAAGTATAGTAATCTCTAGTCAATCTAGGTTGTTCATTAGGCATATGATCTGACGGTAGAACTTATGTTTAGTTTAGGGCTTTTTTCCCTAGAAGGCAACCCCTCTCTTTGTATGAGGGCATTGTATTGAGTCTATGTAATATATGTGTATTTTTCGAGCAAGAAGCAGAGAGGTGAGACTGTGAGAGAAAACAGAGGATATTACAACGGATCTGCTATAGGTTGTGTCTCTTCATTTTGTAGGATAATAGAAAGGAAGGACTGGCTATTCGAGGTGGATGTAGCCCAAACTGGGTGAACCACGTATATCTGTGTCTCTCTTGTTTTATGCGTTTTCTGTGTTTATATCTCTGCAATATTTTATGTGTTCCATTGCTCCGTAATATATAATTTTCTAACAATGAATGGTGATAATGAATTCCCTCCTAAATTTAGAATTTAGTTCCATGGAAGAAGGGATAAGGGGATTGATGTTCCTTAACTCCCTTCCTCATCCAAATACGAACTCAAAGGAGTGGATAGCCTTGATAAAATTCTAGAGGCATCCAATGGATAAGGAATCTTTCAAATCCTCATACAAATTCACTCAAATTCTCCCAGTGCAGGCCAAAGAGGGACCAAGTGCGCTGCATAGCACCCTGACAATGTATGGTTTGCATTACATCACACCCTAATGAAGGCCTACTTCCGTTGATCTTCTTAGAGGATGTTTCTAGATGTTTTCATTGATGGAACTTCTTGGGAAGTGAGGCATTCTGATGTTTAACTTCTTTAGGGCATGTAACAACTGCATTAGGGGTTGATGGGCCCTAATAGTATCAATCTGTAAGTTGGGGTTGATGAGCCCAAATGGATCTGTAACAGTTGCCCCCTAAAGCATGAAGTCATCAATATATATGTCGAGTGAAATGCTTTACAACGAGGAGAGGAGGTTTCAAAATGGAAGGTGACCTGCATCAATTACAATACATATATCATGATAATTTGATTTTTCTCGTGAACTAGTTGAGGGAAGGCATACCCATGCTCAGCTTATAAACTTTCATTACATGTACACATATATTCGTCTACATATATAGACCCATGAATGGTTGACCATGAATGTAAGGCCATTGTACATTTGATATATTACTCCTGAATATATCGCAGCCCAGATGGATGAAACTAGATCCGGGGTCTTTAATCTCATTCAATATTTTGCTCAAGTACAAGTCTAACCATGTGAATAGATGTTATAAAGTTGAACATGGAAAGATATCGTCTGATTACTAGCCAATGATGTAAGCCATTAACAGATGTGAGAGGAATCACCGATAATGATAATGACCCTCAAGGTACTACAACACATTTGGCATGGTGTGAATAAATGATTTGATGTCGAAAACCATACAAAGTCTTTCGGTTGAGCGCCAGTGATGTCAACCTATGCCGGAAGTGAGAAACCTGCCATTGATGTATGCAAGCCTCAAGGTACTGAAGGGGTGTTTCTGAGTCAACTTCTTGGATAATGTGCTGATGTCGACAAGATGTGACTCGTCATAGGAGGGCCTTGATGTATCCCACATCAACGACACGAAACAAGGTAAATGATTTTGGAGATGAAAAATTGACCAATGACACAAGGTTCAAGAATGGCGATCATGAAAATGAAGGTTTATGGTATTGCAAAGGATGAAGTTTGAACTGAATGACTTCTCTTGAACATGTTGGTGACACTAAGATGAATTGGTAGCATTGACCCAAAACAAAGTAATGGATGGTATGATAGACCAATGGCGCGATAACCATCAAGCTGAATGACCCAACCCACATAGTCATGGTGATGAGGTGAAAATGTCATGTTCAAGACCGACTTGCTACCATAAAGTTTTCTCGGCCTTTTCCATTTTCCCTAGTCATTGCTAACCAATACCTCTTTATTTTTATCAAGCTTGAGGAGGATAAAATATGCTTGTTGTATAATTTCACCCTTTGGGTGAATCCATCACTATTTGATGCTTTAAAGAGTCTAGCGAAGGTGAAACTCGACCTTGTCTAGATGGACAAGTTTGTCGCTATTTGATGTTTTTAACGAGTTTAACAAAAAAGACAACTCGGTCCTTTTCATTCTTAGAGAGTTTGAAAAGGGACAAAAAGGAAACTCCACAAGTTTTTTTTTGTAAAATAATCTCTCAAGTCCAAAAAAGTGTAAAATAATACAAGAGAGATATCTTTTCCAATCCTTTAACGAGTTGGAAAGGACAAGCACTTGACAATCTTTTCATATTTAGAGAGTCTGAAAAGAGCTTAAAGAGGACTCCATTTTGGGGAACGAGTGGTGTCTAGGGTAGTAACTAGTTCCGGTGATGTTGGAACGCCTCAAAACATGTTGATTTATGTGAAGAGGCTGGCTAATAAGACCACTCATTGCAACTGTTCCTCAAAAAGGGTAAAACAACCAAGTGAAAGCGTATGATCGGCCAAAGGGATGGTGGCGATGGGATGAAAACAACCAAGGATCATTTGACTAAAGAGGCTGATAGAATGGTAGTCATGAGGGTTAAAAATGAAAATGGGCTCATTTTTAAACAAGCTTGAACCATAGGGAACTATGCTTGGGTTCAGTTTCATGTTTACACAAGCTTGAAACAAAAAACTATGCTTGAATTCAGTTTCATTTTTACACAAGATTGAAATGAAGAACTATGCTTGTGATTGGTTTACATGCTCCCAGCATGATGAAAGGGAGAGTCTCCTATAACTAGATGGAAGTTGCTGTGGTGAAGCAGGTGGTGGGCTCCAGTATTGTAGCAATAATGCTACAACTCCTGGGGCTCCCTATCTCTAATTTTATCAACCCGGTAGTTCGTACAAACTTGGAAGCGACGGTGCTGTATGCACAAGTACTAGCTCTTGTCGCAGCTGTCACTTGGTCAGCTGGCACAAGTCCGCTAGGGCTCAAGCCAACTTCTATATGCTCTCAGAAGAAGCTTGCTAAATGATGGACGAAGGCTATCTCAAGGGAAATTGATCTACTTTGCAACAATGAACTGAAAGCCAACCAAAACATGGAAACCCTAGTAAACCCTAATCTGACTAGTTTAACCTCTATGATGCAATAGTGAGAGTGCAACTGTCTAAAAAGGATGCCATTACTTCTAATGATGTGAAATGCATGAACTCAAACTACTTCTATGAAAGAGAACATTGTTTTTGTATTTTTGCTTAAGTGATGGAGTGATTATGAATTTGTCTCTTATTAGGGTTTGGCTGTGCAGAGGTGGTGCGAAGGGAGAGAAAGCTTGGGAAAGGTCAGGATGGCTAGGAGAGGTCCTAGAGGGTCCCTAGCATTAGTCCACAGAGGTCTACAACATTCGGATGCTCGAAACCAAGTTCGCAGGCTTCTATAGGATGTCTGCAGGGGATCCTACAGGAAACGAAGGAATTCTACAGGAAGTCTGCCAACTTCTACAGGATGTGCTGTAAGTGGAAGTTTTGGGTGATGGTGAAGGGATGGAATGGTTTGGGTGGATAGGTGAGGTGGAGATGGAACTTGTGATGGCTCAGGGGTAGAGGAACAAGATGGAGAGAGAGTGCACGGAGTTGGTTGGTGGATAGAAGGATGGGATCAACAAAAGGTCAAAAAGATGAAGCTACGTGGCAATGGATGAGTTGGAGGGTAAACGAGCTGGACAGAGGCCGAGTAGGTGGCTTGAGGAGAGGTCAAGAAGAAGAAGAAGGAAGTGGAATGATATGGAGCAGTGTAAATGAAACAAATGACTTATGTCTGCACCAAAAACGAGAATTCATTAACCTATGATACCTGTGCCATTAAACCTATGAACAGCAATGTAAAACCGAGAAAAGAAACCGTACATGGAATGAAAAATGTAGAAGTATGGTTCAATATCAAAAGTGCATGGATGGATGAAAATGACTATGTTGCAGCTTGCATGGAAGTAAAAGACTGCGTTTCTTTTTGGTGGTTGATATGGACTGCACCCCAATCCCTAAACAGAGATGGCAGTGATCTCTAACAACCTTTTTCTTGAGCTCCTGTGTATTACAAACCTCCTATCCAAATCTAAACAGCTGAAAGCAAAGTAACCATAAGCTAATCCTACTCAATCACACAAAAACTAAATCAGCAGACTGTAAATTCGAATTCCATGTCAAAGTAAAGAAACAAAGTGCTGGAACGAAAGGCAAATAACACTACAAAACAGAGGAGGTCTATTGCTCTCAGGTTGGGCCCTAACTTGAGAGCTATAGCTCCCTAAAAACTCAGAATTAGATCCAAATCTGCTTGCCTTTATTCATAATCAGAAGTCTAATGTCATGCCAAAACTGGCTTACAAAACAACAAAAACCGAGCTGTAACTCGTGCTCAGAGATTACAATAGTAATTCCAAAAGTCAAAAAAGCTTCTAACAAAGGCTACGGCCTCCATATTTATACAAAATGAGGATCAAGCTGGCTGCCTTCATTCGTGGAGCTTGGCTGTCTAACTGAAAGTCAGACTGCTGTAAAACTGCTGATCCTGTAGAACGTGTTGGCTGCCTTTGAGCTCGGTGGGGAGAGCTGTTAGAGCTCGGAGTTAAGGTGAAAAGCACGAGGGAAGTCATTTAAAGCTGTAGACAACCTCCCTATAAACATGCAATGCCACCTTTGATGTCTCCTTGTCTCCTTTTGCGTGGTCTTTTGCTCTCATTAATGCCAAGAACCTGAAATCATCATGTATTAGTCACATAGATATAATGCCTGCCCTTCTTCCTACAAACAACACGAATATACTAAGAAATGAATGCATAAGTGGTAAAAGATGAATGGTTGAACAAGGTAAGTAGGCCAATGTGAGCCCAAATTGTACCAAAAATTGGGGCTCATCATCACCCCCCAGCTAAACTATTTGCTCATCCTTGAGAAACTTTGCTCTGGCTCCTCGTCTTTGGCCGAGAACTAGAGCCCGGAGCATGCTCTTCCTTTCCTGTTTTTGGTGGCCCTACCTTTTCTGCCCCTGGTGGTGACGAGGGTGGCGCTTCTTCCCCCTTTTCCATTTCCTTGAGCCGGGCTTCGGAAGGCGATTGGCCTATTTTTCGTGTCCAGGAAGTTATTTTTGGGCTTCCCCTCTCGGGGGTGGCTGATGTTTTAGAGGGGGTTCTTGCACTGGGTGAAGTAGGGACATCCCCTAAAATGGTTTGGCTACTGGGTGGAGGCTGCGGCTTGCCCGTGTTTATCCTCTTACTTCTCCTGGCTTCAGATGGTAGGGGGGTCTCCCTCTCTCTCTTCTCCTGCGGCTTTGGAGGTGTACTGAGGGCGGCCAGCGCAGCTGCTGCCTCCTTTTCGAGAATACCAGCCTTCTCTTCCTTGCGTTTTTCTTTCTCAGAGCTCCTTGTAGAGGGCCCCTTCTTTTCAGATTTCGGGCTTCCTGTAGAAGACCCTACTTTGCCCACTTCCGGGCCTTCTGTAGAAGATCCTTTCTTTACCAATTTTGGGCTTCCTGTAGAAGACCTGGTTTTAGCCACTCTCGGGCTTCCTGTAGAAGCCCCTGCTTTGGTAATTTTCGGGCTTCCTGTAGAAGACCCTTTCTCTGTCTTCAGGCTTCCTGTAGAAGCCTGTTTCTCAATGATTTTCGGGCTTCCTGTAGAAGCCCCTTTTTCCAATTTCGGGCTTCCTGTAGAAGCCTTTGTCTCTGTTTTCGGGCTTCCTGTAGAAGCCTGTTTCTGCTTTCCTATAGACACAGGTGTCTCCACCTTTGCTTGCTTAGCTGCCTGAGTTTTGCTTTTTGCTTTGGTTGCAGGTGCTGATGAGGTACTTGGGCTGACGTGGACCACCTCAGCTTTATCCATTCTGCTCTTCAGCCTCTTTTCTCTTGCTGACAAGATAGGTGTGCCACCTTTTTCTTTGTCATCCTTTTCCTCATGCTTCTTCTTTTTTTCTTTCTTCTGCACTGTGGTCGGGGTCTTCTGGCCTTTTTCTCTCTTTTCCTCGGCCACTGCTTCTTGTTCCTCACTGCTGGAAGAACCCGTTTCTTCGATCAACATTTTAATGTCTCCATCTCTTGTCAAATTCCGGAAGGATTCCCATGAGAGGGGAACCTTATATGAATGCAGCGCATCCTCCACAAGAAGCTTGATCAACCCATGGTGGGCTATCTGATCTGGTATGCCCTCTTTTAGCTTTGTGGCACACTCCATTAGAGACTGCAATAGGAAATAAGGGATGCTCAGTTTTTGTTCTACAGGAAGATCAATCCGGTGCCTTAATTCAGTGAGCAACCGAAAGTGGTATGCATACACGATGCTAAAACGGCCTTCACAAGTTATATATTTCATGATTTGCAAACTGACTTCATTCCATGGTGGCAACAGACTCGTTCTTCGCACCCCATTTTTGTCCTCCGAGAATTCCTCCTCAGGTGGAAAGAATTCTTTCTTGGCCTGCTGGCTCAACTTCCGTTCTTCCTTATCCCACGGTAGACCCATTGGAAGTTCAGTGATTCGACTGATATATTGCGGGGTGAGCTTGAGGCTTAGGCCCCTGAAATTCACTGTGGCCAGTGTCTTGGATTTCGGCTTCAGAGCCTGCAAAAATTCTTCGGCCACTTCATCATCGTAACCCTGCAGCTTATCACAAAAAGATATCCATTGTGCTCGTGTGAAGAGCTCTACCACCCCCTGGTTTTCCCTTAACTTGGCTGAATCAGTGGGTTCTCGTCTAATAAACCCACCCGGCATGATAACACAGTTTTGTTAACCAGAGGTGGTGATTGTGGAATAGGTTTTGGTTTACTGAGACAGAGCGTAGGATATCATGCACATAACCCACAAACTTATCCCTGAGGAACTTTGACACAATTTAATTACTCGACATCCTGTAGAATGACAGTATAGGCACAGCAGACAACAATTTCACCGTTTTTTCTATGACCGGACTATGGACGACAATCTTGCCACCTTTAATAACCACTTGCATGAAGAGTTCAGAGTTACCTCTTTAATTGGCCACCTTTTTACGTGAGGCACCCGCTTCCCTGTAGAAGACCGCGTTCCTGTAGGATGACAGTGTTCCTGTAGAATGCAGCGTTCCTGTAGAATGCAGCGTTCCTGTAGAATGACAGTGATCCTGTAGAATGCAGTGCGCAGATTTCGGGAGAGACTGCAATCGGTCTGCGCCTTGAGCGTGCTTCTCAATCGCTCTGATAGCCAAAAGCTCGGCGTATCACACTGCAGAGGGAGCAAGATAGCCACTCGAGTTCAAACCGGTGGGTGATAAATGCATGAGTGCGATCGAGCCGATTAGATTTCAAATTCGACGGAATCCGTGGCGCGGGGGGTGAGCTGTCCCGGCCGGACCGTTGGGTGACGTCACCCCATCATTCCACTGTGCGTTCACTTGCTGCCGCATCAATTCCCGCGGATCTGTCGCCGCCTCTCCTGTTGAACTCGTTTCCTCGACGGAATTTCTCTCACGTGCATGCTGCCCATTCTCTTTGTCATGGCCGCCACCCAAACATCCAACTAGACCATTAACTGGCCGACGTGGCCGGCCAAATGGCCACACAGTCGCTCAACCAATTCACCTTTACACCTAAGCAATCAATCGAAGTAACATTCATGCAGTCTGATGGAAGGAAGGGTCGAGACACTTACCTGCGTGGCTGTACACGATGTCTCGGCTCTTTGGACGCTGATGAGTCGATTTACCTGCTGCTTGCGGACTTACACAGGCCCGAAGGTCCATGTTCACTAGCTACCGTCGATGGATGGGATGCTTCAATTGCATGCGCCCACGTTTCCCTTCAGATGGCCTGCGCAGTGAATGGTATCCACTCTAGCAGGTTTAACTGTTACAGGACTCCCGCGGGATGTCTTGGAACAGTTCTTCCTCCTTGGGTGCATGCTGCATGACGATGGATGGCCTCACGATCATGTTCTCGGAGCCTCGGGATGACTGTGATGAATATGGTGTGAGATCTCTAGCGCTTTTTCCATTTACAGGTTGTTTTTTTTCCTCGAGACTCATCGATCTGCTTTGCTGGTGCAGGTACTTGGTTGCATGTCGACAAGGACGGTGGAGCAAGATAACAACAATGTGCATGGTTGACAACCATGGCATGCATGCGTCCAAACCAATCCTTAGCCGTTAGATCGCCTCATGAAGTGAGTTCTGGCCCATTCTGAGCTTCTACAGGAAGCTTCCTGTAGAAATACAGCGTTTCCTGTAGAAAGGATGCATTCCTGTAGAGAGTCTGCACCTTCCTGTAGAAGATCTGCATCTTCCTGTAGAAAATCTGCGTCTTCCTGTAGAAGACTCAAGCTGGAATAAAATTGCACATACCTTGGAGAAAATGAGGATTCTTGGAGGAGGTGCTGGTGAGGTGTCCTTGCTGCATGATGAGGACCCTTGGCTTTGAGTTGAGAGGCTTCCTCTCCTCCATAGAACACCTGCATGCAATTTTACATGATGAATCTGCTGACCTTGTTTTTCTTTTTTTTTTTTTTTTCTCTTTTTTTTTTTGAAAGATAACAGGGGCGCCTCATTGAGGTTTTCACCCTTGCCATCTGCCTTGAGCGCCTCAAAGAGGTTTTCACTCAAGGATCTTTTTCCAACCTTTTTTTTTTTTTATTTTTTTTGAAAAGACAATAGGGGCGCCTCAGTGAGGTTTTCACCCCTACCACCTGCCTTGGGCGCCTCAGAAAGGTTTTCACCCAAGGATCTTTATTATTATTTTTTCTCTCTCTTTTTTTTTTTTTTTAGATTCTTCAGGGTATGCCCAAAGCAGAGGCAGAACCCTTCTCTATGACCAACACTGCCTTCTCCATAGTTTTGATGAACTCTTGTCTTGAGGGAGGCTTCCTGTAGATCTTCAATCGATGCCCATTGACAAGCATGGGGATGGCTTCCTCATCAATGGTCCTAATAAGCACAGATCCATTGTCATGACATTTTTCCACTGAATGTGGCCCTAGCCATCTGGTTCTCAGCTTCCCCTTGAAATCCTTGTATCTGGAGTCATACAACAAAGCCCAATCTCCCGGCTGAAATTGCTTGTCATGGAGATGTTGGTCATGCCACACCTTTCTCTGAAGTTGAACCACTTCTGAGTGAAGGAGGGCCTGCATTCAGTGCTCATCCAGGCCATTCAGCTGCAATAGCCTTTCTTGTTGTGCATGGCTGAGATCTAGGTCCAGCTGAGCTGCCATCCTCAAAGTGTTGTATTCAAACTCAATGGACAACAAAGCTTTCTTCCCATAGACCAGCTCATAAAGTGTGAAGCTGGTGGTGGTCTTCCAAGTAGTGTTGTAAGCCCATGTGGCTTCAACCAGGCGATCTGCCCAGTCCTTTTTGCTGCTGCTCACCACCTTAGTCAAGATCCCTTCTAAGGCTCTATTGGTGACTTCCACCTGCCCATTTGCTTGAGGGTGATAGGGGGTGGAAGTCCTATGCTTGATCTTGTGATGAGCTAGTAGATCTTCAACCAGGTTGGATGTGAACTGGCTCCCTTGATCGGTGACCAGCTCTCTTGGATAGCCAAACTTATAGAAGATGTTTTCTCTTAGGAACTCGGCCACCTTTTCTTCTGTTGCTTCTTTGATTGCTTTAGTCTCTGCCCACTTTGTCAAATAGTCAGTACACACAATGATGTAAGACCTTTGCCTCGAAGAAGGGTTGATTGGGCCCACAAAGTCCATGCCCCACTTCTCAAATGGCTCAAGAGTCACTTGAGGTTGGAGAGGCATCTCATCCCTTTGGGTTGGTTTCCCCATTCTTTGGCATTGGTCACACTGGCTGACATATCTTCTGACATCTTGATGAAGTGTGGGCCAATAGTAGCCTGCCTGCAGGATTTTGAAGGCAGTTCTCTTTGCTGCAAAATGTCCTCCACAAGGCCCATCATGACAAGTGAGGAGGATATCAAAGACTTCCTCCTCCCTTACACAACGCCTTAAGATCTGATCGGGGCCAAGCTTGAACAGATTGCCCCCGATCCAAGTAAATGAGGCACTTTTTCTGATGATTCTACTCTTCTCTCTGGAAGATAGGTGCGGAGGGAACTGTGCTGAAACAAGGTAGTTTGCTATATCAGCAAACCATGGAGAGAGTACTAAAATAGCAAACAGATGTTCATCGGGCATCTGGTCATCCACTGTTCCATCCTCATCTGCAGACAAATCCAATCTAGATAAAAAGTCAGCAACAACATTTTCTCTACCTGGTTTGTCAACAATGGTCAAATCAAACTGCTGCAATAAAAGTAACCATCTAATAATACGAGCATTCACATCTGGTTTATTCATTAAATATCTAATTGCAGCATGGTCTGTATGTACAAAGGTCTGGTAACCAGTAATATAATGTCGGAACTTGTTCAGTGCATGGACCACAGCCAAGAATTCTTTCTCGGTTACAGTGTAATTCAGCTCAGCTTTGGACAAGTTTTTGCTAACAAAGTAAATGGCATATGGAAGTTTTTGCTCAACCTGTCCTAAAGCTGCACCTATGGCTTTGTTCGAGGCATCAGTGTGGATGTGGAAAGGTAAGGCCCAGTTTGGACCTCTCAGGATTGGGGCTGACACCAACTTGTCCTTCAATTCATTTAAAGCCCTCTGACAATCGTCAGTCCATTTAAACTCCACATCTTTTGCCAACAGGCCAAACAATGGCGAGGCTAGCTTGCTGAAATCTTTAATGAATCTCCGGTAATATCCTGCTAATCCCAAGAAACTCCGGACATCCCTTACCTTTTGAGGAGGTGGAACCCTCTTGATGAGAGCAATTTTGTTAGGATCCACCTGCAACCCTTGGCAAGAAATGGTATGGCCTAGCACGGTCCCTTCAGTCATTAGGAATTCACATTTTTCAGGACTAAGGGACAAGTTCATCTCAATGCATTTGGTTAGGACTTTTCCCAGATTGGACAATGCTTCCTGGAAGTTGGCCCCATAAGGAGTGAAGTCATCCATATAGATTTCCACTGCATCATGGACCAGCTCCGAGAAGATGCTCAAGACAGCCCTCTGGAAGGTAGCAGGAGCATTGCATAGCCCAAAAGGAAGAACTCGGTAGGCAAAGGTACCCCAAGGACAAGTGAAGGTGGTCTTATCTTGGTCTTCCGGGCTGATTTGGATTTGGTTGTACCCGCTAAACCCATCCAGGAAAGAGAAGAACTTCTTTCCTGCCAGTCCATCCAACACTTGATCTATGAAAGGTAGAGGGAAATGGTCTTTCTTGGTAGCTTTGTTCAGTTCTCGGTAGTCCACACAGATTCTCCATTTCCCATTTTTCTTGGGAACCAACACCAGAGGGGACACCCATTCACTATCTGAGATGGGGTAGATGAATCCTGCATCCAACAGTTTTTGCAATTCTTCTTTGACAATGTCCTTAAGAGCTGGATTCATTCTCCTCTGGGGTTGCCTAACCGGTTTACAATCCTCTTTGATGTATATATGATGGGTACAGACCGAAGGATGGACTCCTTTCATTTCCTTATAGCTCCAAGCAAAAGCATCTAGGTGGTTGGCCGACAGACTACACAGCTCCTTTTCCTGGGAAGGAGATAGGGAGGAGCTGATCTTCAATGCTTTCTCAGGGCCGAACTCCACATTCTTGACTCTGGGAGTAACAGGGTTGGTTGTACAAAGATCCACTAAGGTGCTAGCTTGGGCATCCTCCACCAATTTCTCTAAGGGTAGTGCACTGGAAGGTGGATTCTGGATCAAGGTCTCGATCAAGTCATCCTCGGTTGGGGGGTCTCTTCTAGTGGTATCTAAGGTGCACAGAGGTGCTGAGTACACCTCGTCTTCCTCTCCTTCTTCCAACCAGAGTGGTAAGTCATGCTCTAAGGAGGGTTGGGCAGGAGGGTATAGGACTAGCTGCTTGGACATGGGACCATTTTTGATGGTCATGTTTCCTGCACGACAACTTATGTAAGCATCTGCAGTAGCTAACCAAGGCCTTCCCAAAATGAGAGGATATCCAGTAAGCTTTGCCTTTGGTTGCAGAACCAGGAAGTCTGCAGGGTATTCCCAAGAGTCAATAGAGACCAAGACATCCTCCACAATCCCTTCGGGAGTCACGGTGGAGCGATCTGCTAATTGCAGTACTGTCGAGGTCTTCCTCAAGGAACCCTGAAGATTGAGTTTGAGCATGGTATCCCTAGTCATCACATTAATGGCAGCCCCCAGATCAATCAAGGTGTGAGGTATGATGGTGCCATTGATGTGGACATCTACTACAGGACTTCCAGGATCTAGGTACTTTGGGCAGATGACTTGTCCTAGCATCAGGTCAGACAGTTGTCCTATGACATTAATGGTTGAAGCATCTTTCTTCCGCCTGCCTGGGTGTTTGAAGCACTTTTCCTTAACCAGTTTGTTGTATATTGGCACATCCTTGATGGCTTGGAGAAGTGGTATTTTTACACACAACTGCTTGAGCTCACCCAGAAGCTCATCCTCCTCTGGGTTGGGTTGTGTGGTGGCTGTTAGTCTCTCAGGAAAGGGTGGAATAGCCTTTGGTTCACTTTCCTGTTTATCTTCCTCATCCTCTGGGGGAGGAGGTTGGCGATCTGGTAGAGTCTTTCCAGATCGAAGATTGATCTCCTGGATCTCCACAGCATAGGTAGGGCATGAGGTTTCCCCAGTGTATACCTGCTGGGCCTGTCTATTGTTGGGGTTCAGGTTCGGTTGAGCAGGCATTTGAGGTTGCCTTGGAGGAGCAGGAGGTAATGGCTGAGGTTGAACTGGTGGTGGAGGCAAGATGGCAGGAGGAGTGTTGTATTGGGGCCTCCACCCCGACTGAGGTGCATTCCATTGAGGCTGTGGCTGGGCATGTGAATGATATGAATGAGAAGTAGGTTGAGTGGGGTACTGAGGTGGATAAGACCATGGAGGAGGCATGGACCATGAAGGATGAACAGGGGGACCCCAGGAAGGCATAGGAGTCGATTGGTTGGGGCTGTAATAAGCTTGAGATGCCCCTTGCATCCCCTGCTGATAAGGTCTAGATCCTTGTGGCCTCCTTTGGTTGAGGTAATAGAGAGGTTCAGTGGGAGCTTCTGTCCCTTGGTACATGGCTTTAAACCCAGGTAAGGTTGGACACTGATTTGTGGGATGGTCCTCCTCACAAACGAAACATACTTCAACCGAATGCAATGGGCATTCGTTCTTAGGGTGTCTCCTTGTGCACCTAGGGCAGAAGACAGCCAAGGCTCTCTCAGCTTCTTCTTTCTTCTGCTGGATTCTGAATGTGTCCAGCTGCATGGCAATGGTCTGTCTCACCTCACTCTTGAGATCTTCTAATTGATTTGCAAGCTCATGTTTGGAGAAAGGAACACTAGTTGAGAGGAGGTTTCCCCTACCTCGTTTCCTAGCTGCCCTGGAGTGGTTTCTAAACACAGTCTTGATGTCCTCATAAGGCAGTTGGTAAATGTCCCCCCAGCTAACATGTGAAGGGTATCTAAGAGGTCTTCAGGGACTCCTCGGAGCAGGACCAACTTGAGGGATTCAGGGTCAAGTGTGCACCTGGCCTGCTTATAGCTTAGTTGGAACCTCTCCTCATAATCCTCTAAGGACTCATCATTTCCCATGGTCATCCTAAAGATTTCTCCCTTGGTTTCCTTAGACCTACAATAATCCCTGTACTTGGTATTGAAAGCTTGCTGCATCTGAGCCCAAGTGGTGATACTATTCCCAGGTAAGCCCATGAACCAGCGTAATGCTGCATCCTTAAGAGTTGAAGGGAAGAGTTTCAGCTTTTGCTCATCTTCAGTATAGTCATAGGTTCTACAGAGGACAACAAACTCAAACAGGAAGGTATCAGGATCTTCAGTAGTCAGTCCATGGAAGTGAGGTAAGGCGGAGGGGCTAATGTTCTTCATTTTCATTTCTCCATTGGTCTCTCGGATGGGGAAGGCACCTTCTATTCTCTCATCTTCTCTTCTATTGTCAGCCATAGCTTCAGATGGAGTGGTCTCTAACTCTTCTTCTACTATAGGACCTTTGTATATCTCTGGATGTTCACCTATAGGTTCTTCTGGGTCACTGTCACCAAAGAAGAGAGAAGGGTGACTCAGTGATGTGGTGGGGGTGTTTGGTAGGAATTTGCCTGATCTATCTCGGTTCCTACGAGGCATGAAAGGGAAAAGACTTTCTTTTTTATTGTTTTTGATTTTTCTTTTGTACCTGCAAAACTGAAACAGATTGATCTACAGCTAACTATAAAGATGCAGAATTAAACTGAAAGCAGGAAAGAACTAATCTACTCTGCTCAAATGAAATTGCAGAAATGAAACACTAGTCTACGCTTGCAGAAATGAAATGCTAATCTATGAAAGCAAGAAATGCTAATCTATGAAAGCAAGAAATGCTAATCTATGAAAGCAGGAAATGCTAATCTATGAAAGCAAGAAATGTCTATGCTACTTTTGCAGAATGGAAATGAAATAAACTACTTAGCAGAAGATTGTAGTGGAAAATAGAAGAAAAGCAACAATCACTAATACTCTGACGCTTCCCCGGCAACGGCGCCAAAAAGGATGGTGGGCTCCAGTATTGTAGCAATAATGCTACAACTCCTGGGGCTCCCTATCTCTAATTTTATCAACCCGGTAGTTCGTACAAACTTGGAAGCGACGGTGCTGTATGCACAAGTACTAGCTCTTGTCGCAGTTGTCACTTGGTCAGCTGGCAAAAGTCTGCTAGGGCTCAAGCCAACTTCTATATGCTCTCAGAAGAAGCTTGCTAAATGATGGACGAAGGCTATCTCAAGGGAAATTGATCTACTTTGCAACAATGAACTGAAAGCCAACCAAAACATGGAAACCCTAGTAAACCCTAATCTGACTAGTTTAACCTCTATGATGCAATAGTGAGAGTGCAACTGTCTAAAAAGGATGCCATTACTTCTAATGATGTGAAATGCATGAACTCAAACTACTTCTATGAAAGAGAACATTGTTTTTGTATTTTTGCTTAAGTGATGGAGTGATTATGAATTTGTCTCTTATTAGGGTTTGGCTGTGCAGAGGTGGTGCGAAGGGAGAGAAAGCTTGGGAAAGGTCAGGATGGCTAGGAGAGGTCCCAGAGGGTCCCTAGCATTAGTCCACAGAGGTCTACAACATTCGGATGCTCGACAACCAAGTTCGCAGGCTTCTACAGGATGTCTGCAGGGGATCCTACAGGAAACGAAGGAATTCTACAGGAAGTCTGCCAACTTCTACAGGATGTGCTGTAAGTGGAAGTTTTGGGTGATGGTGAAGGGATGGAATGGTTTGGGTGGATAGGTGAGGTGGAGATGGAACTTGTGATGGCTTAGGGGCAGAGGAACAAGATGGAGAGAGAGTGCACGAAGTTGGTTGGTGGATAGAAGGATGGGATCAAAAAAGGTCAAAAAGATGAAGCTACGTGGCAATGGATGAGTTGGAGGGTAAACGAGCTGGACAGAGGCCGAGTAGGTGGCTTGAGGAGAGGTCAAGAAGAAGAAGAAGGAAGTGGAATGATATGGAGCAGTGTAAATGAAACAAATGACTTATGTCTGCACCAAAAACGAGAATTCATTAACCTATGATACCTGTGCCATTAAACCTATGAACAGCAATGTAAAACCGAGAAAAGAAACCGTGCATGGAATGAAAAATGTAGAAGTATGGTTCAATATCAAAAGTGCATGGATGGATGAAAATGACTATGTTGCAGCTTGCATGGAAGTAAAAGACTGCGTTTCTTTTTGGTGGTTGATATGGACTGCACCCCAATCCCTAAACAGAGATGGCAGTGATCTCTAACAACCTTTTTCTTGGAGCTCCTGTGTATTACAAACCTCCTATCCGAATCTAAACAGCTGAAAGCAAAGTAACCATAAGCTAATCCTACTCAATCACACAAAAACTAAATCAGCAGACTGTAAATTCGAATTGCATGTCAAAGTAAAGAAACAAAGTGCTGGAACGAAAGGCAAATAACACTACAAAACAGAGGAGGTCTATTGCTCTCAGGTTGGGCCCTAACCTGAGAGCTATAGCTCCCTTAAAAACTCAGAATTAGATCCAAATCTGCTTGCCTTTATTCATAATCAGAAGTCTAATGTCATGCCAAAACTGGCTTACAAAACAACAAAAACCGAGCTGTAACTCGTGCTCAGAGATTACAATAGTAATTCCAAAAGTCAAAAAAGCTTCTAACAAAGGCTACGGCCTCCATATTTATACAAAATGAGGATCAAGCTGGCTGCCTTCATTCGTGGAGCTTGGCTGTCTAACTGAAAGTCAGACTGCTGTAAAACTGCTGATCCTGTAGAACGTGTTGGCTGCCTTTGAGCTCGGTGGGGAGAGCTGTTAGAGCTCGGAGTTAAGGTGAAAAGCACGAGGGAAGTCATTTAAAGCTGTAGACAACCTCCCTATAAACATGCAATGCCACCTTTGCTGTCTCCTTGTCTCCTTTTGCGTGGTCTTTTGCTCTCTTTAATGCCAAGAACCTGAAATCATCATGTATTAGTCACATAGATATAATGCCTGCCCTTCTTCCTACAAACAACACGAATATACTAAGAAATGAATGCATAAGTGGTAAAAGATGAATGGTTGAACAAGGTAAGTAGGCCAATGTGAGCCCAAATTGTACCAAAAATTGGGGCTCATCAGCAGGTTGGTTACCTTTTTGGCTTCGTCTAGATAGGGACAAAGGTGAATGGGGTGATTCCCTTCACATAACATACAGGGAAACTTAACTTTACCATTAGGTGCATGCCCCCCAAGCTTCATTACATTCACCTAAGTAGACTACTCATGGCTATTAGGTGGATGGAATGAAGGTTCATTTACGATATCAAGTGAAAGACTCGACTGGGATTTTACGAGTTCTACTCAAAGACTCAACTTGGAACTTGGAACCTTGTTTCATTTTTTAATGAGCTTGACACAAGACAAGGAACTATGCTCATATTCCTTGGTTTCATTTTTAAAGGAGGTTGACACAAGATAGGAACTATCCTCATTAGGCCTGTTTCATTTTTTAATGAGGTTGACACAGTAAAAGAACTATCCTCATATTCCTTGTTTCATTGTTTAACGAGGTTGACACAAGACAAGGAACTATACTCATAGGCTTGTTTCATTTTTTAACAAGGTTGACATAGTAAAAGAATTATCCTCATATTCCTTATTTCATTTTTTAATGAGGTTGACACAAGACCAAGAACTATCCTCGTGGAATTGTTTCATTTTTTACCGAGGTTGACATAGTAAAAGAACCATCCTCAGACTCCTTGTTCCATTTTTTAATGAGGTTGACACAAGACTAGGAACTATCCTCATGGACTTGTTTCATTTTTTTAATGAGGTTGACACAGTAAAATAACTATCCTCATGGGCCTGTTTCATTTTTTAATGAGGTTGACACAGTAAAAGAACCATCCTCATGGGAACTGTCAATCATAACTCATAAGTGGTCATGAAGGAGAGATTTGGTTCCAATGCCCCCAGTACATGATGTACAACATCACTGAACTGATTGTCAGTTGATGTAGGTATGGAATACGTTGCCACATAATTAACCCGTGGCAGGGATGATACCATTGGTACAAAAGGACCAATTAGGGAAGATGGTTGACTAGGAGCCATATTTGGACCAGGAAATGAAAGATGGTCAATGGTGACAATTCTGCCTTCATGTGGAAAACAAATCACTCGAAAGAGTGTTGAAACAATAGCTCCCATGTCATAAACATAGTTGTGCCCTAGAAGTATCATAGTGTACAAGGCGACTGACTTGGTTACCTAACGATGGATAGCAACCTAGAGTTGTCCTCCCATATATACTTGAAGGTACATGGAGGCCCAGTCCATATAAGCACTGTCTAATGAAACATTATGTGCATTTCAGCTTCGAAAGTACAGTGTACTTAAGCAAAAGTTGAAGGATGAAATGCATGCATGAGCATGATGTGCATGAACACAGGGATGTTGATGTTTTCCTTGTTTTTGAAACATGTGTGTGTAATTGACTTGAAAGGTTGATTGCTTTGTGGTAAACATGCATGTAAAGTTGGTTTGATGGAGATAGCGATGAAATTGTTTCATCTTTTTAAGAGAATCTTAATGGTCTTTTTCCACATGCGTGACTTGAAGGGTCGTTTTCTTTAAAGGCATGCTTTGTGGGCTTGTTAGCTAGTCCATAATTTGTATGCAGTTGTAAGACATGGAGGTGTTCACAAGATGTGAAAATCTATTTCTTTTGTTGAAGCAGGAGTTTAGTCCATCCAGTTGTTGTCTGTATACCTATTGTTGTTAACAATGTTGTTGGCAGCTTGTCAAACAGGTACAAATGAAAGTTTTGTCGAGCAAATGTACTTTACATTTGTTTGAGCCACCTTGGATCAATGATCAAGGCAAAGAAGCTCAAACCACCTTCTTTGACCAGTACAATAGAAGTTCTGCAGGAAGGCAAGGAGGAAGACAATTCTTCTGAGGAATACCAACCCATCTAAGAAGGGAAGTGGTAAGAAACTTTGGTTTAGAGGCACTATGCAAAGGCAAGTGTAGGGAGGCTGAAAGAAGAGGGTGAGTCACTCTCATTTACTATTCAGATCAATATATTAGTCTTTTGGAGACCAAGAGTTCTCTTAGTGGGAAGGCGTGATCCAAAAATGGATCCTGGATAAAACTCTAAGTCTAAAAGACTTCATATAAGAGGTAAAAGGTGAAAAATGGCACAAATCCTTTGTAAATCAGAGGAAAATGAAAATTGTAGGTTGCTCCTAGAAATAGTATCATTACAGAGATCTCCTCATCCTGAATCCAACGCAACTTGAATGGGCAAAAACGGACTCCGGATGAAGGAGTTATTGTAAAATGAAAATTGCCTAATGTCCTTAGAAAAGGAGGCAATTTCATTAAATTTTGAACTATATTGAAAATTTTGATTTTAGTATAGGCTCACAGGCCAATCCACAGTTGACACATGGCAGGCCGGGATTGGGCCATATGGCCTTGTTTGATTGGTCAAGAGGAAATATCGCATTGAAATTATTGCAAAGCGAAGGACCTTGGGCCATCAGCGATTGCGATAAGCAATTGCCACTTTATCGCATCACACAAATCCATGGGAGGACTTAACAAAGGGGGTGGCCAATGTGACATGTGATCACCAATTACTGACATCGGTGGATTAGGCATCAATGATATATATATTGGATTGGCGTATGTCATAAGGGAAGACCCCCTGTCATGCAGAAAGAGTCGTTAGTGCGGACACAACCGACCTCCCTAGAAGCAAAAGCTTTCTAGTGACAAACAAGACAAATAAATCCTACCTTTCTCTAAACATGTATTGCAAATACAAGTAATCAGGGGATCTTTAACATACCTTTAGTCCAACGTTTTGTAGTAGTCCAGCCTTGCCGATCCGGATGAGCTCCTCCTTCTCTTCGAAACCTGCATTCACTAACAAGCCAAAAGATTAAATAGCACCTGATAAATTCACAAAACAATACATATCCATCATACAGACTAAGGAGTATATGAAACAAACCATGAATAACAATCTATTGAGAAAAATAAGTTCATTTGCATTAAAAGGTAACAAAAGGAACCATTACAACCTGAGCCTTGGTGTTGTGCAAGTCCCTCCTAGGGTCCAGCAAGAGTTTTCCTTTACTTTGATCAGCTCACCCACTCTCAAATAAGGCTAGGAAAGGATGAGAATCTCTCCTCTCAAGCTTTACAAGGGAGTCCTAATTCCAGCAGCATCTACCCTTAGGAATGTTCAGCTTTCAACCTCCCTCCCTTTGGCCCAATGCCTGTATTTATAGTGCTCTAGAGGAAGTTATTCAGGTCCACCATCAATGGGATAAGCCCCTCTTTGGATGGGATAGCTCCCCTCTTGATGGGATAAGTTCCTCTTTGGTAGGGATACATGAACCATCTGGAGGCGCTTCATACACGTCAAACAAGCTTCTAGAATACTCTAGAAATGACCACAAGTAACTTTTTTGGAGTGAAACTTGCGCCTTTTGACCTTTACAGGAGTACGCACCCATTGCATTACATACAGAGCGTACAAGTACGCAGGTATTGTGAACTTGGGGTGCGTACACGCAGGTAAGGCTAAGAGGAACTGCGTACCCAGAGATATATAGATTTTAAATGACTTTCTCTCTTTCTTGGAGTTTGACATGGAGGGCAGAGGTATGAGGCTTGCCAAGGAGGATAGTATGACAGTTGATGGAGCCATACTAACTGTAAGTAGTCATGGTGACAAATTTTAGTGTAACAGATTGCCCCCTAAAGTGCGAAGCCTGTAGTAGATTAGGGTTTCATATCATCTAGGAAGGGTGTAGTACTTTATCATTTCAAGGATTATCTTGTGGAGAGCCCAGTCGGAACCTGCAAGTATTCAACACAAAATACATATATATGATCATATCATCGCTGAGGTAGGCATTCCCATACTCAGATTGAAAAATTTAACTAATTGACTATCTACTGCTCTGATACAGGAATGATTCTGCAATACATCATAATCATAGACTTTTGTAGACACAGTATGGACGCAGCCATCTGTTTATGATTAGTTTACTATATAATGAATACAAAACTCCTCGTAGCCTGGATGGTGGAAACTAGACCCATTGTCTTCATTTCTACTTCCCGAACAGGTACGATTCTATCCATGCGAATAAATGAGTTGATGTCGAACATGGTAGAAACCACTTGATTACCAGTCAATGATGTAAACTGTTAACAAGCGTGAGAGAGACCACCAGTGATGTCAATGGTTCTCAAAGTACCCAGTACAATCCATGAGATGTGAATGAATGAGTTGATGTCGAACATTTCACGGAATCCTTCGATCGAAAGTCAATGATGTAAACTGTCGTCAAAGGCGAGAAACCTGCCATTGATGCATGCAGACTTCAAGGTACTGACGATTCCTAGGTCATCTTTCTAGATAATGTGCTGATGTCGATAGAAAGCGACCCGTTGCAAGCAAGCCCACAACATGAAATCATAGATCAAGTTGAAGAAATGTAGCTGTAAGGACTGACTCAGGGATGGTCAAAATGGATGACGAGTATTTTGCAGTTGAATGTTTATTGCAGAGACCTCTTGAACACATAACGACACGACAGATGGCTTGGTAATATTTGACCCAAAGTTAATACCCGGCTAAAGACTTTCAATGTGGTTTGATCAACTGTGAGGCAAAGGATTTCCCAACCCAAGTGAATGAAAAGTGTCGTGTTCAAGAGCGGTAATAAGGCTTCTTCTGAGACAAAGGATAACAAATGGGCTCATTTTTCTCTCTTTTTCCCCACCATTTCTGGCAAGTACCTCTTTATTTTTTACAAGCTTGAGGAGGATAACATATGCTTGATTATAAGCTCATCCTTCGGATGAGTCCAACTTAGTTTTGATTCGAACCCTAAGAAGGAGTGGTTCGTTCCTGTTTGTAATCGAACAGGTCCTTTACTGTGAAATTTTAACGAGTCCAGTATAGGAGAAACTCTGCGTTTTTCATTTTTAGAGAGTCTGAAAAAACTTAAGAAGACTCCAGGTTGAACTTTTTCGTAAAGTTGTGTCTCCCAAGCCCGAAAAAGTATAAAATAATACTTGAGAGAACCGCTTAGTCTTGCGACCAAGGAGTACTTTCATGATTAGTGCCTCTGACCTGAAAAGTAAAAAGCGATCAAGGACACGCCGTTTTATTTCCGTATCGAGTTTGAAACGACAAAAACCCGACAATCTTTTCCTGTTTTTACGGTCAGAAAAGAGCTATAAAGGGACCGTCTTTTAATTCCGTTTTAACGAGTGTAAAAGAAACGCTCGGCAATCTTTTCATATTTTAGGAGTCAGAAAAGGGCTTAAAAGATGACTCTGATGTTTTGGTTCGTGAAAAATGATAATTTTCCCTGAAAGTCCTTTTGTCCTGCACAAAAACGACACATTACTCATACCTGTTTAAGATAAGCAAAAATGCATTGAGAAATATCCTTCCATGGTGAAAAATAAACAAACTTAGCATTCATTTATCCAAAAAACCTATAAAAAGACCTTTTACCATGTCATTTTTACCATTTTACTGTTGAAGGAGAGAAAAGGGCTTTTGGCAAGAAACTTCCCGTGGACTTTGCGGAGAATCCGACCGTCGGAATCGAGTGCCGTCTCTTTCAGGTATTTCACAACATCCTCCTCTTTGTTTTCATCCGTTTAGAATTTCATTTTAAGCCCTAGTTTGATTTTTTGAGGGCTTTGGGGTTTTAGGATCCGCCTTTCGGGGTACGCAGGTGCCCCATGGGCGACCTGCGTACCCCGACATTTTCGTTAATGGGAAAATGGCCGGAGTACGCAGCCTACCTTCAGAACAGCTGCGTCCCCACGCTCTGTTTTCTGAACGCGGGGTGCGTACTCCGCGCAAAGTGAATTCAAAACCCTAAATCTCAAAACTAAACCATCAATTTTTGATTTAATGAATTCTAATGAATGTTTTCTGGTGTGTAGATTGCCCACCATGCTTGATTGGCGCGAAAGAGAACACGAAGATGTCGATTTGGCCGCAATAGATCATCAACCCTCCATTGATGCTTTGAAGGCATGCGGTCTCTACAAATACTGGGCCATACCTGGCATGAGGGCCCAGGTGCGATTCTTAGAATGGCTGGTTGAAAGGTGGAACGTTCAGGATCAATGCTTCTACATCGGAGGGCACCAGCTCGAGATAGAGCCCTCAGACATATATTTTCTCACTGGTTTGCCTAATAGGGGCGAGCAACTGACTCTGTCCGGGACTAGGCCGGGTGGCCAATCCCTTGCTAGCCTCCGGCTAGAGTGGTGCAACAATCAAAACCAGGAGAAAGGGATAGAAATCAAATACATATCCCTACCTGAACTTATGGTAATTGCCTTTACAGTTACCAGACTCTGCGACACAGCCGCTTTGCATATTGCCACCGGGTCCCAAATGCGGATGGCGATAGATTGCTACCGAGGCACCATTTTCAATTGGTGTGACGCTGTGTTGGCCAATATGAAGGGCCAACTGACTAGGGCAAAGAACGGGCAATTAAAGACCTTTGGGTATGGGCCTCTAGTTGTGAGCTTTGCCCTAGAGAGGGTTCCGATGCTGATCCCACAGCATCTCACTGTTGCAGCTGGGCCTCCTCGGGAGCCAAAGTTGATGCGATGGGTTGCGGTGATGGCCCGGCATCCTGATGAGGGAGCGGGAGTTGTTCGATTTCCTACGGGTTACTTTCACTGGTTGGAGGACCAGGTCTTTGCGATCCAGGATTTTCCTTATGCCGGAGTAGATTTTCGCGGTGATCCGGACATGGTTCTTCCACAGGGAGAACAATGGGACGACAGAGGTACTTCATTTTTCACAAGTTTTTTAAATTATTTACTTTTTTTTTGTTTTTATATCGTCTCAAAACTGACAGTGACAAATTTCAAAATGCAGATGTAGGTCCACAGCGTCCGACCAATCTCCGGCCATTCGAGAGAAGAGTACCAGTTGCACCAGCACCGGCCCCACAGGATGCGGCCGCAGAGACCTTAGCCGAGCTGGAACAGGACCTAGAGCGTCTCAAGGCGGACATACCAGAGACGACTATAGACGATATTCCTATCCGACTTCAGCGCTATGTGGTTGCAGTCCCAGAACCTTTCAGGAGGTTCCTGTGTAGGGTAGCGTGGGCAGTGGTCTCGTATAGAGAGCACCACCAGTGATTGGCTAGTCACTTTTTGTAGACACATGTGACATTTTTGGTTTTTTGTACTTATCATTTTTGCCGATCATAAGGTATTTTTCAACCTATGATCGAAGACGATGTATATTTTTGACACACTCCTATCTATATATATATCATTATTACCGGCTTATCTTGTTAAACATGTATGATGAAATGTTTTTGAATTTACATTTATGATTATCGCAAATGTCTGTCTAACATTCGAGAAGCAATTGCATCTGCTAATGTATTTAATGACCTTGGAATATGCTGATATTCAATGTAATCAAATTCACGTTCCAAGAGGCGCACTCTCAAAAATAATCTTAATAACACTGGATTTCTAATGGCATATACTCTATTAAGCTGTAATACAACGAGTTCAGAATCTAACCTCACTATCAAACTCCGAATCCCGAATGAAATAGATTCAGATAATAACTCAATCACTGCACTGTATTCTGCAATGTTGTTTGTTGTTTGACCGAGGCTCACCCCATGCATAGAAACTAACTCGTCAGAGGGTGAATAGATAACCCAAGCTGTGGAGGAGATATTCCGTGTACTACGACAAGCACCATCAGCAAATCCAATGTACGTTTGGAGTGGCATCGACATCTGCAATATCAAGAGTAAAACCAAGATAAGCCAGAATAACGACGAAAAACACACTCTCTAAGCTAAGCACACTGTCTATACTAACAAACACACCAGATAGAAGGAAAAACTAACCTAACTAAATCTCCATACCCATCATTTAAGCATAATACCTCTTTAGGTAAAGTCCATTTCTGGGCTTACCCAAAGAGTCCCCATCAAAATCTACCAGCTCATAGGCCCCTTTTGCTAGCTTTCGCTTAACAATGTAGGGCCCATGCCACATGGGAACGAATTTGCCAGCACCTAATTTATCGTTAGCTTGATCATATAATAGCACTAGGTCTCCTTCCGAAAAATTACGAGGGGTCACGTTGCGATCATACTGAGATTTCATTCTTTTTGCGTGAGTCTCGATTGCCAATGCAGCGTCACGTCGAGTCTCATCTAATTTAGCTAAGTATAATAGACGCTTCTCCTCTTCGGAAGTAGCTGGAAGTAATTCGATAGCCATTTGAAGTGATGGGATTTCGCATTTAATGGGCAACACTGCTTCTAAACCATAAACTAGTTGGAAAGGAGTGAACCCTATTGATGTTTTCACTGAGGTTCGGTACGCCCAAAGCACTGAAAATAACATGTTGTGCCAATTTGACCGATGAATACCAATGATTCGTCGGATCATGATAACTAGAACTTTGTTGATGGACTCAACCAAACCGTTTGCTTGGGGATAATAAGGAGTAGAACTATCATGACGCAAACCAAGCTGGCTTGTAAGTTCTGTCATCATAATGTTTCGAAAATGGCGCCCATGGTCAGTGATTATCGCTTGTGGGACACCAAACCTAGCAATAATATGATTGAATACGAAAATCGCAGCTGTCTTACCGTCTGCCTCGAATGTAGGCATCGCCTCGGCCCACTTAGTAAAATAATCAACCGCAAGGATGATATACGCATGCCCCCCGGCCGAGTGAGGGTTACATGTAATAAAATGGATACCCCATTTAGCAAAAGGACCAACGGTAATTATAGGGTGGAGAGGAGCAGGTGGTGCACGCATCTTGCGATCAAACACTTGACAGTTGTAGCATTCTCGGACCGCAATGATACAATCTTTAAACATAGACGACCAGAAGTAGCTAGCACGCAACACCTTCTGAGCTGTGGTATACCCAAACATATGACTACCACACGCTCCAGAATGACAGTCATTCATAACCCTTTTTGCCTCTTCATGAGTTAAGTAATGACGAAAAAACCAAATCTACCCCACGACGATAAAGAATATCTCCAATAATTTTGTACTGTTGGGACTGGAATCGAATTTTTCGGCGTTCCGACTTTGAAGCTTCGGGTCGAAAGGATTGGGTTTGAAGATAGACAATTATATCCCCATACCACAGATCTAAAGTGCTGATGAGAAACAGAGATTCGTCCGCAATGGGTTCCTCTGCCACAGTTTCTGTGTCAGCACGCGGGAAGTCACACATCAACTCTGCAAAAACTAAAGATTTCTTAGACTTAGACTTTTCAAATTCTAAGTCGAACTCCTGCAGGATAACGATCCATTTAGAGTACTTGCCCCCTAGCAATTGTTTAGTCAAAATGTAAATCATAGGGTTGCAATCCGAAATGACTGTAGTTTTACGGAGAAGAATGTAATGACGAAAACGTTGGACAGCTTGAACAGCTGCCAGGGCCAATTTCTCCACATGCGAATATTTTAGCTCAGTGGGATTTAACGTCCTACTAAGATAATATATCACATGTTCCGTTTCAAATTCATCTTCCTGTACTAAGACCATTCCGATGGTGGAATGAGCGGCGGCGAGGTACAAAAGTAATCCTGGTTGTAGTTGGGAGGATGCAGCAACGGTGCATGGGTCAACGCGTGCTTTAGCGCATCAAAAGATTTCTGAGCTATCTCATCCCAAGAAAATTGAGCATTTTGTTTCAACAACCGGGTAAAACCCTTGGTAATCTCGGCGTAGTTAGGAATGAATCGGCGTAAAAAGTTTGCTTTCCCTTGCAAACTTTGGAGTTGGTGCAAACTCGAAGGAGGAGGCAATTTGATGATAGCTTCGACCTTCGAGGGATCGACGCGAATGCCGGCTTTTGAAACTACAAATCCCAGCAATCGTCCCACTTCTATGCAAAAGACACATTTGTGTGGGTTCAACCGTATACGATAATGCCTACACCTCATAAAAATTGCTCGTAAATGGACAAGGTGATCAGCTCGACGTAAGGAGTGAGCGGGCAAATCATCGAGATACGGTTGCACAATATGTTTGATGTCATGCAATGCATAAGACATTGCCCTTTGGAAAGTGGCTCCGACATTCTTAAGCCCAAAAGGTAATTTGCAATAAGCAAATGTCCCCCATGGACAAATGAAAGCCGTTTTTGGTTGATCGGCAGGTAGAATATTGATTTGGTTGTAACCGGAAAAACCGTCCATAAAGGAAAATATTTCACTGCCGGCACAATCATCAATTATTTGATCGATATAGGGCGTTGGATAGTTGTCCTTGGGACAAGCACGATTAATATCCCTATAGTCAATACATATTCTTATTGTTCCCTGCTTTTTGTTAACCGGAACAATATTCGATACCCAATCCGTTAACGGGATCGGATAAATGAAACCTGCTTTCAACAGCTTCTCAACTTCTGCTTTAATTGCAGCCGCTTTCCGAGGGTGTATCTGACACAGACGTTTCCGAACGGGTTTAGCGTCCGGGTAAGTCTTGATCTCATGAACAACAATGGAGGGATCAATTCCTGGCATTTCCTCATAGGACCAGGCAAACACGTCGCGGAATTCTTGAAATAGGGCCTTGTATGTTTGAATTTCGTCATCTGAACACGAGGCACCTATATGAATGTGTTCAACAATTCCGGGCTTCACTGAAATGTCAATGGGAATAGTGCGAGAAACGTTTCCCAAATTCAGCTCTGAATCAGGATGTTTCATGGGACTCTGAGCGTCTTTGACATATTCAGCTGTAAAAATTGATGAGAAATCGTTTTCAAAACGATCATCCTCAGGTAAAAACGAGGATCTATGATGGAGATCTTCCCATGGTAAATCGTCTACACACAGGACTTCACAAAGTTGTTCGTCAGATGACACAACTTCGGGAAACGTTATTAACTCCGAGGTTGATGCGAAAAGGGATTCCTCACGGACCACATTCATTTGGTCGATTTGGGTTGAACTTGGGTCGGAAAAAGACTGCACGGCTTCATAAGCAATTTCATATGGACTCAAAGGCATTGCATCACCGAATGAGTCTATCTCAGATTCAGATGGGACAATCCAAGGATCGTCATAAATAATAGTGTCTGAAGTAATCATATGAATGAATGCGAATGAAGGGTCTGCGTTGATTGGAGGAAAAGGAAAAGTTCCCAGTAAACCAGAATCTTTAACTAATCCTACGCCAACATCCTTATAAGGGATAGTCATTTTACCGACATGCTGGATACTCTCTGAAGAGGCTGGGTCGGATGAAAAATAAGCCAGCTGGTCTATTGTCACGATCTTGCCATTATGTGGAAACTTTATTACTCTAAAGACCGATGAAACGACCGCTGTCATAGCGTAAGACCAACTTCGACCCAAGAGAAGGTTGTAGTCTAGAGGGGCATCAACCACCTCCACATCCAAACTAACGGTTTTTCCTTCAACCCCTATAGGCAAATCCTGTAAAATGCCAAACGGATGGAACCCACGGCCATCAAAGGCCTTAAGAATTGTCGGGGATTGGTTCAGTGAAGGAGAACCAAGCGATCTCCAACACTGAATCGACATAATACACGTGGAAGCGCCCTCATCAATTACAGTCCGATGAATAGGCCTGTTTTTGACTATCACTGGAATCTGGAAAGCCATCTGATGAGGGAGACGCGGTGTACTATTTTCTAGATCAAAGATTATCAGGTTCGGTTCCTGAACATCAACAGCTCCTATAGCCGACAAAAGTAATTTTCGCTGTGCTAGGCATGATTGCAGCACTTCTAAAGCCGACATTGCTGAGGGTGAAACAGCTAAATCCTCAACAATGTTGTAATTCTGGGCCGCTCTCGCATGTGGATTGAAAGCAGACCTTCGAAGTACACCCTTGGCGGGCGGTTTTATTACTAAGTCAGGTTTAGGTTTCTCGATCTGTAGTGGATCGGAACCGGGAGCTGAGGTTGATGGATTTGAATGAGAAGATTTTGCTTCTTTCGATCCATCAACAGGACTTTTACTACCATAATCGTGAGATCGAGTCGCAATCCTTACATGAGACATCATCAATATGGGTTCTTCAGTGGCACTCGAGGAAGAACCTGTCATTTTACTCTCCTGCTTTGGAAATGGATCTTTCAAAACAGTAGGAGTTGAGGAACCTTTGACGATTTTCACAACCTCGGCCCGATGGGGGCAATCTCTTGTAAAATGATCCTCTTCACAAATTAGACAAGGATATCGAGGTTTGCGCTTTTCGTCATTGGATTCCAACTTTTCTGTTTTCTCCTTTGGAGTCTTGTCTGCTTTACCCTTCTTCTTACCCTTCTTCTTCCCACCGTTTTTTGATTTAGCCGTAGATGACTCTACAGCGTGAATATCAGCGGAAATTTCAGGAGAAGACTCTCCTGTCGGGGAATCTGGTAAGGTTATAATGGGCGAAGAATTCTTTGAAGATTTCTTCTTGCTTTTAGTATTTACCGAACCAATCATGCCATCAGCAGCATGAGATCCCGAAGGAGCAGCAGCGATTTGATTTGACTTTGGAAGATCTGGGATATTTTCATGTAACGTACCTGACTGAGTGTAAACTAAGTCAAGGTACTGCGCTTGAGCAATTACTTGCTCTTCAGTAACTACTCCGGCCTTAGCTACATCTTCAGTAATCTTCGGTAATAATGATTTAACAAACCATTCAGCTAAGATTTGGTCCGGGATAAAAACTTTCACTAATCGCTGTCGACGTCTCCATTCATGGATATGATCGGAAATATAAGTGGACATCGACTGTTTTAGTGAAGTTAGTAGCTCCGTGCCATTATCATATCTGACCGGCAACTGAAAATGAGTTAGGAACGAGGTAGCTAACTGACTAAAATTGTAAAAAGAGGCCCGTGGTAACTCAATGTACCACTTGGCCGCGAGACCAATGAGCGTACGCTGGAAAAGACGTAAGCGGATCGAATCATCCGAGATGGAATTTGAAGCACACCAGAGGTGGTAAGTCATCACATGATTAGACGGATCCTCTCCAGACTTACCTTCGAACTTGGGTATATCACCGGGCAACTTATTTGGCATTGGCGGCCAGAACGGAAGATATTGTATTAGATCGTTCGTTAGGCACGACAAGTCTGGTAAATCCAAAGTTGCGATAAACGGTAACTGCCGATTAGGATCCCTAAAACTCTAGGTCACTAGACCAGTCCCAGGAGGAGGATATCCAGGATAACTTGGAATAGGAATCACATTTGGAATATTATATCCTCCTGGAAAACCAGGATTAACCGGACCGTACTGGGGTGGCTGAGGTTGTTGATAAGTGTACCCAGGATACGGTTGATACTGGTAAACCGGCTGTTGGACAGCAGGCCCGTATTGGTACTGTCCCTGGTACGGTTGATAAGTGAATTGTGGTTGACTAGTGACAACCGTACTTAAACCAGGTTGTCCTACAGGCATCTGAACCGTAGTTTGAATCGTAAATCCAGACAATGGTAAAGATGTCTGAGGAGTAGTTGCAGAGACAGTAGAAACTGGAGCTGTCGATACTCCAAAAGCAAGTGTGGTGGAAGGAGCAGATGTTGCGGTAGTTGCAGCAGCCGTTTGAGATGGAGTACTAGGTGCAATTGGCGGCTGAGTAACTACTGAAGTTACAAAAGTTTGAACATTAGACTGGACCGGTTGCTGGGATGGACCAGCAACTAAGGGTTGTCCAGCTTGAGATGACAACTGTATACTTGGTTGCAATACCTGTTGAACTTGTGATGGATCCCACACTATGTTCATTCTAGGGTATTGACCCATGACAGGTTGAGGATATTGAGATCCATAACCGGATTGAGGATAGGATTGATAACTGAAAGGCATAGTTCCCGTACCTTGAACATATGATTTACTTTGAGGTGGTTGCTAACCTTGACTCGAGTATTGACCTTGAGGTTGATAACCTTGAGGTAAATACTGATACTGGGGTTGACCTTGACCTTGAGGTTGATACCCTTGAGGTAAATACTGATACTGAGGTTGACCTTGGGGTACATATTGAGGTTGGGGTTGACCTTGAGGAATGTATTGTACTATGGGTACATACTGTCCTTGAGGTTGCCCCCCAGACGCAATTTGTGTACCTTGAGGTTGCCCCCTAGGCGTTAATTGAGGCTGCCCCCCAGGTGGTAATTGGCCACCTTGAGGTTGAGAACCAGGAACTGAACCTGACATCATGTAAATGTCCCCTACACCCAATGGTTTATTACCATTGTTTCCAGCTAATAACCCATGTTCAATGGGTTGAGGAGATGCTCCCGCAAAGGTACCAGAAAGTGACTGATACCCAGAGGGAACAGAAGGACCGCCGTACAAGAAAGATTCAGGAGATTGAGTGAACACGGACGACTGACCAGACATATTTACAGGAGTATAAATACCTCTAGGTGGAAAAGGAGTACGAGGTGGAGAAAAACTTATCCCTGAGTTGTCTAAATAATTGGTTAACGAAAGGTACCAAGTAGTACTTCTAGGAGGACTGTAAAAGATAGATTCACGCTCTCTTAGATCAATAGTAGGTTGATCTTCAAGGATAGATACGCCTAATTCTTCCTCTGGAGCAAGTTCTTCAATAGCTATCAAACCAGCAGGAAGATTTTCGGTGATGACTCTTTCTACCCTAGGTGAATCAGGTGCACTAGAAGTTGGAGTAACAGGTTCAGATACTTCAGGTTCTTCGCCTATATCACTAGTAGATGAAAAACTACCAGCAAGCTCGGAAACTACAACTGCTTCGGGATTATAACCTATTTCTAGACCTTGGTAATCTGGATGGACTACCAACGACGATTCTCCTTCTTCAGGTGAACCTACTTTACTGCCACTAGGAGTTACAAGGACCTTTAAACCTTCATAATGACTCGGGACCTCTTCAGGAGGTTCGCCCCGCAATCTACGGGACTTCCTCAACAAATCGGCCACGGTAACAATCTCAGGAGACTTGCCCTGAAGTCTACGGGACTGTCTCGGCAATTCAGCCACAGCTAAAAAATTTTAACTACTGCACATGCAAACAAAGTAAAATCTCAAAGCAAACCACCTAAAGTCTCTAAAGAACCAAACAAATTTGAATCACACGCCTAAAGAATCTAGGGCGTCAAACCATACACAAACAGTAGCCTTCCGGACCAAAAACACTAGTTGGAGATGAAACCCAACATCGTTGAATTCAATACAGAAGTGGTGGGCGGAACAGTTACCCCGGCAACCTGCTTAATGAATAGACCGGCACAAGTTCCTCCACTTTAACCATCTCGAGTGAAGTGAACCCCCCGGAAAATCCAAGTGAGTCTAGCCGACGTCTGCTCCAGGTATAGTGGGATCTTCCCTCCACCGTCACCTCAGTAGAATCCTAAAGATAATGGTCACTAAGGTTACCAACAGCAACAAATGCACCTGGGGGAACAGTCTACACTCCGACAGCATGCAAGGGCAGAGTATCAAGCTCAATCCCCTTGCCAGCTCCTTGACAATAATCCAAGGTTTACCGACAAGTGACCCCTGGCTCCTCGACAATGGTTAATCCGAGGTTTACCGTTTGTAATACGTGCGTGTCTGGCGTCGTTCCCAACGAGGGAGGATTGATCCCCTCACTGGTTCGGACACGAGCTCGTGCTTCTCCTTTAAGAGGAGCTTTCCCAGAGTACAAATGAAACAATTGGATTTATCCTACCACAAGATGAGCTACTTGTTTGGTTTTGCTGTCTTGGAGAGTTAATTACTCTCCTACTCCAAGACACTAGCCTGATCTATATTGGTGTTTCAGAGCCCTAGTAAATAAAAGTTACTAAGTTGATTTTACTTTAAGCGTTAATTTTTTATGGCTTTTCTTTAAGACAAAAGGTAGTGGAGATGAAACTGGTGGTGTGTAGACTCGACCAAAATCCACTAAAAAGATGCACTTAGGATGATTTACACTAATTTTTCCTTTTTCAATGAATTTCCTAGCTAAGAGAGTTGGAGAATGCAAATTTGAAATAAAGACAACTTTCTTGGCAATGAAAAACAAAGAAATAAACTCTTTACTTTTCAAAACATACGACACATGACCACTAATCACTTCACGAAAATTTCTTTTCTTTCAAAGACTCAAATGCTACTCAAGCAAACCTTCCTTCAAAAGATATTTTTGTATTTTTCCTAATTAATAAAGCATGTAAAACTTACTTTAACAAAAATCAAAGTTAAAAAAGCTATGGCAATCAAATCAACTCAATTTCACTCAAAAGCAAATCTAAGAGAAAAGCACCTAAAAGTAAATCTAACGAGTCAAAAGCTTACTAAAGATGATTCCTGGATGTTTTACTTAGTCAAAATGTAACTAAGGACTAGTTAATGCAGAACCAAAAACTAGTCAAAAACAAAAATCAAAATCTTTGTGTTCTTTTCCCAAGAATAAAATTCAAAGTTCAAACGACAAACTTTTTCGAGATTCGCAAAGAGAAGACGCAAAGGTAGGTCTCTCACAAGGGTGAATTCTATGACAGGCCCGACTCCTAAGAGGTCTGATCAAAACCAAGGAGATCCAAAGTTTGACAACCTCTAACGCCAAAGTCACTACAGGACCAGTTAAAAATCAAACCCTAAGGCAAAATCCCTATGAATTTCACTAAAACCCTCGACACTGACGAAACAAGCTTAGGTGAAGATTTATGGCAGAAAACCAGTGGATCTGGGCAGAAAAACAAATTAAAAACAAAAAGTAAAAGGCAAAAAAGAAGAAAAATGAAATTTTCTTAGTTTTGACAGGGTACGCAGGCGACCTGTTTGCACAGGTGCGGGTACGCTCTGTGCACAAAGCGACAGTGCGTACAGGTACGCACTGTGCTCAACTCAGAGGCTGCGTACTTCTAGCAAAACAAAGAAAAACTAAAATCTAATTTAACCCTAAGCTATCCCACCCAAATACACAGTCAGACAGCCAAAAACCAGAAAACAAACGACTTTTCTCAGATCAAAAGTTCATACAAAGGAAAAAACATTCACATCAATGGATTCCCCAGTGGAGTCGCCATTTTTTCATGCGGAAAGAGTCGTTAGTGCGGACACAATCGACCTCCCTAGAAGCAAAAGCTTTCTAGTGACAAACAAGACAAATAAATCCTACCTTTCTCTAAACATGTATTGCAAATACAAGTAATCAGGGGATCTTTAACATACCTTTAGTCCAACGTTTTGTAGTAGTCCAGCCTCACCGATCCGGATGAGCTCCTCCTTCTCTTCGAAACCTGCATTCACTAACAAGCCAAAAGATTAAATAGCACCTAATAAATTCACAAAACAATACATATCCATCATACAGACCAAGGAGTATATGAAACAAACCATGAATAACAATCTGTTGAGAAAAATAAGTTCATTTGCATTAAAAGGAAACAAAAGGAACCATTACAACTTGAGCCTTGGTGTTGTGCAAGTCCCTCCTAGGGTCCAGCAAGAGTTTTCCTTTACTTTGATCAGCTCACCCACTCTCAAATAAGGCTAGGAAAGGATGGGAATCTCTCCTCTCAAGCTTTACAAGGGAGTCCTAATTCCAGCAGCATCTACCCTTAGGAATGTTCAGCTTTCAACCTCCCTCCCTTTGGCCCAATGCCTGTATTTATAGTGCTCTAGAGGAAGTTATTCAGGTCCACCATCAATGGGATAAGCCCCTCTTTGGATGGGATAGCTCCCCTCTTGATGGGATAAGTTCCTCTTTGGTAGGGATACATGAACCATCTAGAGGCGCTTCATACACATCAAACAAGCTTCTACAATGCTCTAGAAATGACCACAAGTAACTTTTTTGGAGTGAAACTTGCGCCTTTTGACCTTTACAGGAGTACGCACCCATTGCATTACATACAGAGCGTACAAGTACGCGGGTATTGTGAACTTGGGGTGCGTACATGCAGGTAAGGCTAAGAGAAACTGAGTACCCAGAGATATATAGATTTTAAATGACTTTCTCTCTTTCTTGGAGTTTGACATGGAGAGCAGAGGTATGAGGCTTGCCAAGGAGGATAGTATGACAGTTGATGGAGCCATACTAACTGTAAGTAGTCATGGTGACAAATTTTAGTGTAACACCCCGGGCCGTAGCACTGCGATATTGTGATATCCGATAATGCGATTGCATCTAGACCATTGGATTGTGAGTCTGATTGGACAGTGGCGATCTAATGGGGAATATCGCATCAATATTTGTGTTAAGACCATGGACTGGGGCTCCTGCCTGTTGCAACTGCGATATGCGATCGAAGGTGGACCCGATAAGTTTATAAATGTGATTGTATGTGTTTTGAAGTTTGGAAAGCGCCAATTTCCTTTGTAATTGCGTATTTCGTTTATTAAATGAAATACAAAGGGAGTTAAGCCCGATGCAATATTATGGACTTAAAAGGGTTCCGAAATGCCTCTGTATAATGTTTCAAGTCTGGACTTTTGTTTTGGAGGATTTTCTCCATTTAAAATACATTTTCTTGTGTAAAACAGAAAGCGATTGTGTTTGGGATTCTGAAGAATTTCAAGACGTCCGAGGCACTCTTATGTTACAGAAATGGTGGCCACCTCCCCTTTTGGCACTGAGAAATGATTGTATAACATCTGGAAGAGAGGAATAGTCGGAGGCATGACCAGAGAGGCACAGCTAGAGGAAGGCATTTTGGGAACCAAAGAGGCTTTGGTAGCCATCCACGAAAGCCGGGAAGCGTTATTCTTGGTAGACTCGAGGAGTTCGAGTGATCTCAGAGGATAAATCCCATTGTTGCAGAGCTAGCGAGAGAGAGCTCACAAACAATAATGATCCCAAAGAGCTTGAGGAACAAAGAGCCCGAGAGCAAAGGAGCCTTAATCCCAAGAGGGACAAAGAGCCACAATCCCACAGAGAAGCAGGAGGTGGAGCGAAAGAGGCCAAGAGACCCACAGAGAGCTTGAGAGCCAAAGCATCAGGGCCAGTATGAATTCGAGCATGATGTTAGCCTCAACAGTTGAGGAAATGCAGAATTCTGATGGAGTCAATGTTTGAAGAAGCTCAAGACAGCCAGAAGTACTAATTGAAAGAATAAGATCAAAGGGAGTTTGGATCTGTTTGCAGCAAAAACTAGGGTGAAGATGGTATTTTGAGCCCATTGGTTCATTTTTAAACCATATGGAGTTGAGTCATGGACTTGTAAAAGAATTTGAGCCATAATCACAAAGAGCCAAGTCAAATTGACAAGAGCTCACAGAGATGTAGCCCACAAGAGTTATGGGTGAACTCCTCATTAAATTGCTATCTTATGTGTATTGTTTTACTGCCGCATTATTCATTGTTATATGCATTTATGTATATGTTCAATCACATTTAAATATCAACATACACAACAGATTTTAAAGCACATAAACAACCAACCATAAATACAAGCATATGCCTATATTTTCAAGAATTTCTTAATAATCAAATAGACTTGGGAAAATACAAGCTTTGGAAGTGGGAGAGGTTCTTGTAAGCTAGACAAGAAGCCTAAGAGCCCCATTTTAGGTCACCTCACAACGAGCAAGACACTTTGACATCATTACAATACTTGCAATCAACTCAAATCACATACCAACAACATCTCTCTACAATTCAATAATTTCCAGCCCATAATCACTTAGATGAATGGTATTTTTATAGGTGAATGAAGGAAGTTATGCCATGAATTGTGATAATGAATGCCCTCCTAAATTTAGAATTCAGTTCCATGGAAGAAGGGATAAGGGGATTGATGTTCCTTAACTCCCTTCCTCATCCAAATACAAACTCAAAGGAGTGGATAACCTTGAGAAACTTCTAGAGGCATCCAATGGATAAGGAATCTTTCAAGCCCTCATAGAAATTCACTCAAATTCGCCCAACGCAGGCCAAAGAGGGACCAAGTGCACTACATAGCACCCTGACAGTGTATGGTTTGCATTGCAGTGCACCCTAATGAAGGCCTACCTGTGCTGATCTTCTTAGAGGTAGTTTCTGGATGTTTTCAGTGATGGAACTTCTTGGGAAGTGAGGCATTCTAATGTTTAACTTCTTTAGGGCATGTAACAACTGCATTAGGGGTTGATGGGCCCTAATAGTATTGATCTGTAAGTTGGGGTTGATGAGCCCAAATGGATCTGTAACAAGGAGTTATAGGGGAAATTAGAGAAGGAAGATGCCTGTATTTATTTGATGGGATGGTGCCGCTTCCACTACCAGAGGAAAAATTTTTGGAGACCAAGAAGCGAATAACTGAATAGGAGATGTAACCGGTCTTCTCACAACTAAATAAGAACATGAGCTCCGTAAAGGATACCATCACAAATATGGACATCTCATTAGGTTCACCTTCCAACTCCATTGAGTCTTAGGGTTTAATACAAGAGAACCATCTAGTTATTGGCACTCTTGTTATTGCAATTCTAGCTTTAGGGCCCCATTTACAGTCTAAACCCACCATCCCCAAACCTAGTAAAGCCAAAAATACCAAGCCTCTAGGTAGATCCAATAAACAAAAATCGAACCCTACAACACAAATTGTCGACCTCACCCCCAAAGAACCTCAGTCCAACACTACCTCACCCATCATATAAGAGTTTCCATATTCCACATCAGTTACATTGCCAAACTTGCACAACCCATCCCCAAACATTGCATCTACATTTTCCACCCTCTATGACACCATTCCCTCGAGGACACTGCTAGGCATGGAGACAGACATGGAAGTTGATTTAGTTATTCAATATGCAACAACAGTCACCAAACGGAGGAGTCATAACCACCTCCATGATGTAATTATCACTAGAGTCATGTCCATTGCTCAAAATAGGACCCATCATTCCACAACTGCTCATTACCATTGTTGATCCCATTGCACTCCCATTCCATTTGATTCCCACTGTTGCATCACACCCCATTCCCATTGAGCCAACTCCTCAATTTGCAAATCCAAGACAACAAGCTACATCATTGCACAGATACTCAGATAAGTTCGTCGCTAGTGGGAAACCCTTGCAGAGTCGATTCCCCGATCCATCCACCATGCAATAGAATGATCTTCAAAGCTAGTCCTCAGTCCAATTGTTCAGTTTTATTCAACAAGCTACGCATAGGGCCGCACAACTACATAATGAACTCATTGTTGATCATGAGAAACACCAACAACAAATTGATACACTCACAGCTAAATGGGACCAGCTCTGCCAAGATAAGAAACAACTCTAGGAGCAAGTCGACCAGATCACCTCACGATTCCAGGCACTGTGGCCAACCAATTCTAAAGTAGTAACTGATGCCCCTGAATATTTCTCCACCTGCACACTAGTCAAATTCTATGACCATATCCAAACTGTGTGCAATAGTTTAATTTTGACCAACCGAGAGCTTAGACAAAACCTTGATGCTGTGAGAAATGCACTGCTAGAACCTTCCACGAAATATTCCAATGAGTTTGAGCAAAAGGTTACCGCTGCAATCGCTTTTAAGGAATCCATCATCGAGGCCTTAAATGATGGGCACACCCTACCTGTAGCAGCTTCATGAAGCCTATAAAAGAAGAATAAACTAGTCTACCCACTCTGACAACAAATTAATCAGCTCCTCACTACTATTAAGAACACTAAGGACAAGGAGAATATGAAGTAGTTTCGAGAAGAAATGAGAACTCTGGAAGGCTGCATCTAGTAGATTGAATATGCATCGGCCAAGATAAATCAGATACTCCACAATATCCAACCCCCAGTCCAAATCCATGTATACACACTTCAAGAGCTCAGTGAGGATATGGAGGTATAATGGGATTCCTTACTAGCGGCATGAACCGATCAACCAATGTCCAACACAATGACTGAATTCCTCAAACAAGCAGTTGCAATCACAGAGACTTAGAAAAAAATGCTGGACAACTATAATCAATTCCACCATGTGACTATTGTGGATGTTTCTGAATTGGGGCCTTCATTTAGAGAAGCCGACCAAGAAGAATCAACACCAACAACAGCTCCAACAATAGTGCCAACAGAAATGTCAGCAACACCGATAACATCAAAATAAAACTGACTCGAGGACGAGTCAATGAAATGTGGTCGGGACCTATTGGGGCCTTCATTTTTGTGATATTTTGTGGAGAAAGAGGCTACTGGAAAGTGGCAGAAGAAGCCGTTGAGAATTTTCAGAGTTGACAACTGAGGAAGGATAGGGGACTGAAGAAATACTGGTAGTTATGGAAGAGTGGTAGGAATGAGTTGAAAATTGAGTGAAGAAAGAGAAAGAGTAGTCGAGGATGAAGACAACCGAGCAAGGGAAAAGGAACTGGCAATTTAAGTTGGTGGAAGAATATTAAAAACATAGAAGATAGTAGAGAAGGGTTTGGTTGGGTTGTCCCAGGTTATGTTATTCCATTCTTGATGCATCAAAGATATTTGAGAATGACTTCGTGATTATGCTTGTATGAATTTATATCCCATTAGTAAGAGTTCTAATGCTGAATAACAGGCTGTGAGCCTGATGTAATGTGCTCCTTTTGTTCGTAATGAAGAATATTATTATGGGGTTATGATGTGTTCATTGTGTTTTATTCTGGCTATTCAAAATCTCTATATCTGCATCTGTTAGATAGTTTTTCTGTTATATTATGAATGGGATATTACAATCTGGTTGTTTTGAATGATAAGTTACTATCCCTTTCCATCTATCTTGTGATATGATTTCCTTGATATCAGATTCCGGCCCTCCTCTAACTTAGTTTGCGGAATGTCTCATGTGAGACTTCTTACCCGTCCAGGGTAAGGTGAAAATGCCGACGTGGTGAGAAAATACGACAGAGCCTTGTTCGCCCCTATGCCTCAACCCTAGGTCCTAACCCTGTTTGTGTTTCTGCACCAAAAAAACTGAACATCACGAAAGGTGGTGTCGCCAAAAGTATAGGTGTTGTGGTGAAATTCAAGGTCCATAATCAATAATTATTTATAATGACGAATAATGACCGTCACAATTTCATATGAGAAATGGTGATGAGCCTTAGCCTCCATCACCAAAAAAATTAACGTCACAAAAGGTGGCTTCAACAAAAGTATAAGTGTTGTGGTGACATTCAAGGTCCATCGAGACTTTTTATATCAGACCATTCAAATATTGAAATATTCCTTATAAGAAAGTTATAATAAAATAATCCCCAATTGAACTTCCCCGATATCTAAAGCATAGAGTGGGTGCTTCCTTTATATTTAATACTTCAAAGTAACACCGACCCCACAACATTTCCACCTGGCATACCAGAGCTCCCAAATATTGTAACTTTCAACCAAGTGCTATCTCAAAATCTCGGGTGTCACAAATCTCTGATACCTGACACCTTTGATACCAAATGCTTCCACTATTACGAAACTACCAATATCATAATATGATGTCTTACACTTCTGATACCCAATATCTCCAATACTCTCCTCCTCTGATATATCAACCCTCCAGTATTCCCATCTATGCTCATATTGAGACTTTTCATATCGGATGGGACACTTTAAAATCCTCGATATTCCAAAACGTCGATATCAAACCCCCAATATATCTACCTGCCTACACTTATAACTATTTTCTCTTTGGATAATATATATTGGGAGTCCCGTATATCGTAACTTTTAGAGTACAACCATAGGATTTCTCTGATATGTTGATGTGTCCATCGCCCATGTGTATCCACGTTTTTCATTTAATTTTTAAAAGTAGCAAATTTATGGTTTTCGAAGTTCTAAAACAACCTTATTCATTTCAAATTAATGTTTTCATGATTCATTCTTTAAAGATAGAATTTTTTTTATGAAAATTAGTTATTTGCATAAAGAGATTTCTTGCGAGAGACTTATCACTTAGAATTGTGTTTTCCATTGCAGGATAGTCTCGATAAACAAAATTCAGAAGATATGTTGAGGGAAACTTAAGAAAGAAAGAAACCAGTTGCTTAGCAACAACTGACTGCTCCACCAACTGAAAGTATCGACACACAAGGGCTATTTTCATATACAGTTTGTTCTTTAGACATTGGTACCACCTCTTGGGAATCTATTTATTAGTTATTCAAAGAAGAGGGACCAAGGGTTACTCAAAGAGTTGTCACGACTGAATATTCCACTGCGGTTTCTAATACCACCTACAATGATATTGCAAACTAATTTCTACACAAAATTTTTGCTCGACCCAAGATCCTTCCCTACACAAATATGATTTGGTGGGTTGTGGAACATTTAAACATTTTAGACGGGGCATTCATAACAAATATGATACAATTATCGACTCTTTTAGTGGTAGTGATTTCAACACTATGTACCATTTTCCTACTCTTGAGTGTAAATATGACAGATAGTTTGTTGAGAAGTTCATGAGTGGAATTGATCATGCATCAGAACCCATCAAATATTGGAGGAGAGATCCTAATAAACACAAGTGTGAGGAAAAGGGAATATATTCAATAAACTCCCTTGCAGGACCTTATTGCCAAATTGCTGCCATGGTATGTAGAATTTTCATCTATCCTAATACTCATAAGTTCCCAGATCAATGGACTCCAATGATATATGCCGCTTCAAAAGGATTTATTCTAGACTGGGAAAATATTTTATCTAATAGCTTAGACACTCACATTTTAAATTTTAGGAGAAAGCATACAATTTTAGAGAATGTAATTCCTCCTTTTTATATGAGTGCTTATGTTATGGAATCCCTGTGTTATAGTATGGATTTTTCTTCCATGAGATGGAAATAGAATTTAAAAGATCCTACTCCTATTCATATATACCATAATATCCTCTAGGATTCAAAGTACCATCCCCATTTCTATAAGATCTGCCAGGGTGTCACACTGTTTATTCATCAAACTATATCTAACAAAAGGGTTCCTAGGATTTCCTCGAAAGTAGTGATTGACTTGCTCATAATTGGGAATTTGTTTGGAGAAGAGTTGTTCACATATATATGGGTTTTTGGTAGTCTGGCTCACCCACATGTTTTTCTCTTATACATCCCTGATAAGATTTTGGATCGTGAGATTGCATACCAAACTCTAGGTAATGGAATTTCTATAGTATTGAAAGAATCCAATAAAAAAGAATGGCCTACCTTTCCCCTTCATTGTCGTATGTTCGCACCAGAAAATTATAGAAATGCAGCTAATGAGATAAACTCTATTCTAGATTTAAAGTTTCCTACTATTCCTAACAGGCAATATGATCCTCATGGAACTGTCAAGAAGGTCACTACACAATCAAGTGTTAGGAAATTCTCCCATGAGCAAGATCAGTTCGATAATGTCTTTAAGAAAGTTGGCACCTATGCCATAGTTGCCAAAGAAATTTCAGAAAAGCTATCTCCATAGAAAATTATTCAGTTTTCACAATACAAGGAAGCAAGGATATCCCGTTACCCTTGGATTTGTTTAAAATTCCATAGGAAATCACATCTCAGAAAGAAGTTACAGTTATTTCTTATGAACAGATTATTGATATCGTTGTTCCAAAAGAGATAGGGGCTTCTTCTTCTATTGAGATTAAGGGACAAATTCCAAGTTATAAGCTTGAGGAGATTTGGGAACAATGTATTCAGGTTCTAAAAAGAAATAACTTGAGGTTTTGAAGACTCCTTCATTGGATAAGTCTTAAACATTTCTAAGACCGTAGAGAAGACCTTTATTACTAATGGGGCCTCTGAAAAGCCTTTAGAGGTTGAAGATATATAGATTATACCATCATTCAAAACCTTTGAGGTTATCTTAGGGGTCGAAGAGATTCCTCCTCTCGAGATAGTCTACAATCCCCAATGTAAGGCCGTGGTCAAAAGACAATGAAAGAAAAGAAAGATTGATCAATCCCAGGACTTAGTTCCTGGAAACACTGCTTTTGAAGTACTATGGAAAGGTTCACAGACTACCCCTATAGAGGAACTCGGTAGACTCACACAGTTCACAGGAGCTTATGCTTTTGCCACTATGGACAAAGCTACCAAGATTCAACAACTTCTAAAGGAAAAGGATAACATGATAATGAAATTAGAACAAGGCCTTGAGAATGAGAAGAAAATTATTGCTCAACAATGGAAAGGACAACTTATAGAGCTTCAAAATAATTTCAACGCCCTTAAAGTTCAACATGACTTTGATTTAAAGGTTCGAGATGCCCATATTCAAGAATTACAATAGAATATTGAACAATTGAAAGCTAACCTTGAGTTAGAAGAATTTAAAATATAAGCGGGAGAATTAAATACTCTCCCTGCTCAACAACATGTCAATTTTTGTCAGAAGTTAGCTATTACTCACAATTTATGTCAAACAACTAGTTCATTGGTAGTGCAACTGTCCGACCTAAGGACATACTATGATGATATTGAGGGGAAGATTGTAGGATATATAACATGGAAAGATAGTGCTGAAGTGATGTCAACCAATATCCTAAGGATTGAAGAATCACATAATGATATAGTCTACAGAGAATGGGAAATTCGCTTGAAACAAACATAAACAACAATATTCAATGCAAGGGACATCCCCAATGACCTTATTGAAGCTATCAATGATAATTGGTTTCAGGAAAATATTATTGCAAACTTCCCCGAGGGAACTCTTCCCGATATTAAATTGTTAACTAAGATGTAGCAAGATTTTTCAAAGACAAAGGCCGAGAAGATTGAAAATATTTCTACGATAGACTTGGAATGCCATTGACATTTCTTAGTCAAACCTCATAGCAATGGTTAATTCTTATATGCTTATCTAACACTGCCACTCATATGCTACCAACAATCAAGGATGCTATATTTACTGGGAAAATGCAAATTCAACCATGGTCACCACTCGAATTGAAACCTATGACAGATATCTACGAACCACAACAACGTATGGGAGGGAAGTCTTCTTCACACTCTTAGCTGGGTTGTTATAACCTTGTCTAAAATTGTCTTATGGTTTTATTTTAAGGGGTGTTTGTTAAAACCGCTCCAGACTTTATTCAGCTTTACAATAATTGTATTTTATTTGAATACTATAAATACCCTTCATTTGAATGGAGAAGGGGTTCTAAATTTTGGAGAGAAATCTTTTGTTTGCACTAATGTAACTTAAGTTATTTTAATAGAAAGATGAACCACTACTGTTTTTCTCATGAGCAAATTTACAATATATCGAGTACTATTATCCATCCATTTTTCCTTTTCTTAAGAGTTAAATGGTTGTTTGATTATGTTTATCATATATATGTTGTAAGAAATCATACATCTTTCACTATTGACATGTGTGATTGAAATCATATGTTATATGCATGAACAACAATAACATATATGTGTAATGATTTCATCAACTAATTTAATTAAATTACTTTATCATAATTTTGTTTAACCACATATTAGCTTGATAATATTTATTGTCATGTCGAATGCGAGATCCTTTTAAATCACATATATAGATAAGCTTTCTTGGGATAGATAAATAGGGAGATATATAGTTAGTTTAAATAATTTTATTTTCATTGTAATTACATCATAAGTCTCACATCTATATACTTCATCCTTTTTCTTATTTTATATCAAGGGAAATTGGTCCCATAAAAGCCATTCGGAGCCACCATTCCAAATGGAAAAGAATCTGATCTAAGGTCCCAACCAGTTGGTTTTCCTTGATATTGAAGTAGACATTTCAAGTCTTCAACATTTTTTTGTGCTAGAAGGAGGGACTTCATATTATGAATGGAAACAAGGTTAAATCCCAAATTAAAATGTCATTCTTAGAGCTAGTCTCCCTCAAAATCACCACCAAATTCAAGATCACATTCCAAGTCCCCTAATCGTAGATCCAAAGTTTTCCCAAAAACAACCATATCTCCTTGCACACTTCCAAAGTTAGTTGGAAAAACTTTTACTCAAGCACCTATAGAGGCCCCTGAAGTTCAAACTTTGATTAAAAATTGAAGGAAATTTCCATTTATGGAGAAAAACATGTTCAAATTGATATATCAGAAGGAAGTGTCACATCATACTTACAATATTATGGTGTGTTAACTAGATCTAACAGCAAAAAAATTGGAGTTAAACCTTTTGAGTTTCCATTACCCACTCACTGAAAAAAGAAAAGTACTCCAGAAACTCTCTCTTCTGCTAGTGAGATTACATCTTCCTATCCACCTCATACCCATTTTGTTGGTCCCACTTCTTCCTCTACCTATTTACCTTCCTCTTATCATCCTCTCATACCATCCATCCAAATTCCTCAGTCAAAATCAACTGGTGCTATTATAATTAGTAGCACTACAGGAGAACCTTATTCAACTGCGCAACCTCCATCATCCTCCACATCTTCTGCTACTTCGTCTGCTCCTAGTACTCAAAGAATGGCCCAAAGAGCATGGAACAACCCAAGAGTAGTACAAATGACTCCAACATTACACCCTCTTCCCAAACATCCATAGAGGTGGCTTCCAAAGTTTAATCCTAATGATGGATTCCTTGTAGAGGAACATCTTCACAATTTCATGCTAACCATAAATCTTGATGGAGTCACAAAAAAATATTGTGTTGTTAGACTTTTTGCTTACACATTTAAAGGATCTGCAGTATATTGATATTTTTCTCTTGCTGTTGGGTCAATAACAAAATGGGATATGTTCAAAGAACAATTTTTTAAAAAATTTGGTGATGAATGAAAACTACCACATTGATTAATGATTTTTCAAATATTAAGGCTAACCCAAATGAAAGAATTAAAGATTTTAATTCAAGATTTTAAAAATTATTGAATAAAATCCCAGACACTTCTAGACCTGGAACGGACGTACATATTGAACGGTACATCTCCCCTCTCCCTTCAGATATTGTTATTTTCTTAGAAAGAGCTAATAAAACAATATTGCTTGATAACATGAAGGAAGCTCTATCTATAGAAAAAAGAATTCTTTCTCTTAAGAAGAAAACTGACCTTGAGGAAAGAAAACAAACCAAGAAGGTCTCTTTTAAAGATGAATCCACAAATAAATCCCCCAAACATCCTTCCTACCTAGAAGGATTACAAAACATTCTAAAGACAATGTCCAACGAAATGGTAGATATTAAGAAACAAGTCGCTGAATCTTCAAAGAATTCCTTTCTTCCTTTTGAAAGGAATCAACCATCATAGTCACAACCTCTTTCCATGATATCAAATGTAGAATTTGACCAAGATGACAAAGAATAATATTCAACCTTATCTGCTGAAGAGTCGCAAGAAGAAGAATTAACAGAAGCCCATGGTTTATGGGATTTCATTATAACTACCTTAGAAAATGAAGAAGAAGAAGAAGCCCTACCAGTAAGTACTAGAACTAAGGGAGCTGTTGATACCTCTCCAATAAATAAAAAACATAAGTCCCCTTCTCCTCCTACTAAATACAAAGGTATAGTTAAGAAGACTTCTACTCCTTCTTCAGATTTTGTTCCAACTACTTCCAAATATCCTTATTCATCTAAAACTTTGATAATATATGATAGCATGGTGTATAATATTGTGGAAGACATGAAAAAGGTCAAAGCCATTATTTCCATTTATGAGTTTAGTAAATTAAAACAATAACAAAATATTTTACTTAAAGAATTGAATGCAATTCCTGCATCTCCATTACCTACTGCTATCATTGAAAATTCCTCTAAACAGAAAGGAAAACCTCCTAATGTCTCTTTAATTAAAATCGACCCATCAGATGCTATTCTAATTGGAGATAGATCAAATTCCCCTACTCCTCATTTTTATTGACTTTTGAACTTTTTAACAAAAATGTTCACAATTGTCTACTAGATTCTGGTGTATCATCTAGTGTCATGCCTTATGAAGTGTGTCTTAAATTAAACAATTCACCACAGAAATCTGCTGTTCAGATTGTTCAGATAGACCGCACAAAATCCAAAGTTTTGGGAGAAATGAATTTTGTTTTAATCAATTTTTCTTCCAATTTGAAAGTTTGTCAAATAATAGATATATCAGTTGTAGACATTCCTGAATTCTATGGTCTTATTCTATGGTTTGAATTACATGGTTACTTTGCAACTAAATAGTCACACATGTGGCTCCCCTACAATGGAAAACCCAATTAAATTCATGTTGATAGGGAGAAACATATGAAATATTCAGTGATTGATTTTGATGAGGAAAATGAACTTGTAGTATTCACAATCAAAATTCTTGGAAGTTACTCTTTCGAATCTTTCTTTGGCAATTTTCAAGCATAAAATTTTCCCTTTTTAGTTGATTCAGTTTCATCTCAAATTGAAACTTTCTCCCAAACAGATTCATCGAAGTGTATTAATATTGTAGAAAATCTTGTAAATAAGAATGATAGTTGATTTTGGACTCCTTATTTTGACGAATCAAAATCTAACGAGGGTGCAAGAGTTGGTTGCATCCTAGTAAACCTTGATGGATAAAAAACTATGCCAGCTTGAATATTGGAATTTAACTGTACCAATAACGTTGCTAAATATTAAGCATTGGTACAAGGATTATAGAAAGCCATTAGTCTTGATTTCAAATACCTTAAAGTTTTTGGTGACTCAGAAATTGTAATCAAACAAGTTAGAAACAACATCCATTTTGTTTCTAGTCACCTTAAGAATTACCAATCTTTGATCCAAAACCTCATTTCTCATTTCACTACATTCAATATAGCTCCTATCCCAAGAATACAAAATGCTAGTGCTGACCTCCTACCAAACGTTGCTTCCAAACTCATTCCACCTGAGGATTTCAGTCTTGATAGATTTTCAATTGAATTGATTTTTCACTCCTCCATTCCAGACAACATAACTAATTGGCATGTGTTTAATGATGATAGTGACATCCTGAGTTTTCTAACATCAGAAGGGTCTTACTCTGACCAGATCATTGATGAAGATGAGCATGACAAGATGCAAAATAAGTATTCTGAGGAAAATAACTTGCCTAAACTTGTAGTAAAATTGGAAGACTTATATGATCTAAAAGATAGATTCAAAAGGATTACCAATTGAAAAATTCAGAGCTCTACTTTGAGGTTTGAATTGGTTAATTTAGGATCTGATCATAAGCCTCAGAACATCAATTTAGGCCTTGGAATTTCACCAGATGAGAGATCTTCTTTCATTCATTTGTTGAAAAGATACAAGGATGTATTTTCTTGGAATTATGATGATCTAAAAACTTATGACACATCTATCATTCAACACACCATTCCTATGCTGCCAAATGTCAAGCCAATTCAACAAAAGCTTAGGAAGATTCACCCTAACTTGGAAGCCTAGATTAAGACTGAATTGAATAAGATTCTCAAGGCCAAAATCATTTTCCAGTCAGACATTCCAAGTGGGTCTCTAATCTTGTGCCAATTAGGAAAAATAATGGAGATATTTATATTTGTATAGATTTTAGAAATTTAAACAAAGCTTGTGAAAATGATAACTTTCCTTTGCCTCCAATGGAACAAATTTTACAATCTATTGCTGGTTCTGAGCTAATGTATTTCTTAGATGGCTTTTCAAGTTACAATAATATCCTTGTACATCTTGATGATAGACTAGAAACCGCATTCATAACCAAGTGGGGAACGTATGCATACCAAAAAATACCTTTTGGACTGATTAATGAAGGAGCTACATTCCAAAGAGCCATTCTAATAGAAACAATCTTTTACATGATTTAAAACAAATATTTGAAAGATATAAAAAATTTGGAATCTCCTTAAATCTTAAAAAGTCATTTTTTTTCCCTTAGCGAAGGTAAGCTTCTAGGATTTATTGTGTCTAAGGAAGGAATCTGAATAGATCCAAATAGGATTAAGGAAATCTTTGAAATCCCCTTACCACAAAAAATCCATGTAATCCTTTCTTGGGCAAATTAATTTTGTTAAACAGTTAGTCCCAGATTTTTCTCAAATTGTCTTACCCTTACAAACTATGTTTAAAAAGAATTCAATTTTCAAATGGGGTAGATCGGAATAAAATCACTCGAATCAATAAAACATGCAATCATATATTCCCCTTCTTTATTAGCTCCCAATTTTTCTAAATAATTTGTTCTTTATACTTTTGCTTCCAAACAATCCTATGCAGTTTTGTTGACACAAACTAATGAACAACAAGTTGAAGCTCCTATTTCCTTCTTTAGTTACAATTTACAAGGAGCTGAGCTAAACTATTTAAAGGTTGAGAAACAAGCCTTTACATTTTTTTAATCCATAAAACATTTTAGGCCTTTCCTCCTAAAAGCACTACACCACAACTATTTGTGGTCGGGTGGGGGGAGGGGGAGTCACACATGTTAGGAGTCCTTTCCGTAATAATTAGAGAATAATTCTGGTGTCAGCCTGGATTCCCATAAAATATTTCTCATTATAACAATAATTAATTCCTAAACTTCTTCCATTAAGATAACATAGTTACCCATCAACTCCACCTTTCATTTTCCAGAAGTGCGTAAGCCAAGTCCGGTCCAACTCAGCCGACTATGGGATTAACACGTTGGAGTGTGCATAGGGAAATTTGCTATAGTAATTAGTTAGGGGGTCTCGTTAGAAATGTTGTGTCAAGTTTGTCTACTTATCTTTCATGGAAATGCTAAATTTCTCAGAGTCTGAAGCTAAGGTTGTAGAGTCATTCCATTTGTAGTCTGGTTATAAGTTCGTTTGTTCGAGGATTTGCTACTAGCCCCAGGTGATTCTAGTCTACCAGCGTCGCCCCAACATGACAAAGGAAATTCTCTTTGTTCCTGAGGATTGGTTGGATGAAAGAAATTCATTATTAGAGCCACTTTATGGAACGTATGATAAAGTAACACTTGTTGATAATGATCTGTCAGACTCATTCCAATTCCAAGCCCTGAAGCGCGAGGTATACACAAAGTCAGTAACAAAAGAAGATGGGACACTGATGATCAAGGTCAATAATGACTTCAGAGGGATCCAATGGTCCACCCTACTAAATTTGAGGAGTTTTCTTGTGTTTGGCACAACTCTCATAGCGATGCAATGCACCAAGTTGTTGATCAACAGAATGCATGGTGGGTCACTCTGGATCTACAGGGAGTACCCAATTCACATATTTGATATTTAAAGAGTTACCTGTTTATCAGATGTAGGAGAGGCAGTTTCAGCAACGTTTTAGACAAATTCCAAAAAGGGCGAAGAAAGAGGGTGATGAAGACTACTACACCAAGTATAATACCAAGAGAGGAGGAAAGGGAGCACACATAGAATTGATCTACTCAGAGAAAATTAAGTTCTCTTGCTACATTATTGCAGGGAAGATGATGCATCACTTCTATAGGAAAGAGTGTATGCTGGATACAACTTTAGTTGTGGAGAATTACACGCGCCCAACTGAACTGGTGCACTTTCCTCTAGGAACTGCTTGAAGCACGTGAAGACGTCTACAAGTGGACCACCAATTTCATGTACGACTATCTCGTCATTTCTTTAGCGATGTGGAAGTGGTTTCCACCAGTGGGCCAGGATTTAGTTCGAATAAAAAAAGACCAGCCCTTGTCCCTCCAATATGCAAGTGGAGAACTTTAGGAGACCCGAGCAACAAAGAGATAAATGAGGCATAAGTCAGAGGCTGGTATGTAAAGTTTCTCAAAGTTATTAGAGCTACAAAATGGATCCCCAGGTCACTACTTGATGAGTATTAAACAACAATTTGGTTTGGGGCTACTCATGGGAACACTTTTGTATGATTGCATTATATTCACCTACATACCTTCCAGATGTAGGCTAAGAAATTTGTACTATCAGCCGAAGCTTTTCACACAAAGGTTGGGTTGTGGCCGGGAGTCACAGGGGAAGTTAGAAAAGGAAGATGTTTGCATTTATTTTATGATATGGTGCCTCTGCCACTACCAGGGGAAACAATTGCAGAGACCAGGAAGTAGATAACTTAACAGGAGCTGCAACTAGTCTTCTCACAACTAAAGAAGCAAATGATCTCCTTGAAGGAGACCATTGCAAATATCAACATCTCATTAGGTTAGCCTTCCAACTCCATTGAGTCCTAGGGTTTAATACAATATAACCCTCTAGTTACTGGCCCTATTGGCTATTGCAATGCCAGCTATAGGGCCCTATTCACAATCTAAACCCACAATCCCCTGTGTTGTAGGTAAATTCTCAGTGCGGACACAAACAATTCCTCTAGCCCGAGAGAGGGGTCTAGCCACAGACAAACAATCTATGGAAAATCTCTTCAAGCTAGAATCAAATAAGAGGGCCTACCTCTTAGAAATCTATTCTGTTTGGTGATGATCCTGCTTCCTTACTCCAACTATATTCCATTTCCTTCCTTCAAATACCTGAAACTAGCAAACAAACAACAACAACAAATGTGATAGCATACAATATTGTATTTAGCCTACTTGATAAGTCAAGGAACATTAAGCCATAAATATGTAAGATGACACTTCATGTAGGAAAATAATCCATAGTTGTATTCATATAAATTAGAAAGAGATTACAACCAATGCTTTTACGTTGTTGGTCTCCTTCGACGTATCCAAGTTCCCACACTTCTGCTAGCATCTCATAGATATCCCCAACAATGGAATTTTTATGGATTCTTCCCTTTAGTCTCAAACCAAACCAAACAAACTGTTCTCCCTCAAACATATACTAGAAAACTACAAGTTATAGATGTCTTTCTGATCATTCAAACTCACTACAAAACTAGGTTAGCTTGGGAAAAGAGAGGTTTATATAACTTGGATGGAGGGGAGATGGTTCCTCTCATCATGGGAGAAGGCCTTATCTCTTGGGTTTGTTCCATCCTAATAAGGGAAAGGAGCCCAAACTGACTTCCTCAGCTCCATCCAACCCAACCATCTACCAGAATTATGTTACGAAGCTTCTAGACTTGGAATCTTGGACTCCATATTTAAAAAACTTGCCAAAAGAGGATCGACACGACTAGAAAAGGGACTAGTCAATCCGTATAGAGCTAGTTATAGTTTTAATCTCTACAAATTGGCATGAGGAGGAAACTAGTCAATAGTGTTGGTCTTGTAAGCTAGGGTAAAAGGAATATTCTTCGGAAATTATGCAAAGGGGAATTATTTTGCTCATGAAGAGGGACATACTGGGAGTTTCTTCATGATGGGAAAGCATGTAGGGTTCACTATAGAGGTCCTTTAGGATCGTGGACGAGGAGTACAGGGACAATGAAAAAACGTTGTGTAGCATCCCCAAACCTTGTAAGGCCAAAATCACCAAGCCTATAAGGAGACCAAGAAACAAAAATGGAACCCTGAAGCACAAATTGTCGACCTTAACCTCAAAGAACCCTAGTACACCACTGACTCACCCATCATAGAAGAGTTTCAACATTCCACATTAGTTTCTTCACCGAACTCACACAACCCATCCCCACACAATGCATCTACAACTTTCACCCTCTCAGACACCATACCCTCAGGGACACTGCAAGGCGTGGAGACAGACATGGAAATTGATTTAGTTATTCAATCTACCATGCCAGTCGCTAGTGAAGGAGTCATCACCACCTCCATGATGTGATTATTACTAGAGTCATGTCCACTACTCAAAATAGGACCCATCATCCACAACCATTCATTACCACCATCAAGCCCATCACACTACCATTCGTTTGATTCCCCCTGTTGCATCACAACCCATTCCCATCAAGCCAACTCTTCAATATGCAGAGCCAACACAACAAGCTACATCACCAGACAGACACTCAGATTAGTTCATCGCTAGTGGGTAGCACCTGCAAAGTCGATTCCCCAATCCATCCACCATGCAAAAAAATGATCTTCAAAGTTGGTTGTTTAGTTTTATTTAGCAAGCGGTGCATAGGGCCACACAACTACACAATTACCTTGCTACCAATCATGAGCAACAACAACAACAAATTGATGCACTGACAGCTAAATAGGACCAAATCCGCAAATAAAAACAACAACTCTAGGAGAAGGTTGACAAAATCACCTCAAGATTCGAGACACTGTGGCCAACCATTTCTTAAGTAGTAACCGATGCCCCATAATATTTCTCCGCCTTCACACCGGTCAAATGCTGTGACCATATCCAAACCACGTGCAATGGTTTAATCTTGACCAATTGAGAGCTCAGAAAAAACCTTGATGATGTGATAAATGCACTACCAGATCCTTCCATGACATGTGCCAATGAGATTGAGCAAAAGGTTACTGTTGTAGCCACTCTTAAGGACTCCATCATCGAGGCCCTGAATGATGGGTACACCCTACTGTAGTTCGTTCATGATAGGCCAGGAAGCCTAGGAAAGAAGAATGGACTGGTCCACCCACTTTGGCAACAAATTAATCAACTCCTCATTTCTATTGATAACACTAAGGACAAGGAGAAAAGGAAGTAGTTCCAAGCAGAAGTGGCCACTCCGGAAGGCTGCATCCAACAGATCGAAGATGCGCAGGCCAAGACAAAGTGGATACTCCGTGATCTCCAACCCCCAGTCCAAATCCATGTAGACACACTTTAAGAGCTTAATGAGGATATGGAGGTACAATGGGCTTCCTTACCAACAACAAAGCATGATCAAGCAAAATCCAACACAACGACCAAATTACTCAAACAAGTAACTGCAATCACAAAGACTTGGAAAATGATGCTTGAAAACTACAATCAATTTCGCCAGGTGACCATTGCAGTTGTGCTTGAATTGTGGCCTTCATTTAGAGAAGCTGACAAAGAAGAAGAAACACCATCATGAACACCAATAGAAGAACTAACATAAATGTCAACAACACCAAAATAAAATTGACTTGGGGATGAGTCAATGAATTGTTGTTTGGGTCTGTTGGGGCCTTCATTTTTGTGATATTTTGTGGAGAAAGAGGCTACTGGAAAGTGGCGGAAGAAACCATTTAGAATTTGCAGAGTTGACAACCAAGGAAGGACAAGAGACTGAATAAATACTAGTAATTGTAGAAGAGTGGTGGGAATGAGCTGACGGTTGAGTGAAGAAAGAGCAAGAGTAGTTGAGGATGAAGATAACTGAGCAAGGGAAAAGGAACTGGGAATTGGGGTTGGAAGAAGAAGATAAAAAAGCAGAGAAGATAGTAGAGAATTGGTTGGTTAGTTGGCCTTGGGTGTTGGGATGGGGTCCCATAGGGTCAATTTTGGGGCAAAAGCCCAAGTTTTATTGTATAAAGATGTAAAGTATCCGCAAGTTATGGTCGCAGAGTGCGTAGATAGTTAAAGTGTCATAAAGGGTTTTACCCTTATTTTATGTAAGTTGAGTCAGCTTTTGAAGATCTACCCATGGTCCAAAAACCATAGGATTGTATAAATAGGTGTGTCTTAGAGAGTCTAAGGCATGATCATGGTCATGCAGTAATGTTTTGGTCTATGGGAGAAGTCTAAAGAGTTAGTGAAGAAGAGTAGGAAGAAAGGCTCTATAGCTGTGTGCGCAGAGGCTTAGAGTAGAGTTCGCAGCTGAGTGTGCAGGGAAGTCTTGAGTCTATAAGAAAAACTGAGTATTAATAAAGAATATTGTTGCAGAAATACTAGTGTTATCTCTTTACTTCTATTTATATGAATGCGCCTTTTGTTATAATGGGTTTATGAAATAATGATGTATTGAAGCGGGACTTTAAATGAATTATATTGTTATATGAATGCAAGTACTTCTAACTATTTACATGAAGATTATCTTGTTGTATGTTGAAGTTATCGAACACTTAAGCTAATTTGAGTAATTACTAGGTTATATGTAATCTTTGATGCGCGTAAGTAGTGGATTCACCTATTCAGGGTCTACGAAAGACAGTCGTAAACATTCACAGAGGTATAGAAGCTGATTAAGGGTAGTTATATCGATAATACCTAAAGGCTTATTGATCTGCGCGAGGGCATATTTAGGGCATAAAATGACATCACACATCTCTGGGTGCAGAAAATTGGTTCTAGCATCCCCCCATATTGATTTGGGTGAGACTTCAGTCCACGCTCCACGGATTGATTCCGAAAGGGCCAGTAGTGTAGGGATTTGTTTGGCAAAACTAACTCTAAACCTGGGTAGGGACCCACTAAGCCAATAAATGGTTCCATTTCCAGGACCGAGATCTGCATAAAGAGATGTGTGATGTCGCATCATTGGAATCCAACCAAGAAAGAAATTGAGTGGTTGGATAGAAAGATCCATGAATTCGCGGCGTAAGAAAATAGAAATCCGTGCCTTACAAAATAAAAATGGTTGGATAGATACCTATACATAGAGATACACGAGATCTTCTTTTGCACCTTCCCGATTGAAATATACGAGTATATCACTAAATTGGCAGACAACCATGTAGGTTTTAACCCTGTACAGAAATTACCTGCATACGAATTCTTAAACAAAGAAAATAAACAATGCGAGAGCATAACCCATAAAACACATATGCACAGAGATTTTTCCCTGGATCCCAAAACCGGGACTACCAGCTTGATTTTTCATTATGTTCCTTTCAATGTTACAATACATATTTATACATGTCGAAGCATCCAATACCATGGACCGAAAAACCATCGCGTCCAATACCATGTGCGAAAATCATGCACAAAACCATAGGTAGGTTCGCCCAACCTAATATAGGGTCCAAAGTTAGTAGGTTAGTCGTGGAAAGAATATAACACAACCCAACAAACCAAGGAAGGTGGAGGCTTGACGTCCAATAGTGTGGACCCCAGAGCTAGTATGGAGGTTAGAAGCCTTAGAAGATAAGTTCACGCACAATGCTGATCATTGGCTTGATCAATTCATAGGAGGATTCGTGACAGAATTTGTGGTTGATACCTCAGTCAGCTACAACGAAGCAGAGCGACACTTTTTCAAGGGAAAGCGAGGTAAGTATTTGAGATCTTTGAATACTTGGATTAAGATGCTCTTATGTGAAAAATCGTTTATGCCATTACCTTAATGTTTGGAACTATGTGAAGAGGAAAGTTATTCAGGGATAGAGGGAGAATAGGCCCTGAATATAGCTCGCTAATTGAGCCTCCTTTGAGTGATGACGAGAGAGCAACACAGGCTTCACCGCAGAGCGCTATCCAATCAATAAGGAAAGGGTTTCCACAAATACCTCATCTGCCCATACCACCTCCACTTTCACCTCCATAGCATACACCTTCGCCCACACCACTACTACCTCTACCACTGTTCAATATGTAGAATACGATGAAATTTCCAGTTTTCAAGGGCTTGGGAAATGAGGACCTGAACCAGTTTTGGTTCGTTGCAAAGGCCACGTGGACAACAAAAAATATTACAAATGATCATATGAAGAAAGCACAGATGGTTACTGCTCTACAAGATTACGCATTGACGTGGTACATTAAGTACTACATCGATAACTTGGTGGCATCATTAGCGGACACTTAGATTGCTCTGAATAAGGAATACGATAGGCCTAAGTCTGAAACATAATTGGTAGTGGGGTTCAAGTAAATCATGATGAGGATTGGTGAAACACCTTGGGAGCTAGATCAAAGACTTAAGTGAAAAATCTGCGAAGGCAATATGAATCTCACAGACAGTTAGCATCGCGACTGGTTTATAGTTGCGCTCCTGTCTCAGTTAAGGATTACTCTGTCATAGCAAAATATAGGATGTTATAAAACTAGCTCACAAAAATATAGAAAAGAGAGATCAACACATTAGAATTCAACTCTTCGAGGGGGAACCTCCTTTACATTACACAAATTAACAATTCTTGGATGATACAAATGAAAAAACCTCCTTTCTATATAGGAGTCTAAGGGGTCACAATATAACCAAAGCCGACCTAAAAATAATAATATAAGGGCACAAAAATAAGAATAGTGGGCTTCTATGGGGCATAATAATAACAATATGGGGACAATAGGGGCACAACAATAACAATAAGGGATACAATGACAATAGTAATGGGGGAATCACTAGTATTATAGGGACCTAACATGCCTCTCTCCTTCAAAAAAGTGTTGTCCTCAATGCTTGAGTAGTTTAGGATTCTTCTGTATAAAATTCTCATCCTCCCATGTGAAATATTCAATGGGTAAGTTCTTCCACTTGATGAGATACTCTGAAATTGATTGATTTCGTAGCTGTCGAGTTTTTGTTTCTTTGACTGCTTCAGGTTCTAATATGATTTTTCCTTCCTCATCAAGTTCTAGCAATATTGTTTGAACTAGGAGCTTGTCACCTATAACCTTCTTTAAGCATGACACATGGAAAAATGGGTGCACTCGGGAAGTTGCTGGAAGCTCCAATTTGTATGCCATAGTACCTATCTTTTGCAACACCTTGTACGAACCATAATACTTTGGTGATAATTTATTATCCTTCTTAGCTTGCCTAAGGGACATTTTTTTTATGGTTGTAGCTGTAGGAATACCAAATCACCTACATCAAAACTTCATTCACTGCAATGTTGATCTGCCTACTATTTCATTCTATTCTGCGCTAAGGTGAGGTTATCCTTTAAGAGTTGGAGAACTTGCTGTTGATGCTTGATGTGATCTTCCACTGCTTTAACCTTAGAATTTTCTCTTAAATATGATGTGATGGACGGTGGATGATATCCATAAAGTGCCATAAATGGGGTCATTTTTGTTGCAATATGGAAGGAAGTGTTATACCACCATTTAGACAGAGGCAACCATTTGACCCATTATTTCTATTTATCAGATAGAAAGAAACAAATATATCCTTCCAAACATTTGTTTACTATGTTTCCCATCAGATTGAGGATGATAAGATGAGTTATGATCTAACTGAGTACCAAGACAAGAAAATAATTCTGTCCAAAAATTGCAGTGAAAATGGGATCTCTATCACTTACAATAATCTTTGGGTCTCCATGTAGCTTTTGAATTGTTTCCATAAATGCATTATAAACTATACTCGCTTTAAATGGATGAGATAATGCACAAAAATGTGCATACTTGGTAAGTCTGTCAATTACCACCATTATAACACTCTTTCCTTTGGTCTTGGGTAAACCTGTGATAAAATCCATTGAAACTTCCTCCAACTGTTGGCTTGGAAAGGATAAAGGTTGTAATAGACCTGGGGTCTTAATTGTTTCAACTTGATTTTGTTTGAAAACCAAACATTCCACCACAAACTTTTGAATATCCGATTTAAGGCCAGCAAAAAAAATTCCTTCTTAACCCTATGGTAAGTTTTTAGAAATCTTGAATGCCCTCCTACGAGAGAGGTGTGCAATTCCCTAAGAATCTTTTGTTTAATTTTGGAATTCTTACATAGGTATAGCCGATCTTTGTACCATAACGAATCATTTTCCCAGCGAAATGTATCAAATGTATTGGGATCTTGTTGTAAATTTTGAATGAGTGCCCACACTTCTTCGTCCTTCTTCCATTCATCCCTTACTTCGTTTATCCAATCTAGCTAGATAATAGAAATGGTGCAAAGAAATGCTTCCACATCCTCATCCTTTCTTGAGAGTGCTTCTGCCAAACAATTTTGCTTCCCTTTTTAGCAGATGATTTCACAGTCATAACCCAACATCCTTGTGACCCATTTTTTCTACTCTCCTGAAGATAATATTTGTTCTAAAATGTATTTAAGACTATCATGATCTGTTTTTACCTTGAAGTGTCTTCCCATTAGGTAGGGTCGCCATTTCTTAAGTGCATGTAGTATTGCCAACATTTCCTTCTCATAAATAGCTTTTTGTAAATACTTTCCTTTCATTGGATGACTTTCAAAAGCAATGGGTCTTTCTTCTTGCATTAAAAAAACACCAATTCCATTTCCTAAGGCATCACATTCCACAATAAAGGTTTTTGTGAAGTCCGGTGTATCTAAGACCGGTGCTTGGCACATTTCCTCTTTAATATGCTCAAAGGCCTTCGTTGCTTATGGAGTCCATGAAAATGCATCTTTCTTCAATAATGTTGTTAGAGGTGATGCTATTCTCCCATAATTCATAACAAACTTGCGATAATACCCTGTCAACCCGAGAAATCCTCGTAGATGATTTATGGATGTGGGGATTTTCCATTCCTTAATGGTTTTAATTTTGCTAGGGTCTACCTTAACACCTTCATGAGATACAATATGACCCAGATATTCCACCTCTTGTACTCCAAAGAAACATTTGGAGATTTTTTCATATAATTGTTTCTCCTCCAATAGTTTGAGCATCCTATCAACATGTTGAACACGACCCTTCCAAGACTTTCTGTAGATTAGTATATCATCAAAAAATACTAACACAAATTTTCTACGGAAGGGTTTGAAAATGGAATTCATTAAACCTTGAAATGTAGAAGGTGCATTGGTAAGGCCAAAAGGCATGACCAAAAATTCATAATGACCCTCATGAGTTCTAAATGTTGTTTTTGGAATGTCTTTAGTCTTCATTCTGATTTGATGATATCCAGAGCAAAGATCCAACTTGGTGAAGTAAATTGATCCATGCAATTCATCCAATAATTCATCAAGGACAAGAATGGGAAATTTATCTTTAATAGTGAGATTTTTGAGCTCCCTATAATCTGGACACATGTGCCATGATCCATCCTTCTTGTGAACTAATACTACTAGAGCGAAGAAAGAACTTTTACTAGGTTGCATTATACCAGCCTCTAGCATTTCTGCAACCATACGTTCAGTTTCACTCTTTTGGGCATAGGGATATCTGTAAGGCTTGATGTTTGGAGGAACACTTCCTGGAATCAAATGAATAGCATGATCATGATCATGAATAGGTGGGAGACCTTTGGGAGTCTCAAATACCTTGGAATGATTGTCCAAGACTTTTTGGAGATCTGGAGAGATAGATAATTTCGATGTGGGAACCTCTAGTGAACATAATTGTGAAATTATGCCTCATTGTTATTTCTTTAGAAGTTTTATCATTCCGTTAGAGCTGATTATCCTTCCGATTTCCCTGCGATATACCTTAATTCAACTCCCTTTCCTTCTGAAGAAAATTTCATGAAATGTTCTTGAAAATTAAAAGCTATTGTACCCAAGGATTGTAGCCATTAGACTCCTAGTACAACATCAACATGACCCATTGGAATGGAAAGCATTGGATGTTCAATACATGTTCTCCCGTGGATAACTTGATATTATGGCACTTTCCTGAGCAAGTTATGGTTCCTCCACTTGCAATCATCACTTAACACTTTGGTGTTGGATATAGGAAGTAACTCAATTCCTTGGCTATCTTACATGAATAAAATTACGGGCATTGCCCGAATCAATTAACACTATTAGCTTTTTCTTATTGATATGCCCTTCTATCTTGATAGTTTGAGGAGTGGTAATTCCAGCTAATGCATTACAAGATATGGTCAGATTCATTTCTTCTTTTCGGGTTTGTTTTTAGCGTATATCCTCTTCTTTTGATGTTTCTTCTTCCTTTTCTTCCTCATTTTCAC